>JAYRCH010000064.1:1200000-1800000 GCA_037179445.1 Phengaris alcon alcon
ATTATCGTCATTATGAATTTATTAGCATTATTGCAAAACTGCCCCTACCACTGTGTACTCGGATGCGAAATATACAAAAGAAATGTTACTTATGATTGGTCATTAAAAGGGAAGAATCAAGTGGATGTAACTTGTTTAGCAATAACCTATAGACCCTTTTCTATTTCTGAGTACCACTCCCTAAATAGCTCTCAAGTATAATAACTACAAGTATAAAATACGATTATTCGCAAAACGTGTTTCCTTTGTGTAGGTTTTCACTCACGAAAACGACTCCACGACGAAGCAAATAATGCTTCTATGCAAATCAAAAAAAAAAAAAAAGGACCAAAGAGGAAGTATAGCTCTTTGAAATTCCGGTTTACAGCGAAAATCAAAGGGAACACATACATCGATGTCGTTACGATTAGTGCACATATTTCATAAGCAAACAAGAGCGGAACTCTTTTTGCGTCGTTTATTCAAATCTCTAATAATGATTACGTTGCTAAGCCGCGTGTGTGCCCATTCAACAATAAGCCTTAACGCCTACACACACAGCTCATTCTAACCCACCCAAACGCGTTTAGCAACAAGGTCTGATGCGGATTATAGGAAAATGTTCTTTGGCACTGATGGAACAAGGTTTGGAATGGCGTGGGTAGGGGAGGGTGAGGGAGGGGAGGGAGGGGAGGGAGGGGATTTAGCACGTGGCGACCCAACGCAAGCGAGCTTGACCTAGATAGTAGATGCACCATTTCGGCCCCATTCCCTACCGCCCTTTGTTCCTTGCTAACTACTTATCGAGATAAGCTTTACTCGCGTCCTACGGGGAACAAAATGCTGCGGAGTCGGCTCTATGTGCACACAATTGTCTACATTCAGATAAGATTGAGATAGAAGATCATAGAAATGATCATATTATGCCAAAACTCAAAAGTCATACTTGGAAGTCTCATATCAAATAATACTCCCGATTAACTTGCTGATAGCACTCCTAATTGTGATAACAGTTGACCTAATTCCTTTCATAGACGCGAGGTTAACTGATTAATAGATATTAACTTCTGAACGTTTAAAGTGATTAATTTAAACGAGAGCCCAGAACTGTTGCGAAATACTCAGCTAACAGCTGGAGCAATTCAATTGAAAGTTTCAGCATTCGTACGTCAAAGCATTTAGATGTAGTACCATGAAATTTCAGGGATTTTGGCAAATTTATGAATACAAGGATTATCCCTTACCTATGAACTCCAAACAATTTTCTCAGAAGACCAAATCAAAATCTGAACAATGCACTGCGTTAATGCGCATCTATTATTTTAGTATAAGCCTGACAATAGGATGTTTAAAGTTTTTATACATAATATTAGCACGATTTTAATCCGATTCAATTTTCATTTCTTGTTTAAACCAATTCCCCATCGCGGTATTGTTTTTTTTTTAAAATCAATAAATGTTTACATCGAAGGGGAATTGGGTCGACGGGCGACGGGGATATAGGTTAAAACGGTGCTGAAACCGTCAACAACCGTCGTCGTCGTAAATTACCGAAACTCTGGTAACAACAACAGCGGGTCCCTCCGACTGCCGGTCCCCCCTTATATATTTTGCAGTAGCTAAGTACAGCTACCATGGCCTATTAAAGGAAACGGGAGATTTAACGTGAAAGGGAAAGTAGTTAACGAAAAGGTACAATATCGACAAAGTTCATGCTCGGCCAGTTTCTAAACATTTTCCAATGCACTAGGATGCCTCAAAATATTTAAACACAAAGGGAGACTGCAGACTTGAACTACGTATTTACGCGTGAGTATGTGTGCGTGCGCACGATTCGACGGCGCTGTTAACTGTTAAGAGATTTTCGTCTTATGTCTGGTCGAGCGGCAACTTATTCGATAGTACACAGGGGGTTAAATTTCCAATCGGTTCACTGTTTTGTTTAAAATTCATAATTTTCCTTACGTTGTTATTAATTTCGCAGATGTCACTGATAACAATGCAGCTCAATATTCCTAGTATTGCCCGCGTCCAGGTCTCCCGGCTCCGCGCAATATCCTAATTTATGTAAATCAATGGTACATTATTTTTCTAGGGTCGAAGGGCTCTGACCTATCGTCCTACATACAGTTCTCGGTACAGCGACCATTATTAACCTCTGTACTATATTAACTTGAATAGAGCTCTTTTGCGGTTTTTTTTGCTCTGGTGAGTTTTAATATTTAAGGTTTTAGCTTTATATTAAAATTTAAACTGTATTAAAAATTTAAATGCTTTAAATATTGTAATTATGTTACTACTAGCTTTTGCCCGTGGCTTCGCGGGCAAAGCTAGTAGTAACAGCGGGTCGCGTAAATAAAGTATCCCACCACAATCCATCCATACATCCATCCTCACAAATTTTCACATCTATAATAGAAGTAGGATTTGTCATTGTATACGAATGTCTAACGCAAATCGTTTCAGGAAACCGAGAAGCCACTAAGTTCATGCTGACCTTCGCTGCAGACTATCTGTCACAGCATTTGAGGAAATGCCCACAACCTAAAAGCTGTTTGCGAAGTCTGCGTCATCTAAAATAGATATAACTAAAGAGGATTGAGCCGCAGGCCCCAGGCCATTTAGACCCAAAGAACTATAGACACTAGTTATCACGGTTGATAAACATCTACGTAGTATGGCGTTAAGCGAGCTAGCGAACGGTCGTGCTCCGCTTTACGACACATGTAGTAAATATTAATTAACATTTAATATTTCGCGAGCCGCACGGCTCACAGCCGTTGCACGTCATCATGGCGCTCGTAGCCAACAAGCTGCTGGCGTTCATATAACACGTCATCAACGCTATGGACGAGAACAGCATCGTGCAGCTCTGCTCTGCAATGGCATGCTGATGCTGTACGAAGCGCTCGGTAAGACCGCGCAGATGACGTCTCAAAGTAGAGATGGGAGCGACGGAGGCTTGCAGGACATCATCTCCTTGCTCAAGCGGACGAATCCAGCGAACGTGCCGGTATTTGTGGCTAAGGAGCTGCACAGGCTGCCGGCGGTATCAGCGGACAACGTCAACGTCTCCAGTCTGCTGAACAAATTCAACATCATGAAAGCCGAGCTGGACGAAATGCGTGGTCGATTGGATAGTTGGAGATTCCATGATCTGTGATTTGCGTAATGAATTATTGCAAATAAATTGTAATAACTCATTATGTAGGTCACCCGATCATTCGATTGACTTCGTAAACACGCGACGACGCGGCGCACAAGCTGGCATGTTTTGCTCATCAGCAAAATTCCGACGGGTCAAAAACCGCCGCCGCCCGCTCGCCGCTTGCGGTCGAGCGGGTACAGGCCGAAACCGAGTACACCAGCGACTCCGAAAAATTATTCCAGTGTAATCGCTGGTCCCACCGTAGCCCCCGCTGTTCCCCCGCGGGCTAAGACAAAGGATTACCCCGCCTTTGTCTTAGCCCGCCGCTGTTAGAAGAGCCGCAAGGCTGAGCCTCCTCGAACCGTCAAGGACGAGAGCAGGAGTTGCGATGAGGAGGGCTTCATACTTGTGGAAAGAAGAAAGCAGAGGAAGCCCGCCGTCTGCAACCACCGCGGCACCGCACCCAGCGAGCCCGAGCGGCGTCTGCGGTGCGAAGTGCGCGCCACAGCGCTGTACGTGTCCCGCCTGCACTGGTCCACGAAGGTCGACGGCGCCGTGGACTACATCCGAAAGGAGACGTCTTTCACCTTAAGGGTCGAGCGTCTGGAGTCTCGCCACAAGGTCAACTTCAGTTCCTTTGTGGCGAGAGTACCGACGCATCTTTTACCGACCTTAGAGGTGGAGGAGTTCTGGCCGACGGACGTAGTCTACCGGAAGTATCGGGGAAGGCTCCCCAACGAAGCGCGCATCACGTCGCCGAAAAAAGACAATACGTGATAAACTACAGTGTGTGTGTAAGAGTGAATGTGAATAATATAGAAAATAAGATTTATGTATAGTATAAATATATATATATATATATATATATATATATATATATATATATATATATATATATATATATATATATATATATATATATCCGTTCGTCCGTTATATATCCGTTGTCTGATACCCGATATTATAAAAATGTATATTTGTTTTGTATCTATTTTTATGTGTGTCTGAATAAATTGATTTGATTTGATTTAAGCTTATGGGATAACGGAAAACCACACCCGTTTTTAAAATTGAAATAAACAACACAGCTAGAATATTGTTAATACGAGACTCGCTTGTAAATTATAGTGTTTAATATGATAATCACGTGCCGTATTAGCGTCGCAATATGCGTAGCTCCTACGCATGTCGCGTAGTACACACCTTGTGTTTTGACTTTCGATCAAAAGGTTCGAAAGTCAAAACACAACATGAGGACAAATGACTACATAATATAAGACATCTGTACCGCCGTCTAGTGAACATCGGACTACGATGTAAACGATCGAAATATACGCTATAGTAATGTATGTAATGGCCGCCATAGCGTGCTTTTTTTGTGACGCCGCGCCGGCGGCGGTAAAACTAGTGAATAAAGTTCAATTTTGGACTGCTATCTCAAAGAGTGCGCGCCGCGTCGCGTCTCGGTGTGAGCTGACCCTAGCCAGCTAGAAACATGACTAAAGGTCATCGTTAACCACAACTGGCAGTATCCTAGACGAGCATCAAATCCTTCCTTATTATGTAGTACATAATATAACCGTGTGTTTGATGTGTGTACCACGACCGCCTACTAGCCGTGGTAATGGTGGGGCTACACTCTATAGTAAAGGGAAACGCTGTTTATTCTCGCAGTAAGGCTGGGACTATATGCTCCGGAATCCGGAACGCCGGTGAAAATTCAGAACGCTGAAAATATGGCTCTGTGCTAATACAGTAGAGTTTAAAATGAAAGTTTCGAGTCTCGAGCTGTCATTTATGATATTGACATTTGACTCGACACTCATGTGTTCGATTTTCAACTCTATTGTAATAGCGCAGTTCTATTTTAAATGCACAGAATTTTCCACGGCCTTCCGGATTCCGGTTCAAATTATAGTTCCAACTTTCAGTATAATGGACGCCACACGATGAATTGGATATATTATTCTAAACGACGCGATTGTCATCTATCATCACGACAGTCGACAGCTTCTTCTTCGAAAATCACATCGATACACCCCAAAGGCCAAAAGCGGGGATCGAATCTGCACCCTTTGGACCACTCCAAAGGGTGCAGATTCCAACCACAGCAATCTACCACAAAGCTTCAGTAATATGCTAGCCATACACGTAATGTTAAAACATGACAGGTTGAGTTCTACAGGTAAACCGGAGCGTGTGTGTCGCACAACAAAAACACAACAGTGCTGGTTCCCATACTACTCAGCTCAAGCTTACCTGACAGGTATAACTGTGCAGGCAAACCTGTCAGGTACACCTTAAAGTGTATGGCTATTGGCTAGCTTTAGACGCTTAGAAGTTAGGACACATAGCTCCTATATTATAAACAAAGTAATCCAGTTTGTGTGGGGTCGTAAAACCAAAGTTTGATATAATTGATCCGTCTAGACTCCAGACGTCAGATGGTGACCGTACCTGAACCTGAGTCACTGCCCTCAGCCCTGTATCTAGACTAGACTTCAGACTTGTCTAGACTCATGCCAAATAATTCGTATGTGTCCTGTCTGAGAATTTCAATATCTCGTTGAGAAATTCGTTGGTTTTTTACTCGTTTTTCACGGTTGAAAATGAAAACTAATGAGTATCCTTAATCCTGTATGTATCCTGATTCCTGACAGAGTTAAGTATTTTTGGAAATTAGACACGCCCAAACTCAGCATTTCACTCTCTTTAACTTTATATTGTACGGATTCAATGGCTTTTTAATCTTTTTTAACCGACTTCCCAAAAAAGGAGGCGGTTATACGTTCGGCTGTATATATTTTTTTATCCTTACGTGTCCAACCAGCCAGCTTCTCAAATGGAATTTTTGTTTTAACTTTTAGACCTTATTTTTTGCCATAGTGATTGTGAGGGTAATGCCAGAGCCTACTTTACATGAATGTAGAATAATTAAATGGACTTTCAATGACCAATGGACTATAACTTTGGTAACCTGAAAATAACATAGCTAGCGTATATTCAGTCGCCGCCAGATGCGGTGTACCACTTTTCGACCTTATCACTTGGCAATAAGGCTCAAAACTTAAAAGTGGTAAGTATATCAGATCTGTCGGTTTTATTTGATGGGCGTTATTCCCGAAAACATAAGAGATCGACTGAAGGTTTTATCGTAACGATTTAACAGTGTTTGCCGAACTGTGCAGTTTTATCGATCGTATGTATGGCAAATCGTAGCGAAATATAAGTAACGATTTGCCATACAATCTGCACAATTCGGCTTACACTGTTAAATCGTTACGTGTTATATGCTTATTGTAGGTTTTTTTAAAGGTCCTTTGTTGCTGGACTGTTTTTTTTTTATTACCGCGACCAAACGAAAATTTATATTTTTATGTCCTCTTTTTCTAATATCAATAAGCATTGTTATTGGAACTGGTCTATCACCGAAATTTTATATATATATATTTTTTTTTTATTACATAATACACACACCGGCATATTTAGCGGAACATAAAATAAAGGTTTGATATCAGTATCATATAAGGTTGCTGGCTGGTTTAAACGTCATTTAATTTAAAAAGAAATATTTTCAAATTAAGAAAACAACTGAACATCACATTTTATGCAATTGTTTTAATTTTATTCAAATATACCTTATCTGGAGCGAACTTCGAGTATTTATTCCTTTTTTTGTTTAAAATTTCAAATAAAATTTTTTTTAAAATAAAAAAAAAAAGATTTAAAATTTCATTGAAATACTGTTTTTTGTTAGTTTTTTTTTTAAATCGCGTATCTTTTTGGAGTTGAGGACTGAATTATGCCCGACTTAGCCCCAATGGAGATTGCCAGGGCACTCGAAATGCGAAGAAATGGTCAAACCTACAGAGTGATATCCAGAGATCTTCGTCGACCACTTTCAACGATCCATCGCAGTATCCAACGGTTCAGGGAGACCGGTACTTATGTGAGAAGAGCAGGACAAGGCAGAAAAAGACGCACTTCGAGTAGGGATGATCGTTTCATTCGACTTCGTGTGCGTAGGAACCCCCGTTTGACGGCCGTCCAAGCCCGACATGAGTTAGAAGCAGTGCGGGGTGTAACCGTAAGTGAGCGAACGGTACGAAGAAAGTTCGAAGAAGCTGGTTTGGGTTCATTTGTGCCCGCCAAGGCTCCAAGGCTCGAGGTAAATCATCGTAGGTTAACTTTTGCTCAGGAACATCGACTTTGGAACGCGGACCAATGGAGTAAGGTATTGTTTAGGGATGAGTGCAGAATTCTCTTAAATCAAATTGACGGCAGGCAAAGAATATACAGACGCAAAGGAGAACGATACATTCAGACAAATTTTGAAACTACAGTTGCATACGGTGGTGGATCAATAATGGTTTGGGGGGGCATTTGTTTGGGAGCTCGCACAGACTTGGTAGTGATTGACTGAGGGAGTCTGACTGCAGACCGCTATATCAGAGAAGTTTTAGAAGAAAATGTCGTATCGTTTGCCCCATATAATATCGGTGACGATTTTTTTTTATGCAGGATAATGCTCGGCCGCATACCGCTCGAGTAACTCAAGCTTATCTTAATGATCTGAATATCACTGTTATGGAGTGGCCGGCGAGATCACCGGATATGAACCCAATAGAGCACGTTTGGGACTTGCTGAAAAGAAAAGTTAAGTCCAGAATTCCAGCTCCTGCCAATGTGGGTGAACTGCGAATCGCCGTAGTTGAGGAATGGCAGAGACTATCCCAGGAGACCATCGATAACATCATTCTCAGTATGCCTAGACGGGTAGAAACTTTAATAAGAGCACGTGCAGGAAATACGCGATATTAATCACCATTTTTCTAATTTAATTAATTGTTATTTTAATATTAATTTTCACTTTTCCCGGTTACATGAAAAGTTCAAAAATGTACCATTTTTCACAAATAGCCTTTACTCGCAAAATCTGTTCTTAATTTGATCTCATTTTAAGTAAAACAAATGAAATTTTAAATAACAAAAGAAGTGTAGTAAGTAGATTTTAAAATAAAACCATATTTCTTTAATTATGGACCTTTTTTTTTTTGTTCCGCTAAATATGGTGGGTGTGTTTATTACAAAACAAATAACATTTGGTGATTACACACCCATTATTAAAACGATAACAATTTGTTTAAAAATAAACAATAATAGTTACAAACCGAGAGAGAGCTACTCTCAATTTCAGAGCAGGTCCTGGAGGCAACCTGCCAACTTGTCTTGTAACTCTCCTATTATACCCGTATCCCCATCACGAAAACCCGGCTGGTCCATGATCAGTCGAGCCCCAATATAACTATAGTCCTAACAGGAACAATTGACAACCATGTATTCATCGAAAGAAAATTGTATGAAAATTATTACTGAGTTCACGAATATGTAGTTATCAAGTGTTCCTGTTAGGGTTACAGTACAACATATAAAAAATTGAAATTGCCTCAAACAATTTTTGGAAAAATATATTTAAGTACATCTTTCTTTAATTTTATATATTGAATTAGCCCCACTACTGACCAGCCAGGCCTGCGGTTGGGGCATAATGATTATAGTATAGCTACTTTAACAAGTTGGCAGGTTGCCTCAAGGAGCAACATGGATGAATTGAAAAGAACCAACCATTTTTCAACCTAAAAAAGAGTGTTTGTTTAATGCAAAGTAATACAAAATTAATATTATTTGACTATTATTTAATAATGTTACTTATTAATTGAATTAAGGGCCTGGTTCACAACTTCTTATAGTGTCAGATAGCTTATTTGCATGTTTTGTCTCTGTCGCTCAATGTAAAGTAAGCAGCAACAAAACTTCAAAATAAGTTATCCAACACTTTATTTACAACCTTTGTGGCACAGTGGTTAGCGCGTTGGCGCTCCAGCCGAAGGTCGCGGGTTCGAATGTGGGATTCGAACCCACGACCGACGAACCGCGACGAACCCAGGGAACAAAAAGTTTTATGTGTTCCTGGGTCATGGATGTGTATTAAATATGTGTATTATATAACAAAAATCTAAATATAATAATATGTATAGTATAATAAGTATTAAATATATTTCCGTGTCTGGTACGCGTAATACAAGTTCTTCGAGAACTTACCACGGGACCAGATTGACGTGGTGTAAAAACGTCCATAGGTATCCCCATTATATTACATTATATTATAACACTTATTAGAAGACTGTGAAACAGGCCCTTACACCAACTATAAAGTCACAATTCTGAAAACAACTGTGTTCAATATAACATTTAAGAATGTGAAAGCTGCAGCTGCAGTTCTAATCAGTTTTGACAACTCAAAAAGTTAATAGAATCAGAGGTTACGTTGCGGAAATCCATAGCATACAATTTAATTAATATTATATCTAGCAATATCCTGCGAAAAATACCCACAACCTGAAAGCAAATGTGTGAGTGCACGCATAAGCATGTATAAAGCACCTCCCTCCTCCCACACTGCTCATGCGTACACTCAGAAACAAGATTGTGCAAACACCACCACCACCCAAGCAAAAATGTCAGCAAGATCGTGCAAGGCCCCACACCACCATGCAGGTTGCAGGTTGCATACTTATGCATGCACTCACACATTTGCTTGCAGGTTGTGGGTATTTTGCGCAGGATATTGCTAGATATAATATTAATTTAATTGTAAACTCAAAAAGTACTCTACTTAGTGGTGTTGTTCATCATTAAAATTATATCGCTAATGTATAGAAAACATGGCAAACCAACCAAACCCAAACAATTTCAATGTTTTAAGGAGATTGTTGTTATATGGAACGTCACTATAAAGAGTTAAAAACACAGTACATAGAATATGAATAACAGAATTATTTTCTTTGTTAGTTACTGAAACATCAATAATTCAGCTTAAAAGTGCTTGAGATGCCTGTATGAATCATATTCATCAGAGTCATACAAACTATAAAGACATTGTAAGTGGTAAACAATTGAGGTAGAACTATTTGAGGCGACATTGTTCTGTTGCACAGAACCTTGTTAATGATATTCCAATGGGATTCGTTGCAGCAAGGCTTTGAATATGTCAATGAGATCAAAAGAAAAAATAGCTTTTACAGTTAAAGTTTGATAAACAGCAATTTTTGCTAATAGGTTAATTAAGAATAAAAATTTTAATTTTCAATTAAATACATTTAAAATTTTCAGTTAACGATTTGTTGTATATTAAATTAAAAGACAATTATATTAGTTTTAATTTAGAATATGCATAATAATTTTCAAAAAAGTGTACACAAGCGTTTGTCTAGCTTAGCTAAACAATGAAACTATTTAAGTTATAAAAACCTATGTTGACCATTAATAGTTTAAAAACAGACAATTAAAAACCTATGTTGACCATTAATAGTTTCAAAACAAAAAAAAACAGACAGACAAAAACAAAAGAAGGGAGCTTTCAGATTGTGTGTCATTCCATGTCTTCAAGAATAATTATGGTTCTTAATTTAATTATATTTTGTAGAAAATTGCACCTAACAAATAAACGATTTGGTTTCTTACTACTTAGCAAACATATTGTGTGAAAAGTATTTAATACAATTATTAATCAAAATTAAATTATAATTTTCAAATATGTTTCAGGGTCTTGACCTCATTTTTGGCTTATCAAATATAACGCATTTTGAAGACGTTTTGTCATTAATTGGTGTATGTTTACTAAATTTTTTAAATGACATATATTGTTTATCATGTTTTATAAACATGAGCATTCATGCATCGCTACTATGTAATCGCCTTCGAGAACTCTTCAAAAATAAAAAATATATTTTAAATAAATCGTAACATAATGCCTGCCATTTCTAAGAGAGACCTTGTACATTATCGAACGAAAATCTTATTAAATTATATAACATAGTAATGAAACGAGTTAATGCTGCATTTGAAAGTGAATAGAATGTAAAGAGCGAAGTCATCATCTACTAATGTGTTGATACAAAATATACGATCAGCTGATTTCTTTGTTTGAGTGACGGACAATTTTCTAATGCCTTGGCGTTAGAGGAAACTGTTGACACGTCAAAATCATTTTAAGACTTTGAACCATTGTTATCTTGTTTAAACGAGTATAAAGCAGCCCTAAGGGACTTTATTTTATTTCAGTGAATATGTAATCTATAAACAAACCTTGAAACTTCTTACCTTTGTAGTGTACTCGTAAATTATTTTGAGACAGTCCGATGTAGCTGAATTTGTCTTTTGTACTCCAGGATCTTGGCAGTGGTGTTTCATCTTCGTTCACATTTGGATATAGCAACTTTAAACGATCTATTGTATCACTTTGCACTTGATTTTGTGCTTCCATCGTCCCCCGTCCACTACCCATCGCAGCCATTTCTAATTTCTGTCCTGTCAGTGACGTCACATTAACAAGTTTGAAATATTTAGCACAGAGGGCGTCACGATTTTACCAAAGACAACATTTGTGTTTTTTTAAGAAGTACTTATTATTTTAGACTAAGGAATACTTTCGAATTTATTTTAGCGCTATATTTTACAACGAGTGTGCATAAAAAGGTCTTATTAAACTTGTTTACGATAATTTATAAGATTTTATATAATGTATATAAAATCTTATAAATTATCTCTATGAAAATAAAAAGTACTAGTGTACTTAGGTAGCTTTCACCATTTTATTATTTATGTGGTTATGAATGGGATTGCCAAGTTTGTTTCATAGTTTCAGCGAGGAGCGTTGGAACATAAGTCCACCCACCCACTTGCACAGGTCTGGGTTAAAGTTAATCCTGAGTTAAATATTATGTTATCTCTTTTGTTCTCTGAAAGAGAGAGCTTGATATTTTTACCATGGAGCATATGAGTTGTATTTCTCCATAATATATTTGCTCCATTATTTTAACCCCGGGCTTACTTAAACCCAGATCTGCGCAAGTGGGCCTAGTGGTGTAATCGCGCTTACATTGCTGATTATGTTGATAAAGAATTGATAAACAACAACTACTGATAATAACTATCAAGCTCTAACATGGTATCGAACTTACACGTCTACACTAATAAAACTAATAAAGCTCTTTAAAAGCTAGTTAGAACTGTTGAACACTTGAACAAAATGCAATACAGTTCGCCGCAATATGTACAGAATATTGAATCCAAAGTGTCTGAACAGTTTAAAAAATTACAAAGTTCTAATCTGAATGTATTAGAATCAAAACAGGAATATTTAGATGAAGTTCTAACGGTATGTATTTTGATACACGAAGATATTAATAGTTCCGTTAGGTCACCGTATACTTTTCGTTACTTCTGTGCTACCGTACTTATTGTGTATTATTCTTTTAAATCCAACTTAAATTTTAAAGGTTACTTACCTTGTTAAGTTATTAATGTTCAAAGACTGATAGACTGTTAGAATGGTCGAGAAAACTAATGTCCCTAAGGCTGGCGCTTATCTCGGCCAACGTATCAGTTTAGCCATACAGCGAGGCAATGCTGGCAGCCTCTTAGAGGCTGCCAGCATTGCTTTGCTGTATGTACTCTACCCGCAGCCTCCGACCTAGATTCAGTTTTTTACTTATAGCCATTTTTTACTTTTCATTTAGACAAAAATTTAGATAATAATTAAGTTATTTTAATTAATTAATTATTATGTAATATCCTAGTAATAAGTACTAAATAAATAATTTCATTAATGTTCAGGATAAATAATTTACAGATATACAAAAATGCTTTGGAGGATTTAATAGACAAGACAGTTGGTAGTTCAGCGCTTCTAACAAATATAAAGAACGCTTATAATAACGCATTAGCTGTAAGAAACGAGAGAATCAAACAATTTATTACGCAGGATGTACGTATTTTTTGTTGTATGTATGTACATATATGTTTGTTTCCATCGTAGCGTCGAAATTACTATTCGGATTTTAATGATTGAGGTGTCTATAGATTTGTAATAATGGCCCGGATAACTTAAGCTTCCTATTTATTTGAGTAGTCGGATTATAAAATATGTTTTAATAATATGTTCGTTTTATATATAGCAGACATAATATAGCATCGAGGACTTTTTGTAGATCTTTTGAAGGTGTACAATACTGTAGTACATTATTTTGATCTATCTCGTAGGCTTCAGCCAGCGTTTGCAATGTAAGCGTTTGTTGACGACATTAGAAACCTCTTAAAGGGGTACGAACCTTTGTGGCATATCTAGCCGCCGCCATCTTGTTTTTTTTTTCAAAATTTCCGAGCACGATAAAAGTGGTATATTTGGATAGAGGACACTTATACAAACAAAAAATGTTATATAACATGGTATCCTAAAGTGTCACGTTTCCGAGATATTTGTCATATGAGTCCAAAAGGCGATCATTGAAAATCGAGTAATTACGCGTGTATGTGCATCCATTGTCTTCAAATTTTAGTTCCCAGGTATGCAAGTGTCCCAAAATATTTTCTTTTCTTTTAAAGAGTAATAATATAGCTTATACATCAGAATAACATGTTTTATTTGGACCCGGTAGGTGTCGCTGCGGTAGTAGCGGTACGAAGTACGCCGGGACAGATAGTCTCAAATAAATCTGATTCATACATTCGGTCGTCGAGGTTTTAGCTTTTGTATAGAACAGCTGATTTATTTTTCTCAGTTTCGGCAGTTTAGGCGTAACACATAGACAGACAGAGTTACTTTCGCGTTTATAATATTAGTAGGGATTAAGGCCTGTTTAAACGCTTGCTGACAAGTGTCTGATTGCTTAGAAGCAACTTAATTGACATAGTTATAACATTTAAAATCGCGTACATATTTGTAATTTTTATTTGTCAGATAACAATCAGGCACTTTATCAGCAAGTGGTGAAACAGGCTCGAAAATTAAAACACATAATTTCGATTAATAATAATAAGTATAATAATATCAGATATGTGTGGAACTACAGACAGTTTTTAGAAAAGATTGTTTACATACAGAGTTTACTATTTTAATGGAAAATATTATATAATATTTATCATAATTATTCTTCATAGTCTTCATCTCGTGTGAAAAAAATCATATCCAAAAATGCAGCAGGGGGTCGAATCGGGATTTCTTGGTGCCGGGCCCAGGCCATGTACCAAATAATGCACATGACATGGGCGCAGCACCCAAGGGTTCGCATTCCCACAAGACAATTGCAATAGTGGTCTATTATTTTGTTTGTGCCTTCTAGGCTGTTATCAATCAAGATATATACAAAATAAAGACGAGCTGATTGGTGTCGCGAATGTATTTTAGCCCTTGCAAGCCAAGCACTCACCGCCACTATATCGAATTGGCTTAAATCATAATCCACTTCAAAGTCTTCGTGCACTTCTATGATAAAAATTCCGTTTTCTTTAATATGCTCTCCGTAATAACTCCTAGCTTGTTCCACTTGGTAGGGTCCGAGAGATATTATAAGCAATTCGTCATATGTAAGGATAGGGAAATCTTCGAAGCCTTCGCTAGCATTTATAGCTTGGAAAGCTCATCTGCGGTAATTAAAATTGTTTTCTATCACTAACGCGGACAAACGGTTTGGTGCGTCATGTTTCAGATATATTTCATTTATAATATCATCCGCGAGGCGGTGGTCTTGCAACCTTTGGCCAAATGCATTGATTAATGCACATGCAATTCGTATCTCTTCAACTAAATGTGGTGCGGCTATATTTACACATGTGGATCGCAGTTGCCTGAATTGGTTCTTTAAACGGCCATTTATTGTTTCCACCACCCAACGGCACAACGTCACTTTGCGGGACTCGTTAGCCTGTTGAGTAGTGAGCTGACGTTGGTCATCATCTTTCGTCTGTGGAAGATATGAGTCATAACCAATCTCACTCATCTTTTCTACCACGTCACGAAATCCTCGATCTAGAATAAAAATGTCTTTATTTTCAAAAAACCAATGAAAAGGGTTTTTTTCATCTTCAGAAATTAATTCTTCCATTATAGTAGCATCGGATTTGGTAGCCGCGTAAGGCCCAAACGCTTCAATTATATATCCATCAGGACCTACTATAAGGAAGACCTTTATTAGATTTCTGTACTTGTGGGAACTGTAGGATTGCCTTTGGAATCTACAGTTAGAGCTTTTTTGCACATAAAAGTAGGTGCCATCGCAAATACTTATTAATTGGTTACAGTTGGGTTCCGTAAATAATATATACGGAATTCTTAAGATTCTCTCTCGGAGTTCATCTCTATATGTGTATGTGCATTCCGGTCCATAAATATGGTCAAAGCCCAAGTGTTTTTAAACAAAATCACGAATAAGACATTTTTGTGCTCTTTTCATAATTGCTTGCTTGACAATCTTTCGTTCGAGTCACCGGTGTGTAGTTTGCACAAAACCATTGCTAGGGCCCTTTTAGGCATTTTAAAAGTTTGTGATAGGGAAGGAGTTTATTCTAAAATACATACAAAGTTCGCTTTGTTGTATCCAATATAATAGTTGAATATACCGTCGTCTATAGTCTCTATTCTATTAATATTAAAAGCCAAATATTTTATGTTTCTTTTTTGTAATATTTTTAACATGTCTGCTACTTGGGCACTGTTAAAAGTATCTATTGTGGGACGACCGTATGCTTCAAAATCATGCCACAAAGTTCCATCTTCCAAATGCTCTTCACAAATCCTACTACCACGCGGAACATATATATTTTATTTTAACAAAATGTTTGTTCTGATCAACAAGTTAGTTCTATGAAGATTCTCCCTATGACCACAGCCTGCCATAATACAGTTTGTTGAACTATAAGGTAGACGAGAGAAGCCTGGTACAGGAATAATTGGTTGTGAATTAATATCTTGTTCGTGAGGTATATTTTGTTCCGGGGAAATATTTTGGACATCTTCTCTGGGAGTAAGTCTTAATGGGTCACTTTGCAATTCTGAGGATTGACTGGACGAAGGCTCAATAACTTCATTTATAGCTGCTCGTTGCGATTCTAAAGCCTCTTCTTCTTCCTCTTGTTCTCGTCTTTGCCTCATCGCGAAATAATCAGCGCGTTGCAAACACGGTTTGCATATTCTGTCTTGAGCAGTTATCTGAAATAAATAAAAATAAAATAAAAACATTTAAAGTGGGGGAATCATATTTTTATGAAATACACATAAGACAATAATTGTTACGGCGACTAGTCGACCCATTTCTACTTTATGCACAATGCTTTAATAATTAAGTATATTTCGTAAAACAATAATTTAAAAAAGAATCTAAATATTAATTATTGTTTTTCTTAAATATTATTGATACGTACTTATAGCACAAATAAGATGCAGTGAAATATTTTAAGTCTATTGTACTGACCTGATATTGATCCTCACATATACACAACTATGTTTGGATGACTCACCATGTAGTCTTCATTAAGCAGATAAGACTGTATGGGTCGCTTAGATTTTCGCCGTGGCCCACGGACAGTACTCACTCCACAAAAAAAGCACTGTCTTGCACCAATATGATCTGACATGATTGGTCAAATAACCAAGTCAACAGTTTTGCAAATTAAGTGACGAACCGAAAAACAAAATAACAAACAAAACAATGTTAATATTCTTAAACAAGTAAAAGTATAGAAAGCTAGAAACTGAGACGCCTGCGCACATTGGGGTTCAAAGTGGCAAACTGATCTTACCGTTGCCACTTACCGGCGGCATGTGCGGCAGCGGCGGTGTTTGATCCGTCCCCCCTCTGCACCTTCACCGGGAATCATCGTCCCTATCTCACTCCCACTCGTTAAACTTGTCATTGTTTATGCCGACAAAACAAGAAAGACAATGCGCCAATTCGAACAAACAGTTTTTTTCATGTGGGATTTACCAAGACTGCGGGAGTGGGACAGAATTTAACCTGCTCGTCTATCACCTCATGTACATGATGGATAATTAAATATATTGGCATGCGTTGCGATTTATTTAGTACCTACCTATGTACAAAAGGAGGTATCGGCAAACATCTGCAAACTACATACTATGGATATTTAAATAAAATACATATACACTATACACATGCGTATTTACTTATTTTGTTTATAACCATCAATATTTTTATATGTAGTTGCAAACATATTAATAGCTAAATATACTTGGGGGCTGCTAATATTTGAAGACAATGGAGTGCTCTCACACACGCGTAATTACTCGATTTTCAATGATCGCCTTTGGACACAAATGGCGATCTTTACTTCCAAATATCTCGGAAACGTGACACTTTAGGATACCATGTTATAACATTTTTTGTTTGTATAAGTGTCCTCTATCCAAATATACTACTTTTATCGTGCTCGGAAATTTTGAAAAAAAATCAAGATGGCGGCGGCTAGATATGCCAGGCTCCATACAAAAATGTTCGAACCCCTTATCAATGTTCCTCTACTATATTATGCATGTTATATACATATAAACCTTGCTCTTGAATCACTCTATCTTTTAAAAAACACTGCATCAAAATCCGTTGTGTAGTTTTAAAGATCTAAGCCTTAGAGTGTACATTAGCAAGCTAATCTAAGCACACATAGGGACAGACAAAAAGCGAGTTTGTTGACGCACCTACATGACATTTAACACTTACCACTTACCTTGTAAAGTACCACGGTGTACCCTCCAAAACTCCCTAGGAACTTTCAGTAAAGCTTCTACCACTTTACTGAATCAACTTACTGGACTCATTGACTGCACTGACTATTTGTTTGGACTTTGACTAGACTTTAGACTTGACGATATAGAAATACTGTGTTGAAAACTTACATGAAAATTATATTCCCCGCCTTTTTAACTTGACAATGGCGAATGGTTTAAAGCCGTAACGCCATCAATAAATAAAATTTTAAAAAAACTTTTGTCAATTGTCAACTTTGCCCGTCAAAATTGTTTATTTGTGTTTTAATTGTGTTCTGACCTTAAGTTCAAGTATACATAAAAATAACTATTTGATATCTATAGCAAATATGTCAATATAAACACTTTATAAGTTTAGTTTATTAGAACAAAATGACTGCTGCTAAAGAAAATATTTATGTTTTGGATGGTGGATTTTCGTCACAAATATCACAACATGTGGGTACGACAGCTGACGGGGATCCTCTGTGGACAGCGAGTTTTCTGCAAACTAATCCTGCGGATGTTATGAAGACACATCTAGATTTTCTACGAGCAGGCGCCGATATCATAAGCACAAATACTTATCAAGCATCGATTCCTGGGTTCGTAAAACGATTTAATATAACCGATAGTGAAGCGTGTAGTCTTATGCGCCGCGCAGTTAGTCTGGCTAAAGAAGCTGTGTTTAAATACAATGAAGAACGCCATGAACAAAGTCTACCTACCCGCGAGCCCATCATAGCTGGATCCGTCGGCCCATACGGCGCATATTTACACGACGGCTCAGAGTATACCGGTAGCTATGCTGACAAAACACCTGCTGAGCTCATGAGGGACTGGCACAAGCCTCGAATAGAAACACTATTTGAGTCCGGGATCAAGTTACTGGCAATTGAGACCATACCTTGTGAAGAGGAAGCCCTGGTGCTGGTGGAACTGTTGAAAGAATATCCTAGTGTTAAAGCCTGGATATCATTCAGCTGCAAAGATGGAACAAGTCTAGTACATGGCGAAGATTTTAAATCTGTGGCCAGAAAATGTTGGAGATTAAACTCTGAACAATTAGTAGCTGTCGGAGTCAACTGCTGTCTGCCAGAAACTGTTATTAATGCAGTCAAGACTTTGAATGAAGGTGAGGATGATAAAATACCATTTGTCACATATCCTAACTCGGGAGAAAAGTATAATCATGAGTTAGGCTGGACTGATAAGGACAAATGTAAGCCACTGGCAACATATGTAGACAGTTGGCTGGATTGTAACGTCAGATATATTGGAGGGTGCTGCAGGACGTATGCAGAGGACATTGCCAACATAAGCAGACAAGTCCAGGAATGGATTAAAAGAAAATATTAATATTTTATACTATTTTTGGTACTTAAATGACTGATTTTACACTTTTGTACTGTATAGATATAATAAACATATAATTTATGTAATATTTGTTTTATTAAATATCAAAACTTTAAACTGTTATGTTTAAGAAGAAGTAAGGTTAAGAAATTGTCCACAGAGAGTTTTTGGCATCTCGGCAAAGCAAAAGAAAAGGGATACTATCATCAAGAAATTTACAAAAGAAAATGATGATTTGAGAGAAGCTAATCGCCAATTAAGATTTGAGAATATAAAACTAATAAAGGATATGGGCAAGGTCTGTAAATTGTTATGTAATTTTTTCAAACAAATACAAAAACTAAAGATGCTAAAACTTGTCCCATAATCATTATTGTTTCACAAAGTTTTCTTCAATATAATGTGATTATGATTCATAGTGTGATAATACATACTAACCCTCTTACTAATAAAAATATTTACATAACAGATACTTAACCCATATAGTTTTGCTGTCTTTGTCTGACACATTGGAAAAGTCACTTGACAGACAAAGGCCACAACATGTAAAAGTTATTGCAAGCTTTTTCAATTTATTCTATTATTATTATCTATTCAAGCAGCAAGTTGTAAATATTTTTATTAGTATACCCAGTACCCCCTAAATTTTTCACCACAAGGGTAAGTTACCCAGATTAAAATTAATAAATATTTTAAGACAAAAGATGAACAGTTCTCTGACTATCTACTACTGATGAGAGAAAGAGACTCGCGGTACACTCTCTACTTCGAGAATGTAGCATTACACCTCAAGCTGAAGGAGTTGGATGGCACATGCAGAGGTTATGCTGTGGAGGACTCACATGGAGACCCGGTGGTGTTGAGGATTGCCCTGGACAGGTGTCGGTAAGTGGCAGATTTTTACAGTTTTTGCAACAATCTTATAAATGACTATGTTGTCTAGCGAGCAGTGTCGAAACCCATTCGCTTGATGGCAGCACCGCTATCCTAAGAAATAAGAGATTTACACAAAATTAGGGAATATAAAATATGAACAGGGAGCAACTTTCGACCACCCAGACGAATCTGAAGAGAATGATGGAAGAGTACTCGGAGACCGTCCCGCGCCGCGACTTCGAAGCGCTGGAGTCCAGACACTGCGACCTGAACAAGACCATAGACGCCGTGAAAACTGAGTACGAAGCTCTACAGAACGCGTACAGGCGTGTTGTTGGTAAGCTTAGTATATAATATAAGGTTTATGTTTTCGGTTTTTTTTTAAAGAAAAAAAATACCACTTACAAAATTATGAAACTCTCACGACTATGCAGCAAGTTTAGGCATCAGACTAAGCGTCAGTTCACACCGCGACGCGAAACGTATATCTTTTTGTATTTATCTTAATTGGATTTGGTGAGCTGACCCTAATAGCATTCCTCCGTGCTAATAGGTACCTACTTCAGGAAATAAAAGACAATGTTATAATATTTGGGTAGTAACTAGTAATGTATCAAAATTGACCCATTTTTAAACATGCTTCGGCGTGACTGATAAAGCACGACGACCCAACAGAAAACTGGCGGGAAACATAGTTACTTATCATTAGACAATCTGTAGGCAGCTCCGGATCTAGGGCAGCCGGGGCCCGTGCCCCGGGCGGAAAGTTCCGAGGGCGGCCAAATTATTATACTAATATATTAAATTATTATACGGCACTATACTGATGAATATTTCGTGGGATAATTAAAAAATAAATCATTCAAATTTTAAATTTCTTATATTCTACGCACAAAAGCATATACTGTTTTACAATAATCCATTAAAAAAAACACCTTTGCATACTGTTTTTTTAAACCACAAGCATTTTAGAAATCTACATTGGGCACATCTGTCGATACGCCAGTAGGTAGCCGATTTTTGTTGCGTATTTTAGTTTTATTCACTATAACGCAAAATATAATCCAAGATATATAAATTAAATACTATATACGTATATAGTATTTATATTAATATATACGTATTTAGTTCCATGTATAGAAGGGGCGTAGCTACCGCTGTATCAAGCCGAACGTGTGTCAGAAAAAAATTCACAAAACATTCTCTACATATTACACAGTCTCACTCTTAGCCCGTACTTCCCGATAAAAAAATCATAATAATATCATTTATAAAGCCCATGAACATAGAAACTTCATGAACAACATCATGTATGTCTCCTATGTAAATTTATTACCACTCAGTGTTTTTAACGTGTTACTCTCGCGTTACTCCGCTGTTCATTTGATGACCAGCGGATTTTATAATATAAAAAAGTACTCTGTGATGACCAGTCTTTTTTTTTTCAAAATTTTGACGTTTCCGGAACTAAAATATACGCAAAAATTCGGCTCGCTCGTTTCACTCGCTCTAGTAGTGTGGATTCGTGCGTTTTGGCTCACTATTCTGGATCCCCCGCCCTCTCCCCTCGCCCTCTCCCACGTGCTCTATCAACGGTTCGAGCGGTGACGCAGGCTAAAAAAAAGTTTTCGACCATGCCCGATCGATTGCGCTAATCCGTTTTTCAATATCTCTAACGGTTACAAAGATAGACTTTTGCAATTAGTAGGCTCATTAGGCTATATTCATTACTAATTACCTCATGCAGTGGTAGATAGTTGACGGTGATAAGCTAAGGGTCATTAGTGGTTCAGTGAAACAAGAATGGTATTATAAGTGAGTCATTTTATTGATAAAATAACACAATTTCAAATCGTTGTTTTGTTATGAAACGAACCAGGAAACGAGCAGATGGCTCGTCTAATGTTATGCGATTTCCGTCGCTCATGGACACTCGCAACACCCTACTTTGGTGTTGTAACCTGCGTTCCCAGTCATAAAAATCCCCAACCCCTCTTGGACCTACGGTAAATCCGCACTCACACAACGCAAGCGTTATTTCATACCGGTTTTCTGTGTGGCCGTGGTATTTACCCGATCGAGCCGGGCTATTCATGCTGAAGCGTAATCCATGACCAGGAACACAGAAAAAGTTTTTGTTCCTTCGGCGGGATTCGAACCCGCGACCCCCGGCTTGGGCATCAACACATTCAATCAACTGAGCCACAGAGGTCGTCATTACACTTTTGTTTACATACCTGTACCCTAAAGTGTATCTACCTAGGTAACACTGAAAATGTTTAGATCATTAAAAACGTTTTAATGTAGAAAGTTGTCAATACTTTTATTGTTTTTCGAAGTAATCTCCGTTCCTCTCTACACATCGTCGCATTCGATGGAACCGCGGATGGAAAATAGCGTTTTCTAAAATTCAGTCCCTAGGTGAGTAAAATAGGTGATGAAAGTTTAAAACCTAATTTCACACGGGCGAAGTCTCGGGCAATTAATACTAGTATTGAACACATATCCACGACCCAAAAACATAGAAAACTTTTATGTTCCCTTGGCGGGATTCAAACCACGACCTCCGCTTTGCAACTATTGGCCACTGAGCTACAGAGGTCGTCAAATATACATGAGGTTTGCTTTAAAATATATACATTTTCTATTTAATTTTCTTCTAAAACTGGAGATTTTATGAGGTTCTATTAAAGAATTATTCTTCGTAGGTACACTTTCCTCGTAGATACACTTTGAAAAAAAGTTCACCTTTATTCCTTATAGATCCACTTTTTAAAAACCAGTGTAGTGCTACCTAATACGTGGGTGACACTGAAAATGTTTAGAACTGGCCAGTTAGAAACATTGCTAATGAATTTTTTTTTTTAATTTCAATTTTAGAACTCTTTGGTAACCTAATATAGTATATTGCATTCATTTGTCATTTGTTTTTATGAATTGGCGGCAAATCTAAAACTCTTGTTATACGTGAAAATGAACCTAACGTGAGAAAATTTTTGGTCAATGATTTATTATGACTTTCGTTGTGGGCTTACTCAACAACAAAGCTATGATAGACTGCGATTAGCATTTCTTAATGAAGCCTCATCTCGTGCCACTATTTACAGTTACTGCAGACTGGTATGTCAATCGCTGTTTGCCTGTTGTCTTGGAAAAAATTCGACAGCAGCGCCCTCGAAGCAGGATCCTCCCTCACCACGACAATGTTTCAGCGCACTCCGCAAAACGGACTGTTAAATATTTGACTATGGCAGGTGTCGAGATAATGAGTTATCCACCATACAGCCCTGACCTGGCACCCTGCGACTTTCATTTATTCCCAAGAACTAAAGATAAAATTCGAGGTATTCGCTTTACGAGCCTGAAGATGCGGTGAAAGCGTACGAAAATGCCATACAAGAGACCCCTAAGGAAGAATGGGCCCACTGCTTTTTTCAGTGGTTCCATCGAATGCGACGATGTGTAGAGAGGAACGGAGATTACTTCGAAAAACAATAAAAGTATTGACAACTTTCTACATTAAAACGTTTTTAATGTTCTAAACATTTTCAATGTTACCTAGGTAGATACACTTTAGGGTACAGGTATGTAAACAAAAGTGTAATGACGACCTCTGTGGCTCAGTTGATTGAATGTGTTGATGCCCAAGCCGGGGATCGCGGGTTCGAATCCCGCCGAAGGAACAAAATGTTTCTCTGTGTTCCTGGTCATGGATTACGCTTCAGCATGAATAGCCCGGCTCGATCGGGTAAATACCACGGCCACACAGAAAACCGGTATGAAATAACACTTGCGTTGTGTGAGTGCGGATTTACCGTAGGTCCAAGAGGGGTTGGGGATTTTCATGACTGAGAACGCAGGTTACAACACCAGAGTAGGGTGTTGCGAGTGTCCATGAACGACGGAAATCGCTTAACATTAGACGATCCATCTGCTCGTTTCCTAGTTCGTTTCATAACAAAACAACGATTTGAAATTGTGTTATTTTATCAATAAAATGACTCACTTATAATACCATTGTTGTTTTACTGAACCACTAATGACCCTTAGCTTATCTACCAATTCGTCAATTATCTACCACTGCATGAGGTAATTAATTAGTAATGAATATAGCCTATGAGCCCAGTATTGTAATTGCAAAAGTCTATCTTTGTAACCGTTAGAGATATTGAAAAACGGATTAGCGCAATCGATCGGGCATGGTCGAAAACCCCTATTTTGACACCAACCTTTTTTTTTTTAGCCTGCGTCACCGCTCGAACCGTTGATAGAACACGTGGGAGAGTGCGGGGGATCCAGAATAGTGAGCCAGAATGCACGAATCCACACTACTCGCTCTCTATTTATTGCATGTAGTACCTATATTTCACTTTAAGTTTTACAGATTACTTAATAATATTATACTGTTTTAATAAGTTGGAACCGGTATTATATTTTTAAAACTATCTGGCCCGCTCCACTCAGCTAATGATTTTAATACAAAGATTAATTTCAGCAAATGATTTTCAACGTGTGAAAACTCTTAGACACGGATAGCATCTAAAATTTAGTTAACATATTACATAACTAAATTTTAGATCATTTCAAAGTTTCGATCCTTCCAAAAACAAAATATTTGAAAATTAAAAAAAAAAAAACTTTAATTTAAATTAAATGCGAACAATTTTCTCCCTTTTGTGAATTTTAACCGTTGGGGGGGGGGGGGGGGGGGCAAAACCATTTAATATGCTGGGGAAAGGCGCGCGTTATTTCCGGAAGGCCTATGTCCAAATCTCAATCAATTATCAGTAGACGGGGCGGCATTTTTCAGTTTTTGCCCCGCCTAAAAAAAATTGAAGATCCGGGGCTGTCTGTAGAGGGTGGTTGTAGAGAAGTGGTGACCTGATGACGGCTTCCATGAGGAATCGAGGGAAATTTATATGGACACATATAGTGATTTTGACTCTTTCTGAAGTAACCCAAGCATATGCTACCAAAAAAAAAGCCGATCGTATAACCGCCTCCTTTTTTTTGGAAGTCGGTTAAAATGTAAGACCTTTCTCTGAAAGAACCCAAGCATATGCTACAAAAAAGTAATATTCTACACCAATTCTGCATTATTTCATACTTTTTTGTGTATTTTTACTTTGGAAGTCGGTTTAATTTTTGATTAAAAATATAATAACGTTTGTAAAATGTAGGGTCAGCACTCAGCGGTTATGCTAAACAAGCGTTAATGTACGATTACGCTCGTACACAATCCATGTATTACAATAGTACAATAATAATACATTGTAGGTCAGAAGAAGTGCGTGCAGGAGGAGCTCCTGGAGTGTCAGGAGCGGTGTCGCGAGCTGGAGCGCAGCGGCACCCCGCGCCCGCCCTGGGAGGTGTGTGCCGACTTCATCAGCGGGGGGAGAGATAGGTAAGTCAGGTAGTGATATTGTATACTGTGGGAGGAGGAGCTCCTGGAATGTCAGGAGCGGTGTCGCGAGCTGGAGCGCAGCGGCACCCCGCGCCCGCCCTGGGAGGTGTGTGCCGACTTCATCGGCAGGGGGAGAGATAGGTAAGTCAGGTGGTGATATTGTATACTGTGGGAGGAGAAGCTCCTGGAATGTCAGGAGCGGTGTCGCGAGCTGGAGCGCAGCGGCACCCCGCGCCCGCCCTGGGAGGTGTGTGCCGACTTCATCGGCGGGGGGAGAGATAGGTATGTCAGGTGGTGATATTGCATACTGTGGGAGGAGGAGCTCCTGGAATGTCAGGAGCGGTGTCGCGAGCTGGAGCGCAGCGGCACCCCGCGCCCGCGCTGGAAGGTATGTGCTGACTTCATCGGCGGGGGGAGAGACAACCAGTAGTTTCTAAGATTAGCGCGTTCTATCGTAAATTGAAACTAATTCTTGCGCTTATATTCGTAGTTGTTACTCTTATCAACATGGAAGACTTAATGTAAATTAAAACAGAAATTATATCGCGGTTCATTCATCCCGACGTTTTGTTATAATTTACAATGCGTAATGTTCTCGTAAACATAATTATCCTATACGGACGAGTTAGTCAACCATATTTTGCGTCAGGAGTTAAAAATGTTTCTGATAATGTTTTACAGATGGCGTCAACTAGCCAACAGTCTGTCTTCTCGGGAACGACTGCTGATCTTGCTGAAGGAGCTGGGCCCGGCGGCGGAGAGTGAGCACCTTGAGTACTTCGATGGTCTGGTACGGAATCCTTTCTTCTATTGGATTATAAAGCAATAAATAAACACTACATACAAAGTTCTATACTAACCCAAATTTACTTTCAGCGTATTAAGCCAGGAATAATTCAAAAGCAGGACAAAGGATAGGGTAACGTAGGTATAGAGCAGCGCCATCCATCCGTATCCAATGTGCTACGGATAGATGGCGCTTATCTTTAGTTGCATCGTGCTATCGTTTCTGCTACTAGTATCAAAGTTGCAGTTCTAGCTGCGCACTACATATTTTTAAATTATTTCGCCTACTCATTCCTTGATACGCATTTCCGTGGAATTTGCCACGTATCCCTCAGGGCACGGACCCCGCGATCCCCCCGTACCTGCGGTACGAGGGGCGCGTGCGCAACCTGCGGCTATCGCGGCGCGAGGTCAGCGTCATCATTACCGACATCTGGCTCAGCAAGCGCGCCGCGCTCGACGTGGACATGCAGGAGTACGTCACGCGGTACTTCGAGGACAGGTAAATGCCTTTTGCCTATATTATACCGTTTTAATGATTTTAATCATTATTTTCGTCGTGTGATACGTCGCATTACGATGATGCGGAAAGCGATCGTTCGCTAGTGCTCAACGCTCAACACTTTTATTTAAAATATTTTATTTCTAAATATTTTTTAGATTAGCTTGCTGATACTTTCAGAATTGTCGATCCTACTTAATGACCTACCACCGACCGGGTCGGGAACTTGTCTGGCGAGAAGAACAGGCGTAAGAAACTCAGCGGTCCGAACACTGTGCTAACTGCGCAGGTACCAGCAGCCGTCGATTCGCGCGGAGTGGGCGTACAACCTGTGCGCCGGCGCCGAGCAGATGCTGGACGAGCCACAGGTGCGCCTGTGGTGGGGCGCGCTCACCGGCGGCCTGGCCGAGAGTGTCTACTGGGGCCTGCGCCGCCAGTGGGCCGCGCTCCGGGACGCCTGCACACCCCCGGGCGGGGAGGTAAAGATAATAATGATACAATACAGGGTGTAGGCTATTGTTTTATTAAAATTGTATATTTTACCCAACATTAGTGATTAGGTTTTACAGGATTTTAAGGCCACATGTGACATGTTATTTAGGATTATATTTTTGGAGCGAGAATCAAATACTGCCAACCCCTGATAGTGATTCAATTTGGTGTTGGCAACAAGCCCCACAAGAGATTATGTGGCATAAAACTAAGGCTGGAACTGTATGATCCGGAATCCGGTAGGCCGGGGAAAATTCAGAGCTTTAAAAATAGAACTGTGCTAGTACAATAGAATTCCGGAGAGCATTGTCCCAACCTAATATTCACTTACACAGACTATCAGATTAGAGGAGTTCGAGAAGGTAACGCGATCGCTGTTCCCTTTGAAGAGCGAGGTGGACATCAAGAACCTGACGGACGTGGTGAAGAAACAGCTCAAACTCAAGCTCAACCACACAGAGATTCATCTGGACAAACTGTTTTATGAGGTAGTGCTAAGAAAATAGTATTATAACATAACGTTATGCAAAATCAATTACGGAAACTTCGAGCACATAATTAACAGCATAAGTAAAGACGTTTAGGCAGAAAAAAAAATGAAACTACTGGAGTATAGACTCTCTCTCTTTCTTTATGTAATCTATTTGTCCGTCTCACTCTCTCTCACACAGAACGAGGAGGGCTTCGACCGCACGGAGCTGGCACGCGAGCTATACCGGCAGCGGCAGCAGGCCCAGGACAAGTACCTGCGCGAGCTGGTGGCCGAGCTCGCCCCCCGCCGCCCGCACGCCGCGCCCCGCGCCGTCACTGTTGACGCGCTCAAGCGAGCGTTCGCCGTCATTGATCCGGCTATAGGTAGGAGCGAGATGACTATATTTCTTTTTGTAAAATATGCAGGTATAAAATGCAATCTTACTTGCCCCCAGATCACATTCGTATGGAAAGATACATCCGCTGGGCGTTCTCAGACCAAACCTCCGACTTGAGCAGCATCAACTCTCTGCCGCTTCGCACTATCATCACCCGGCTCGCAGCTGGTGACATTGAACGTGTCGGACCACGACAAAAAGGCGCCAGGAAAATAAAAATATAACCAATCTAACTCATTGAATTGAGGAGGTTCTTTTCAAAACTTGACTATTCCACTTTTTGTGGTTTTTTAACAATCGGAGAAAATAGTTAAATAAATAACTTTTTTCTTCGATTTCCTTGGAACAATCAATAGGGATGTTGCCTAGTGCCTAGAGTGGAATATCACTTTTTTATAAAAAAAATATTAAAAAGGTTGATTAAAGATACATAAATCTAAAAGATTGACGCGATTAAAAATTATAAGCAAATAAAAAATATCTCTTTCTGGCAAAACGATTTGTTATGTCACAAGTTGCTACCGCCATACATTTTGTAATGACAAATGTATAGCGGGTGCAACTCGTGACGTCACAGGCCGATATATCGCTCTCTTTCATATTGTAAATTTAAATTGTATCTTCGTTATTTTTAAGATATACGAAAATGAGTTCTAGATTGTTTATTAACATATTGTCTAACATGGAATAGACGAAAAAATTTTTTATAGGCAACATGCCTAATTTTAACGAAATCATGATTATTTTTTCTTGTGTTATTATTAGGTTTTGGCCGAATTTTTTTGTCGCGCAGTGTAAATTTGAATGTTACCAAACAAAACAAAACAGAGTTTTGAAAAAAAGCTCCTCAATTATAAATATAATATTTGAACGCAGACTAGAAACTGATTTTTTATTCCTCATTCTGCTCAAAAATACTCAAGGCGATGTTCCGTCACTGTCTTAGCCTACGCTAAACGGCGAAGAAACAACTCAGCTGTCGTTCTAAATTTCTGATGGGAGTTTTGCCGGGGAGTTCAATGGGTGACGTTGTGGAATTTGTAAAGTTTCACAAGTTGTGTTATCTCGGTTCTTAATGTGTAATATTGGTAGAATATTAACCATTAAATATTCGTTAACGTGCACAAGTGTGGGCAAGTGGTACAACTTCTAGAAACGTGCTATTTTGTGTTTCCCGCCAAAACTCCCTAGGAACTTTCAGTAAAGCTTCTACCACTTTACTGAATCGACTGACATGACTCGTGGACTGTACTGACTATATATTTGGACTTTAGACTTGACGATATAGGAAAATTGAAAATTGAAACGAAAGTTCTATTTCACTTGACACTGGCAAATAGTTATAAGCCGATGCCATATATAAATAAATAAAAAATCGAATGTCAACTGTCAAAGTACATGTGTTATTGTTTCACATTTTTAATTTTATCAATGTCTAAGCATAAAAGTTGTAAATAGATTTTTAAATTTCCAAGATATAAATAGAATATAAAAATGACTGACATAATAGAAGACGTTGCAATTGATAAAGACACAGTTGAAAGTGCAGATTTAGAGAAATTGTTTAACAAAAAGTACAACTTACTAACGGAGACTGCAGTATCAGTTAAGAAATCTTATATTAATAAACTAGATGTTACAAAGTAAGTACCTATAACTTTTGCTACAAACACATTTTTCTTTAAATAACACCCATTCGTATTATGACCCATGAATTAATAACCATAAACAATAATTATTGCTGTATGTGTAACATTGTGGATTTTTCAGTTCCCTAAACATAGCCGTAACGTTACAAGACAATACAATAGAAGTTTACAAATTAACTAACACATCCTTGAGTAGAGTGTGTCGGCTCAGTGGTCATCAGAAAACCGTTACGGAGGTTGTGTTCAGTCCTAAAGAAGATTGTTTGTTGTACTCAGCCGGCCACGACTTGTTGAAACTGTGGGATACCAGGACCAGTGGGCAGTGTGTACAGGAGTATAAAAGTATGTACACATTCATGAATTACTGACTTCGTTGATGGCAGTATGAGATTGCCTTCAGTTGCTACATCAATACTGTAATGTAGTGACTGGTACAGAAGTAGAAAGTAGGGATGTTTTGAATATGAAAATATGAGAATTATATACTGCTGTGGTATATATAATTATTTCGGTTTATCAGCTAATATCAGATAAGGATAATACTATTTAATATAGTATATAGTTAATAGTAAATAACTTAAAAAATAGATTACAAAATTTAGACTCCACATTTATTCGAAATTATCCAAAACTACTTAAATTGGATTTGGTGATGGTTATGGATGAATTTAATTTTGAATATTCAATAGTTTCAGTTACGGTTATGGAGCTCCTTACGTCTCTATTCCCTAGTATAAAGCTGATATCATATTGATATTGAATCCAACATCATTTAAATGAACAGTTCAAAAAATAATATAGTACTTTTTACATAAAACTACTTTTTTTCTGATGAGTATATCTAATGGAATTTGTATAGATAATATTTAGCTATTATATTTATTTTATTATCATCCAATAACCATAAATTTAAAACAATTATAATTTTTTTTTTGTAAAATATCTGTTTATTTTGTGCTACAGATGAAACAGATGTCCCCCGTGAGTATGAGAGCATGGACGTCTCATGCACGGGGCGCGTCCTGTGCGCCGGCAGCAGCCTGCAGCAGGACGACGCGTACCTGGTGTTCTGGGACCAGAGGCTGACGGAGCCGCTGGGTGGGTACTGGAACTCCCATACGGATGATGTTACACAGGTATTTGTGGTATTATTTGTTTTATTGAGTCTTAGTCAATAACTTTTTTGTAACTAAAATTCGCTTTTGCTATTGTGAAACCAAATAAACAAAATACATAATATAATAAAATATATATAATTATAACTACATAATATCACTAACTGCTTTAGGAAAATACAGGTTGAGTATACGTATCTTCAAGCTATTTAACATAAACATCAGCTTATTAGCTACCATTGTACATCCCAGATAATATTATGAAAAATTAATAAAAAAAAACTTAAAACTGTTTATTAAACCACATTCAACTTAACTTTCAGGTGAAATTCCACAAGAGCAAACAAGAGATCCTCATCTCTGGATCATCAGACGGTCTCATTAACATTTACAACATAATGGAGCCCAACGAGGATGACGCGCTGACATACTCCATGAACAGTGAGGTTGTTTATTTATTTATTTATTTATTTATTTACTATGAATAACCAACAAAAGTTACAATGATACAAATTTAAACATACATTAGAATAAGTAAAGAGCTTATTGTACTTTAAATTATAGGTTATAGCATCATGCAAGTAAAAACCATAAACTAAGAGAAAATTAAAATTAAAATTACTAAAATAAGTTTACAAAATACAAAATAATAATAAGTACTAAATTTACAATAATAATAACTAATTAATTAATCACAAAAATTTAAGTAGAGTAAAATCGCTTTGCACAGAAAAAACAGCAGCATATAGGTTTAATATACAAAACACGAAATTTAGTCATAAAATTTAAACAGATTAAAATTATATCAAATAAAATATGTCAGATCAAATAAATGTCAAAGGTGCGATAAATTAATGTTAACAATGATAATAATATAATTATTAATGATGTCAAGATTAATAATAAAATATTTGAATAAATAAAATAAAAATTATTACAGAATTACGGCACAATTAAGTAACATCAGTGGATTCATAGTACTTGAGAATCTTTGTTTTGAAACTGCGAAAACGATCATGGTTTACGTCAAGATCCGTTATCCTCGATGATAGCTCATTGTATTTACATGTAAGTCTAGTTATGGGGCTATTTTTACCCAGGTTAGTTCTATGGTAATTAGGTCGAAAAAGGGGCACTTGTTTCCTAAAAGATCTCACGGGGAGGAAAAAATTTAATGAAGAAAGGAGATGCATACAGTCTATTTTATTGTTTATTAGTTGATAAAGAAATGACATGTCTAAAATATGTCTACGTGATTCTAATGTTACCATACCAAAATGCTATAGTTTCTTCTCGTATGAGCAACCACGCAAGGAGTTGCAGAATCTATAGGACAGATCACGAAACTAAGAGATCTTAAGGCAGAGCTGACCGATTCCTCTGTGTGGAATAAAACTCAACTTTGAATCAAGCACAACTCCAAGATCTCTAATAGTTTGTACATGAGATATAGTTGTATTTGATATCGTGTAGTCGCTGATAGTAGCTACCCATTTTCTTGTGAACTTAATATGATGGCATTTTTTCGTATTAAGGTACATTTTATTGTTGGCACACCATAAGACAAGACCATTGATATCATCCTGGAGCTTTTTTATGTCAAGTTTTGTTTTTATTATTCTAATTAATTTTAGGTCGTCTGCATACATAAATACATTAGAGTTTATCAAGATATTGTTAATGTCATCGATAAAAATGTCAAAAGAGGTCCAAGAATTGACCCTTGAGGGACCCCGGAATAAGCGATAAAGAGGTCAGATTAATAACCATCAAAGCCAACAATGCCGAAATACCTTATCCGCTGTAAAAGAATGTTATGATTGACTTTGTCAAAGGCCTTTGAAAAATCAGTATATATAGCGTCAAGTTCATTACCATTATCAATTGCATTGATTAGGTAGGTTGCGTAAGATGTAAGGTTAGTATTACATGATCTACCGGATAAGAAACCGTGTTGGTTACTATTAAGAAGCTCTTTTACATGTTTGGAGAGATTTTGGTGAACCAATGACTCAAAAACCTTTGACATCGTCGACAGAATAGATATAGGTCTATAATTGTTAATAAGTCTGGGATCATCTCCTTTAGGAATGGGGACTATACGGGCTTTTTTCCATGCAGTGGGAAAAACGCCAGTTCTAAGCGATATATTGAAAATAAAGTGAAGAGGCTGAGATAACTCGAGAGCACACTTATGCAAGAATATTGGAGAAATTTTATCCGGTCCCGGTCCCTTAGTGCAGTCATGTTTCAATAGTTTCTTATGTACATCACGTTGAGAAATAAGAATTGTGCTCATGTAGGTTTTAGGTTCTATTACTGTATAGTGAGATTGACTATTGGTATCAATTTCATACACCGAAGAGAAATTCCTATCGAAGAGATTCTATATATCAGGGCCATTATTTGCCTTAGTATCTCCCAGTTCCATGGACGATGGGTATGAGCTGCTTTTCATTCTCATATTCTTTATATGCATCCAAAAGAATTTGGGAGTGCCAGGAATAGTATCTTCAATGGTGGAAATATAATCTTTATAACACTGCCTAATCATTTTACTACAGTCCTTTCTAAGAAAGTTAAATTCAATTTTATCAAGTGGGTTGTTATATTTTTTAAATCTTTTGTGTAAGCTAGGAACTTACACATACGACTATGAGCTGAGGGAAGTAGGTATATAGGTTAATGTGAGAGCTGGAGAAATCTGGGACTGACCTTATTGTTGAGCTGGTGGTTCTGTATCTGGGCGGAGGTTTCTTCTCACTACACTACACAGCTGTTGAGCGGATTATCGATAGATTTATCGCGGTTCGCCGGCGAATTTGGTATTATATTAACGAGCACAAATAAATATGCGCATACGCGTTCGCGTTCACTAGGTTTCGGGATGAGCTGAAAATGCATCCGGCGCGGAAGGGGATCTAAATGCAAATGTTCGTCACTCTCTGACAGCGCCCCTTTCGGTCGGCCATACATCACGTAGTGATGTCCTTTGTGTTTATTCTAAACGTCGCGCTAGTGTTGGCGCGAACATCCTGGGGGGCCCGCACAGGCGGCGAGCTGAGCCCCATCCTGAGCAGAATCCAGTGGGAGCCGGGCAATCTTGCCGACAGGCCTCCGCAGCTGGCCTTGAGTCGTGTCCAAGTCCACAACTCTGATGACTCCATCCTTCCCAGGTAGCAGACGTGAGATTCTTCCCATCTTCCATTGTAGAGGAGGCAAATTGTCCTCCTTGAGCAGAACCAGTTCTCCAATTTTGGGTGGAGAGGAAGAGGAAAGCCATTTGGAGCGGATTTGAAGGGTATGGAGGTAGGACTTGGTCCAAAGGTTCCAAAAGCGCTGAGAGAGTGATTGAATGAGCTGAAAGCGTTTGAGCGGAGATATTACTCTTTCATCTAGAGTCAGCTCGGGGAGAGCTGTGAGCGGACGGCCAATGAGAAAGTGGCCGGCAGTAAGGGGCTGATAGTCCGTGGGATCGGACGAAAGTGGACTGATGGGCCGAGAGTTTAACACAGCTTCGATTCTAGTGAGCAGAGTTAAGAATTCCTCGAAAGTGAGGTGTTGCTCACCGATAACACGGTATAGAAGTTGCTTTGTGGATTTAACATTAATCTCATGGATACCTCCCATCCATGGGGCTTTAGGCGGATTGAGTAACCAAGTTATATTTTGAGTTGAGAGTTTATGAGAAATGGCGTCGTTATTGTCATTGAGAAATTGTTGTACCTCTAGTAGATGATTCCTAGCTCCTACATAATTTGTGCCACAATCCGAACGTATCAATACCGGAAGTCCGCGACGTGGGCAGAACCTTTGTAATGTTGCAATAAACGCTTCGGCAGTGAGCGATTCGACTGGTTCTAAGTGAACCGCCTTTGTAGTGAGGCAAACAAATATGCAAAAATATCCCTTTATTAACTTAGCATTACGTAATTGACTTGATTTGAGCAGAAACGGTCCGGCGAAATCTGTTGATACGTGACTAAATACGGGCTGAGGTATGACTCTATCAGCTGGCAGGTCAGCCATGATAGGTACTTCGGGCTGAGCGCGGCAACGGAAACATCTTATGCATTTAAACGTTCTGTGCCTTATAATGCGGCGGGCAGATAATATCCAAAATTGCTGACGTAAAATAGCATGTAGCGTGTCCGTGCCAGGGTGGCAGTGTATGCGATGATAGTGATCTATTATGAGGTCTACGAGCGGACTAGAACTAGGCAAAATGAATGGGTGTTGAGCATCGTATGTGAGTTCCGAACGAGTGAGTCTACCTCCTACTCTGAGGAGACCGTCCTGCGTAAAAGGCGACAGACGTTGTAGTCGTACTGTGCAGATTCTATCGGTTTGCAGGCGGTGAATATCTTCTGCGAATGCATTTTGCTGTACAGAGCGGATCCAGAAAAGTAATGCTTCTCTACGTTCACTTACAGTTAGAGGGCCTAGTTGTCGCGAATTCGAATTTAGTTTACAGTTACGAATGAATCGCCTCATGTAGGCAGTGACACCAGTTAGTTTTTCTAAAGAGCTGAAGCGAGTGAGCAGATCACTATCGACACCGGGTATCGAGAAATTGCATGGTACGTATTTTGGTTTGAGCCCTGGCAAGTCTTGTCGAGTATGAGCTGAAGGCATCTTGGGCCAGGTATCCTCTGGCAATTTGAGCCAAGGAGGAGACCACCATAAATCATGAGCGGAGAGAGCTTGAGCTGATAATCCTCTGCTTGCACAGTCAGCAGGATTTAATTGGGAAGGTACATGACGCCACTTAAGTGTGAGTGAATTTGAGTTAATTTTTGTTACTCTATTTGATTCAAATGTTTGTAAACGATGGGGCGGAGTTTTTATCCATGCAAGCACTATGGTACTATCTGACCAACAAACGTGATGTGTAATTGTGAGATGAGCAGACAATTGTTGGGAGACACGCAACATGAGCTGAGATAATAGAGTTGTAGCAGACAACTCTAATTTGGGGATTGTGAGTTTATTTTTAATCGGTGCTACTTTAGATTTAGCAATTATGAGGTGAACGTTAACAGATCCGTTGTGAGCTGATTCTTGTAAATATATCACTGCAGCAAAACCAATTTCCGAAGCATCTGCGAATCCGTGAAGTGAGTATGTTGATTTGAATTTGTGTGGAGCAATATGTCTGGGAAAATGTATATCTGAGATGTGCGGAAGATCATGATAGATGCGCTGCCAATCATCTGTAATATTATTTGGAGTGGGATCGTCCCAGTCCAATTTAGTTAACCATAACCTTTGAAGAAGTATTTTTGCGCGGAATATGACGGGTGTAACCCAACCGTTTGGGTCATAGAGAGAAGCTACTGTGCTAAGAATTGAACGTTTTGTAATGTGGGTAACTGGTGGTAATGAGATGTGATATGTAAATTCATCAGACCGGGGAATCCATCTAATACCCAAAACCTTAATTGATGGAGACTCTGCGCTGATGTCAAATTCTTTAGGCATTTCGCATTGATCGTCTGGAAATCTTTGCAAGAGCTGAGGTGTGTTTGATGTCCATTTACTAAGTTTAAATCCACCGAGTGATAACAAATCAATGAGCTGAGTTTGGAGTGCTGATGCTTCTTCTATGGTGTCATGGCCGCAAAGTACATCATCCACGAAAACAAATTTGCGCAAAATTTGGGCAGCCTGAGGATAGTGATGACCTTCATCTTCAGCTAATTGTAATAATGTGCGGATAGCATGATATGGACTTGAGCGCAATCCGTATGTAACAGTGTTGAGTGCATATGTGAGCAGAGGTCGATCTGGAGGCGATCGCCAGAGTATGAGCTGATAGTGTCTTTGGTCTGGTCTTAAGAGAATATTTCTAAACATCATTTTTATGTCAGTGCTGAATACTATACGATGTGCGCGGAATGATATAATAATATCTACAATGTCTCGTTGAAGTGCTGGACCTGTGTGCAGGCAATCGTTTAAACTGACTCCATTGGATGACTTACAACTGCCATCAAATACTGTGCGGAGTTTGTCAGTACCTGATTTGAACACGCCATGATGAGGAATATAATAATGAGGTTTATGAGTAAATGTAGACGGATGACACGGTGTCATGTGTCCTAAGTTTATGTATTCGTTCATGAATTCTATATATTTTTGTCGCAGTGTGTGATCGGATTGCAACCGTTTTTCTAGATTGAGAAATCTACGTAGAGCAATAGCATGAGTACTACCTAATACGGGTGCATCTGATAAGAAGGGAAGAGTCACCATGTAACGGCCTGAATGGTCACGAATGGTGGTTGAGCTGAATATGTGTTCACATTGCTCGTGTAGCGGGTTTGAATGAGCAGAACGAGGCTGGGGTTCTTCCGACTCCCAGAATCTTTCCAGGCTTTTGCAAATATCATGAGTAGAATGAGCAGAATGTGTAGAGTGAGCCGACTGAGTATAATGAGTATGAGTAACATGAGCAGAGCCAACTTGAGCTACAGGTGAATCGCATTCAGTGCAAAATCAAAAATCGTGCCGAAGGCTATGGGCTTCCCCGGGCCCAAAGCAATCTTAGTACCATCCAAAACGTGACCCAAAACGTCTGAGCCTAAAATGAGATCAATGGGCGCAGGAGTATGATAAGCTTGATCCGCCAATGGAATGAGCTGATGAGCTGAGTCTTGTACAACATCTGGTATTTTTTGCAAAGGTAAATAACTTGTAACGTCTTTGAAAATATGAGCGGTAGTAGTAATAGATGGCGTGTCACGGTGTGTGGGCCTAAATGTTATTGTGACCCAACCTTTAGAATTTTGTATGTGCTGATCACCTACACCTGTAATTTTTAATGAACATTGTTTTGGTTGCAAATTAAGATTTCTAGTCATGCGCTGAGTTATGAGCGTTATCATGCTGCCACAGTCCAATAAAGCCCAAGCTTTGTCATATTCTCCGCATTTATCAGATATATTTAAAACGACTGTGGGAAGTAACACTGGAGTTTTTAATGGGTTTTCTATGTGCTGAGTTGAATTTACTTGGGCTGATTCTACAGAATATTGGGCTGAACTAGATTTAGATATTTTATGAGCTGAATGTGATGCAGGTGTACTATGAGCTGAATGACATTTTAAATTATTGGGTTGATCTTCTAATTCTATGTGCTCCGTGATTGTAGGTAGTCATTGTTTTTTGTTTTGAGATTGATGAGTTGTAGACGGTGCATGATCAGACGATTGGTTGGGGTCTGATGATGATGATTGATGTGCACGCGTATGTTGTGTGTAGGCCGTGTAGGTATGTGGCTTGTCTTGAGCACGCCGGCGGGGCTGTGCACGTAAATGAGGAGGAAGCAAATGCGCTGACGACACCGGAGAATTTGGAGTTCCGTGACGATGAAGCGAGGTGTGGTGATTTGCACTTCCACACTCTTTGCATGAGTTTGTCGAACGACATTCATTTTCAAAATGCGGACCTAGACATTTACGACATCTGTCGTTGGCTTCTATGAAATCCCAACGACCTTGAGTGGGCTGATGATTATATTTCGGACACGCGATAAGTTTGTGTTCTGTATTCCTACAATAGGGGCAGTAGAATCGCTTGTGTTTATCTGTATTCCGGGCTGAGTACTCGCGCCGCTCTGTTCGGGGGGAGGGGGGCCAGTAGCGTTGAGGGTAATGAGGAACTGGGCTGACGTGATAGCTACTTAAAGTGTGAGCCGATGGCGAGCGCTGAGTATTACGAGGATACGCGGGACCAATTGGTCCAAAGCGTGGACTGCGCGGAGAGTTTGCGGGGGGTGTGTGTTGACGAGAGGGCCCAGTTTGTGGTGAGTAGGTAACACCGCGCGTTGCATTAGAATATTCGGTTTCGATACAGCGCGCGTGCTCCTCTAAAAAAGAAATCAAATCACCTAAGGTGGGCAGAGTGTCCGAGATGCCGTATCTTCTTTCGAACAGGGTGCGGAGCTCGCCTCGTAATTTTCTAACTACAATAGACACAAATACGTAATTACTATCCATAGGTAAACGCAGATTATTTAATGCGCTTTGTGCGGAAATGAGCGGAGTTAAAAACGTCGCGCGTATGCTTGATCGAATATGAATATTAGGTAGGCCGAGTATTATATCAACAAACCCATCTATCAGAACACGGCGGTTTTTATACCTACGTGTGAGTATATCGAGCGCGACGCTGTAATTATCATTTGTGATTTTTAAATGCGCAATCATGCTGAGCGCCTCCCCCGATAGGCAAGACAAAAGATAGTGCAGCTTAACTGCATCTGTAAGTGACGTCATGTCGTCTGTAAGACTCCTAAAAATCGTAATAAACGATGGCCAGTCCTCAACGCGTGAGCTGAATTTTGGCAGTTCAATTTTGGGCAGAACGGCAGAAGTGAGCTGACTTGACTCTGAAGTGGAACTTATATTTTCCGCTGCAGTTAAAATATCATAATATTCGGATAGCGCGTTCTCGTAACCGGCTGTATAAAACTTTTCAATTTCATCTGTAAGACTGCCGTCGTCTAAAATTTCGCAGTATAAATTTTCTAATTTTTGTTTCAAATTTTGTAGGTCTTTAAACGCGCATTAAACTCCGTTTTGTTAGACTTTGAGTCACCTTTGTGTAATGCCAATGCGATCTCTCTGAGCCGACTGATAGATTTTATAGTTTGCCTAAATATGGCCGCTTCCGATTTTGTAGGCATGTTTAAAAATATATGCGTGTAACTAAGTTAAATATTTAAAAGTAATGAGCGGAAAATACGCGCGCAATTAATTAAAACGCAGAAAATAGATTTTAATAATGTGCCGACAATGTATACAATTTTATCATAAAATGTGTACAAGTTAATTAACAAATGAGCTGACCGATCGCCTGATGCTAATAAAGTATTAGTGTATGTTTGATGAGCGGAGAACAATGCGTTAGAAGTCGTCTGTAATATTATATCAATGTCCTGAAATTTGAATATAAACAAATCTTAGCGGGCGCGTTAGAAACAAAATAACGTAATGAAAACAATGCAAGTAGGTATGAGCAGTTTCAATCTCAATAGTGTGCCGACTTATTCAAAACAGCTGTAACGTAACACCTATAATATATTTGTATAAACACAGAACGTCGATAAGAATTCTTATTTAAAACAGCTGTAACGTAACACCTAATAATATTTTTGTATAGACACAGAACGTAGATAAGATATGAATTCAATGTGAAGGTCACTATTTATTCTATGAAGAATACCTAATTGAGAATGAATGTAACAGCTGTTGTTCGCACGGGCGCCGTGTAGGTACCTATTACCTACAGAATGCACACAAATCAAGTTTTCTGTATCGAAGCGAGCCGACGATGTTAGTATGGGCACTTGAGATGTTATGCAACCCGTAACTATTAAAATAATGCTAAGTTAATTAATATTGTGTTTTAAAATTTGAGAATATGAAGATATAAACGTTATATATAGATAAAATACTTAGTAATGCAACGACGATTTACAATTCTGTTATGAGCCGAACGTAATTCACAATACGCACTAGTTATTACTTATTTTATATGTGAATCAAACATTAAAATATTTTGTATGTGATTAAGAGCTGAGAAAATTATATGAGATATTATTGGCACAAATTATGTATTAGGTACGTTAGGGAAGTTCTGGAATGTTCGAGTTCTTTGTTCGACAATAAGCCGACAACCTACCCACTATTTTTTTTTTTTTTTTTGGGTTTTTCCTATGAATTTATGGGCCGAAATATGCACAAAATAATTTAAATAATTAACATATAGGTTAATATCAAAGTACAGAATAGGGGTTTAATGTTAAATGTGCCGAATTGATAATGGGAATGGACTGTAACTTGGTTTTAAAATGGCGGGGCGGCCTGGCCAGAATTAATTGGACAAAATATAAATAATCGAGCTGATTTTATGTGCAGAATTGGGCGTAGTGGAACTGTAGGTGCTGGTTCTAATGAGGCCCAACGCCGGTAATAGGGAGAAGGGCTTCACGAAGGCTCGATGGACCAAGAAATGTGTAAGCTAGGAACTTACACATACGACTATGAGCTGAGGGAAGTAGGTATATTGGTTAATGTGAGGGCTGGAGAAATCTGGGACTGACCTTATTGTTGAGCTGGTGGTTCTGTATCTGGGCGGAGGTTTCTTCTCACTACACTACACAGCTGTTGAGCGGATTATCGATAGATTTATCGCGGTTCGCCGGCGAATTTGGTATTATATTAACGAGCACAAATAAATATGCGCACACGCGTTCGCGTTCACTAGGTTTCGGGATGAGCTGAAAATGCATCCGGCGCGGAAGGGGATCTAAATGCAAGTGTTCGTCACTCTCTGACAGCGCCCCTTTCGGTCGGCCATACATCACGTAGTGATGTCCTTTGTGTTTATTCTAAACGTCGCGCTAGTGTTGGCGCGAACATCTTTTATGACAGTTATGCTTCTTTTTCGATAATTTGATTAGAGTTTTTGAAAACCATATAGGAAATTTTGAATTTGATTTACTTTGTGATTTAGGAACATGCTGTGTAATGACATCATCGAGAGTTTTATAAAGGTGATCAGTCATTTTATTAACATCGTCATCATATTGATTAAATTGCTATACCCAGTCAATTGAATTGAGTGAAGTTGAAATTTTTTGATAGTTAGCTTTATGAAAATTTAATTTGTAAAAATTTTGGGCTCCTTTTAGTTTAGAATGTTGCAATTGAGCTTCAATTATTATATTCAGTGCGGGATGATATGCATCCACAGTTCGTATAGGGAAATGCGATTCAGAAACTTTTACTGCTGGTACATTACTTAAAACAAGATCGAGTAGACGTTCTTTATTATTAAGAACGTTATTTAATTGATTTAAGGAGTTTAAATCTAGAAAATCATACAGAATATTCTTCAGTGGATTATAGTTTCGTTGAGGATTGGACGGCGTCTGCGTGACATAATAAGGTTCTTTTAAGTCTGTAATGTTAAAGTCTCCTAATATTAGTATTAAGTTATCAATAATATTGTTAATAGTAAGAATATTATTAGCCTTTTCTATAAAAGTAGCAAGTATGTCGCGAGTCAGAGGTGGAGGAAGATAAACTGCGCATAAGTAAAGAGTTAGCGGTTTCATTCCTGACATTAAATCTATAGAAACCCAGAGATCCTCACAGTCGCTTTCCCAGGAAGTACAGCGCACCGTATTAAGTTTTTTAGATACTGCGATAAGGACCCCACCGCCTCAGTTCTTATGACATGAAAATTTAGACGATTCTCTATCGCGTCTATAAATAATATACCTATCATCGAGAATTTCGGAGTCAAATACGTTACTTTTGAGCCATGTCTCAACTAACACAATTATGTCATAATTATTATTTTATATTTCTTGTTTGACTTGGGACATACATGTATTCAGGCCTCTAACATTTTGATAGTAGCAGCTTAAGGATGTGAATTTATTAACTAAAACGCAAATGCTTACATATAATTATTTAACTAAATAATAGAGGAATTCAGTAAATCATTTGATGCTTTTAAGAACATCCAAATTTTTTACATAAACATATTCACTCTTATCATTCTTACGCATAAAAACTCGTCCATTCTTAACCCAAACATAACGATAATTAAGTAATTTTGCTTTTGCTCGAGCTTCTGCGTGCAAGGCCTTGATCAACGGTGATAGGTGTTCACAGACATAGATTGGTTTCTTAGAACCGCTCATACCGATGTGACTAGTATTTAGTTTATCTTCGTTTGTGGCTGCTTTTTTGTTGAAAGTTATGTGTGTGTGTTAAGTTGACGCTAAGAAGTTATCACGTACCCTTGGATTGCAGAATTTAACTAAAATAGTGCGGGGTCGGGGGCTTTCTTTATTTAGTTTCATTATTCTAGTGCAACTTAGTATATCACTACCGTTAAAAGGGCATTGGACACTTGTAGCTATCTGTTTCACCATTTTTATAATTGTTTTTTATTATTTTTATATTGTTTTTTTTATTGTTTGTTAACATATACAACAGGAAGATGACCTGTAGTTTGCGTCCCCACAATTTACAACATTATACACAAATAAATAAGAAAAGCATAATTAAGTATCTAGGAGTATAAAAAGATAAACAAAACTAATATGCTTTCCATATTTTATATGTTAAGGGGGTAGCCAATAATTGAGGTAAGGGGCCAACTATTGGTTTTTTACCCTACATCTTTTACTACTCAAAGATCTTTACTGGTAACCTAAATACAATAGACCACTATACACTTAAAATCTAAATGATAATTGTAGAAACTTAACTATAGATTACTCTATCATTAGTACAGCTTGACCTCGCCATGTTGCGGAAATTTCACGACACTAAATTGAAATGTCTGTAAGAGTTACACTGGTAGGACTTTACGTAGTGTTGCTACAATAAACAGTAAAGTGCCCTCAGTGCAGGTTTCTTTTATATATTCCTGGTCAAGTCAGGCTAAACTAATATATAGCTCTCGTTGTTTGTAGATTGCTGTGGAGAGACTGACCTGGCTGGACGACACTACAGTGTCCTGCGTCACACAGTCCAACGACCTCCAGCTGTGGAACGTGGAGTCGGGGGACATGATACGGAGCTGTGCGAGGGATAAGATCGGACGGAGTATTAAGGTCTGTTAAGTGCAACACTTAGTATATTTTATATTGTGTAGAACAATAATGTCTATGGACGGTACCAGAAAACGGGAAGTATATTTAATACTTTTATACTATACATATATTTAAGATTTTTATTATATTATACACATATTTAATACACATCCGTCATGGATGTGTATTTAATATGGAACACAGAAAAAAAATTTCTTGTTACTTCGGTGGGATTCGAACCCGCAACCCCCGGCTTGAGCACCAACGCGCTGAACCACTGAGCCACAGAGGTCGTGTCAACCACAAATGAATACTTAACAAGTTTTTTTTCAGAATGTCAACCGAAAAGCTAACAGACACCTTTATTGAAAGTAATAAGAATAGATGTTTCCCGCGATTTCTACTCTATATCTGTTCGCAATTTCATCAAAATCGGTCCTTCAATGCATGCTAGCAAATCTATCCTCTTTATAATATCTTAAATTAAATTAGTAGAGAAATTAGAGACTCCGTTCAGATCGAATCTAAACGTAAACAAAGAAACAATAGCTACCAATTTAAATGTCACTTACCATGCAATAAAGAAATAAACAGATATTACGTACTATACAGACTCAAGAAAATCATTTTGTTTACGTTCAGATATGATCAGATATCCTAAACAGACTCATTACAGTTCAATTAATGTGCCTAACATTTGATTGGAAATATTGTTATATTGAATCAGTTAGGTTATACCACAGTATAAATAATGTACAGTAGACCATCATCATACTAGACCGCCCGAATCGGCGCACGCACACATACGCGTCATTTACACAGTCGCTAACAAAACCTCAAATAGCAGAGGTGTGTAGTGTCACGCCGCGCTCCGCCAAGACTTGTCGCTGCATTGAACGCGTTTTAGTCAGTTGTGCCGCGACGCTTGCCCACTGTCAACGCCTTCTTTGTAGACGTACCAGCCCTAGCGCTCCGCTCCGCCACGGTCAATCGTATGTAACAATGTGAAGGACACGGCTGAATCCCGCTACTGTACATTATTTATTGGTTATACCTACCTACCTACCTACCTATAGTGTGGGTACTACGTTACAGCGCAGCCGCGTGGACGATTGTTACGTTGTGGACACGTTCCGCGACGCCGACGGACAGAGCTGCGTGCTGGCCGGCTCATACGGCGCTGATGGGTAACTCTTGTTTATATTTAATCAACGATAATTAACATAATGTGAATTAAGATCAGTTAAGGTTGCCTTCCGATCTATGCGACCGCGACCAGCAAACCAGCCAATCAGGTTCTCTGGCCACGCACACCGATCGCGCGTAGCACAAGGGTCGTATAATATATAGTCGGGAATAGGGAATACGTATTGTGGCGGACTAATTAGCGCCACAATCCTGAATCGCGCTATCGAAGTTTTCTATGATCGGCACTATATATACGACATCTGAAATTCATACGACTGGGCTTCGGCTTGACCGAGCATACTAACTCGCTCGGTCGGAGATCTCCCTTTGGGGCATCCACTCTTCCCACATTGGTGACCCTCGACAGAACACGCCTTCTTCTGGACATCATCATTCCCCCTACCCCTCCGCACCACGCCAGCCAGCTTCAGCCTCATCGGGTACCTCGACCACCAGCCTCAACGCACCGCGGCCTGGTCGAACCCTCATCGGCTTCAACGGGCACATTCAGTACAACGACCGGTCAGCAAGCAGAGCAAATCTCTCCTGGTCAGCACGTAGCATCGGCCCGCACGGCAGCACTCCGACTCACTGGAGCCCGTGCAGCAGCAGCACAGTTCCGACTCACTGGGACTCTCTGGCACTGGCGACTCAAGCAAGACGACCTCAAGTCTTCGGGGGGGAGTGATGTGGCGGACTAATTAGCGCCACAATCCTGAATCGCGCTATCGAAGTTTTCTATGATCGGCACTATATATACGACATCTGAAATTCATACAAGTGGGCTTCGGCTTGACCGAGCATAGCACCTCGCTCGGTCGGAGATCTCCCTTTGGGGCATCCACTCTTCCCACAGTATGTATTTTATTTTTTTTAATTGTTTCTATTGGTTATAACGTTACCAAATATATATTGAACACATCCAAAATATTATCAATTAGGCTGGAAAAAATGTTTTTAAATCACAATCATTTTGGGCGATTTCAAAACGCCATTTTCGCGCGCTTGAGTTGTGTGTTATGACGTCACAACGTCATCGCATCTAAAATAGACAGATGACAATGAAAATCATTTTTTGACTTTGACATACAGTCATACACAAGTTCGATGTAAACAAACAACGAAGTTATTCGTTCACAAAGTTATAAAAATAAGTGATAAAATTAACTTATTACCATGGAAAAGCACAGCAACCCATGTTATAAATATTATGTCGTCCCTATGTGCGAAAATAACACAAAAACTGAAAGGTGCAAGTATGTAAGAAAAAGTAGTGCAAGGCGATGAGACACTGTATCTTGTTTGAGAACTTTATACTATTGTAAAGATCAGTCAGTACATTGTAATAGATATCCTACGCATACTTGTTTTATTTACAAACCTCGACGTAAACTTATTTAATTCATTCATTTTTATGTAATATCCTAGTGATAAGTACTAAATAAATATTAATATTTTGAAAACAACAAACCATAGAAAACATGAAGTAACTACTTCTTGTATTTATGACAAAGGCTTTAGCAAAGGCTTTGCACCTTTCTGTCAGTGTCGAGAATTTATAGATTTTTTTCCATTGTATTTATTTACGAATTATAAAAAAAAAAACAAATATCGAGGATCGAGATTTCTCTACTCTTAGATTTATTACGCTGGGATATCACCCGGAATCCGCCTGGCCCTGGAAAATTCAGTGCACTTAAAATAGAACTCTGCTCTAATACAATAGAGTTTACGAGTCTACGAGTTGACGTATTGTACCAGCGTATGCTCATATTATCGTTCTAATGCAATACCACGCTCTGACACTACATTCATATAACGAATTGAAAATCAAAATTTTTCATTCAAAGTTGGTATTATTATATTAATATTTATTTATACACTTTCTGAACAATGTTATGACTAAACCCTTGCAGGGGGGCACCTCATTCCCATGGTGTGCGATCGTCAATAAAATGATTGACCTTATGATAAGCTTTAGAACGCAAACGTTTTTTAACTACTTTTTCAAATTTATTAATAGACAGATTTTGAATGTTTTCTGGGATTCTATTGTATAGGCGTACATTAACCTTTAAAAGTTTCGATGTTTTAATATCATGATATTATTAGCCATCTACAGTGTTAAATGTGCCACTCACAATATTAGATTAAAAACTTCTCACACGGGAAATTTGTAATTTTAAATTTGTATCACAGCAACATCCTGAGGTCAGTGTCGATATCGGACAAGAAGGTTCAGCCGCGGACCGACTACGACAGGAACAAACAGATCGTGCGCTGCTGCCACTACGACGCCGTGGTAAGTCGAACACGAACAATGTTCACACAAAAACACACACACAAAGTTGAACAATACAATAACAAACATACAGACATCGGCGTTAGTTTATTAACCTGACTAACTTTTGCTTTTTATAACAATATGTATTCTTAAACTATAAACACGTTACAGAGGGACCTAATGGTGACGACGGGCGAGTCGGGCCTGATAAGCGTGTGGTCGGGGGCGGAGGCGCCGGGAGCGGCGGCCGTGGCTGCGCGCATGCAGCGGAACCTCAAACTACACGACAAGAGACATAAGCCTTATTAAATGATGACTTGGGAAGTTATATATGCAAGTGTTTTATTTCAAACTCTTAAAGATGACTTTAAGAAGGAAAAATATAATAAAATTAAAAAAAAAATGTTCTTAAGATATTGAAATTATTTTATATTCCATAGACGCACGAACGCCATCTCTTAGTAGACACACCAAACATAATTGCCTCCAGTAGTTTTATAACTCATCTATAGATGGCGGTTGTATTGTACTAATATTAAATGTTTTTTAGCTTTAGCTTAAAATATAAGTATTTTTAATGAAATAAAAATTACATAAAATTCTATTCCATTGGACCCTCAAGAATTTTTTTTATATAAGAATTCTATCAGAAATAAAAATATTATTTTAATACTATTCTACAGAACCACTGACGCCATATTATCTTGGCAAATAGGGACAATCGATATCGCCTACAGAGCCTTCTATTCTAAGGTGATTGTTTGAAGTGTCGCATCTTGCAAGAAAATAATTGCGTTAGTGCGTGAAACTACTGTTAGTTTCTTAACTAACCTTTTAATTAATAGATGGCGTTTGTGTTAAAAGTAATTTATATTAATTTTACTAAGGCCAATATTTTTGCAAAATTTTTTACTTTGCCTGGTTTCTGAGGATCTTTATGAAACTCTATAATTTATGTAACATGATATTACTCAGTTCCTTTTAACTTCGTAACTAACAATCATACTACAAAAATTCTTTATTTTGGATCTCTATTCATCGCAATTAGTTTCTTAGTAAATACTATTGACTCATCTTTTAGTAATTTCTAAAACAAGTGATTTGCTATTCCACAGACGCACTCATCACTGAACCAGTGTAGTTTTATTAGACAGCAATAAAAGTTAATGTTTAAATTATCATTCTATTTGAAAAATTAATACTAATTACTAAATGTTAAATAAAAGTGTATTTTAATAAACCTAAATCGTTAGGTAACAACAGATCAACAACTGGTATAGGTAACCCGAATAGATGTTCAAGTAAAATGTACAAAACAAGAACTTTGCATTGTTACATACTGTCAGGGGTCTCCAAACTTTCCAGCCTTAGGGCCATACTGATTACTCCAGTAAGTTCCGAGGGCCAAAACCATATTATCATTGTTGCCGGTGGTAAAAAGTGAAATAGTCCACTGATGAAAAAAAAAGTTCGAAAAAGTACGCAACGTTTAAAAAAGGCTGCAAATCGGACTAAAGCCCGCAAAACGGCAACACTGCATATTATTAATTTTCCTGTCATTATCTGTAATTTCTAGATTAGTCGTAGAGTACGAGCCATGAGGAGTAATGTGACACGACATCTGGTGGACACAAGCGGAAATAGGTAGTACCTTCTATCGCTAAAAGAGAGAGACCGCAGGCCGGCTGTGGCCCTCGGGCCGTAGTTTGGAGACCCCTGATCTAGACAACATTAATCAAAATATACTAGTTACACATACAAATATGTGACAGTATTTTTTGTATACCCCACATGATCTACCTCACAAATAATGGTAAGATTGAATATGATTGAATATGATATGATTGTTATGATTTTATACATCTTTATTATTGTACATATTATTATAAAGACAATTTTGATACATTTCAAGGTCATAACTTAGGTTTCTTAGCAATGGCTCCGAATGCGGATATGACTGTCCCCTTTGTGCCTGTGGCATTGGTGGTCAGGGACTGCTGCATGAGCCCGGGCTGCTTGATGTTTAGCTTTGATACATTTGGTGCAGCTTGATCCCACTTTGACTTTCTCTTCTTATCATCATCACTATCGGCCTTTTTTGAAACTCCCGTTATAAAGTCTATTTTTGACATTTTTTCCTTCCTCTCTTTATCTCTTCTATCCATCTCTACTTTCTGTACCCTCGCTAGTTCATCGTAATATGATTCCTTTCCCCATCTCAGGGGGTCGTATATTTCTGGAGGATAGTTTGTGTCCAACTCATTTATGTCACAAAATTGAATTAATTTCTCATATATGCTGGGGTTTCTAAAGTTTTTCTTGTCTTGAATGATCCTATTCATGTCGAGGCCCTCTGTCATCATTCTACTGTAGAACTTGGCAATAGTCTCCTGCAGTTCCTTGGGGCATTTGCCCGCCGGCTCGGGCGGTATGGAAATTCCATCCTGTGAGTCATCGGGGTCAGATTTTGGCACAGCCTCGTCTGTGTCGGTCTCCATGGAGAGCCGCCGCATGTCGTCCTGGTTCTCGGCGCTGGGCGACATATGTTCCTCATCTGAAACGATAGTATCATCCACGTACGACACCAGTCTTGCCATTCTTTTAGGCGAATCTGGAGCTGAGCCAGTCTCTTTGTTTTCCTCAACATTCTTTGGACTTACCGGTGCTGACTGACTTCTCTCGTTAGGTTCTTCCTTATCAGGTGTTTGCTGTCCGTCTTCCATATCCTCCTCTCCTTCGGAGTCTGTGTACGTAGCGGTGAGAGAGGCCAAAGCTTGGGACGTCATATTTTTGTCGGTAAACTCTTGGTATGAGAAAAAAAATCTATTTTACTCTATCGATTTACGCAATTTATATTCGAAACGATAATGTTTGTCAGATTAATTTAAGTAAATTTATTATAAATTAATAAATTGATTTTAAAATATAAATACGAAAATTAAATTTTCTCACAATGCTACATACAGATTTGACATTATTATATAACATTGACATAATACTTTTTTTTTTATTGCGTTACGGCTTAAAACTATTATCCATTGTCAAGTTAAAAAGGCGAAAACTGAATTCTTGCTTATGATTTCAACACCGTATTTCTAAACCGTCAATTCTAAAGTAAGTCAAGTCAAAGTGCAAATAAACTATTATTTTCACTTTGACTAGACTTACTTTAGAATTCATTACTTGACTTGTCAAGACTTGACTCATTGCAGTCAATGAGTCAAGTCGTCGATTCAGTAAAGTGGTAGACGCTTTACTGAAAGTTCCTAGGGAACACAAAATAGCACGTTTTTTGAAGTAGTACCACTTGCTCATACTTGTGCACGTTAATGAATATTTAATGGTTACTATTCTACCAATATTACACATTATGAACCGAAATTACACTAATTTATGGAGGACATACAAAAACAACAACGTAACCCAATGAATAGGCAACTTGACTCATTTAATTTGATAAATTGGCGGAGTATTTCCTTTAGTAATTGGCTAAGGAAAACGTATTCTAGCGATATCATAAATTAAAATCTTAAGATTGATAAATAAAGTTGATTTAAAAAAAATTTTTTTTTTTAATTTCTACTGATGAAATACCTCGAAGTAACTTCCGGCAAGGATGTGACGTCACAAACACACTAAACATATGTAGAGTGCGCGCACGATAACTTTGCGCGCGGCTGAAATCGGAACTAATCGTCGGGCCGCCATGTTGTTGTTGACGTCAGGTGATCCGTAGTGAGTTTTTATTCCATTTCAACTAAAATAATCGACATCATTATACCAAAAGTGATAAAAAGTGCTGGACGAGATATTATTTTGAAGGTGAAACGTGCTTGTGAAGAAGAGCGAGCTAATAATAAGCTAACAGTGCCGCTTTCCAAAGTTAAAGCACGCGTTGCATATTTGACAGGTAATTTTTAGTGTTGTATTAGAACAAAACTTTCCAAATTTTGGGATTTCTGTTGGGTACTTAATTTCTTTATAAATAGGTTTCTCGTAATTACTAAACATCTTTATATAATTATTGTTAGCGGAGGCGTTTGGCGTTACGCTTACTTTATAGAATTAGTATTTTTCCAGAATTTGACTTCTTTACCGTTATTAGTTGTTTGGGTCATTTCGAGGTCCGGAGAGTGAACGTACTGTTACACAAATAACTCAAGAGGGAAATATTGCAGCAGCCTCATCATCAAAAATTGTGACCCCGGGAAAATCAAGGAATCGAAAGAAAGTTATTGATGACTTAGACGATTTTGATAAGTACGCAATAAGGCATATCATTCACTCGTTTTATGTGGTGAAAAAGGAGATTCCTACCATTAATAAACTATGGGTGCAATTGAAAACTGATATTAATTTTAAATATGGCAGGACATCGTTAAGAAAAATTTTAGATACAATGGGCTACGAATATAAAAAGTGCCAGTCAAAGCGGAAAGTGTTAATGGAACGCTGTGATATAGCTGCTTGGAGAGCAAGATATGTATTGAGGCTGCGTAAAAATCGTCAGGAGGAAAACCGACCGGTCATTTATCTCGACGAAACTTATATTCATGCATCATACCACCAACAAAAATGTTGGCAGTCTGAGGAAGAACCTGGTCTTCTCACTTCTGATAGTGCTGGTACTAGGTGGTTCATAGCCCATGCAGGAGTAAAAGCTGGGTTTATTGAAAACTTGCTTCTTCTATTCAGGTCTAAATCGAAGTCTACTGACTATCATGATGACATGAATTCCACGAACTTTATTCGGTGGATCAAGGAAAAAATTGTACCAAATCTACCTTCGAATAGCATTATGGTAATGGATAATGCACCATACCATTGCACTCAGATAAACAAGGCGCCTACAATGGGCAATATAAAAGCGGACCTTCAAGAGTGGCTGATGAAAAATGAAATTGAATTTGAAGATTGTTGGACCAAACCTCAGTTATTTGAATTGATTGTTAGGAACAAAAAAGATCCTCGATATGAAATAGAGCAATTATTAAAAGAATAAAGAAAAGAAAGCATGAGGTATTATGCTTACCGCCTTATCACTGTGACTTAAATCCCATTGAAAAGATATGGGCAATTGTAAAAAGGCGAATCGCAGAAAAAAATGTCGGCCAAGCTCCGGGTGAAATAGAACAAATCACTTAGACGGCTTTTGGCACTATAACTGTTGGGGGATGGCTTATTGTGTGTGAGCATGTAGAAAAAATAGAAGATAAGTATTTTTAATCGGACAGACTATTGGATGTGGAATTAGATAAGTTCTTAATCAATGTATCTGGTGACACATCTGAATGCTCTGATGAAGTTGCCAGTTTTGAAGAAGATGTTGAAATGCAAGGTGTTAATCAAGACCATTCATATACCAAAAAACATAATAAATACTGCGTAATATAAATGTTGACTTTTACTTTGTATAACAGAGCATTTTTACTACGCAAACTGCAGAAGTTTCCCTGCATAGTAAAAATGCTTCTGGTTATAAAGAAAAAAGTAATTTTTGATAATCTACTCATTCTTTTCTTTACCAATTTTCATAAAATCAGATATTACTCAAAAACTCAGATATTCGTTACTAGCTGATAAATAACATGTAGAATATTAGTTAAGATTAATGGAAGTTATCAGCCGATTTTCATAATGGTTTATATATATTATGAAACTTTTAGTTTACATAATAATCGATACGCCTATTCCTATACATAATTTAAATGAGTAAATTTAATTAAAGTAAAACTACCAAAGTTACTTAAATAAAATAATATTGGGATTACCCATTTTTTTTAATGAATCCCTACGCTGGCAACATTAAGTACGCCACCTGTCGCGCGCATAGTTTTACGTGCGCGCACTTTAGTAGCGAAACGGAACGTTTCTGTAAATAAATAATTCATGACATCTTAAAAAGTTGATTATGTCAAACGTCAAACGGAACGTAACACCGCCATTTTACTACTACGGACTATAGCACAGATTACAAATAGTACTAGTATGACGTCACAGCACAGATAATCTATCAACCAACATAGCGAATGTGTATTCGGCGGCTTTTAAAGTGTTTTTTTTAATATTTTTTTGTAGGATTTTAGGTTTCAAAATAATGATAAATTATTATTTTGTGTGTAATGAAACAATTATGAAGTGTTTAGGAGATAAATAAAAACAAGGTCAAGTAATCCCCGGCAAAACGGCATTTAGTACCTATTATTTATTAGGCATTTAGTAGTATCTTCACTTTTGTAAAGCCATAAAAATCTATTTATTATGCCAAAATCAGCGTTCAACAGATTTTCTTGCAAATATTATAAGTTTTATATTATACCGTAGCCTTATTTCTGTTACATGTTTGTACTGACTTAGTTGACTTGCCCGATAAATAGCTGATAAATAGTCCTTCATTAAAAAGTGGTACCTAAGCTATGCCGTCATTATATATATAAATGACTCTATTTGAACCATTGTTCACCTTACATATCTCTATAAATCTTTGCACTGTCCGAATAAGCAAAAAAAAGTCAATTGTAGTCAAGAGTAGAATAAAAAAAAGTGATTGTAGCTTCAGTAGTATTCATAGATAATAAGTAAACTACTGAAGTAGTATTACTTATCATCTATGGAGTGTAGTCATCAGCTGTCGTAGTGATAAGTCATAATCTGAAGGGTGACGTACAGTAAATGATCCAGTGTAAATTGTAGAAATATGCAGTGATAAAAAAACATTTTCTATTAGACATTCTTCATAGATAATTAATAATAATTAGGAAGCCATGATCAAATTATTTTAAGAATAGGCCCTGTCGGGTGCTCGTTTGGCCAAGTCAAATAGCTTGTTGCAGCGATGGCGACACAGCCCAGTGACAACACAGAGTTTCCGCCCGAAATAATCGTCAAGCCTCTGGCGCTTATAGGGCTTTCGGGGCTGGATGTCGTTAACAACGCCATACACAAGACGATTTGGGACGCCTTCTCCAATAACCGTCGACCCGACAGAGCCTCCGTGCAATTCAAAATATTGAATAATACATTCGAGTTCCCCGTCGTTAAACCGAAAAGAAATTCTTACGAATGGTACATACCTAAAGGTATACTTAAGAAAAACTGGATACAAAAACGAATATCGCACATTCCTGCCGTGGTAGTTATATTTTATGATATGGAATGGAATGATCCCCAGTGGAATGAAAAAATAATTGAATGTGCGTCGAGAGTGCAGTCCATCCGAGCAGCTGTAGAGGGACACGCCACGAAAGTGGCCGTTGTAGTTGTCCAGAGTGGTCTCTCTCCTCCTCCCTCAGAGTACATGCTGGGTGCGGAAAGAGCCCAGGCCCTTTCCTCTGCCTGTGAAATACAGTCCAAATCTCTATTTGTACTTCCACACAGTGATCATATCATGAGTTACATTGTACGCTTAGAGATGGCTTTCTATGACATAGCCCAAAACTATTATCATCATGAGACAAAGAACATTAAACAACATAAGGACCACTTGAACAAAACCACACACCAGTATTTATTTGTACGCCATCAGTTTAAGCTAGGATTTCTGAATGAGTTGAAGCAAGACTTGAGTACAGCACATAAACATTACTTACATGCTTACAACAACTTGTTGGAGACTAGACAAGTGGACACAAACATACAGGAGATCAGAACAGTAGCTGGCTACATTAACTATAAGCTTTGTAAATTGCTTTTTGCTCTAAATCTGCCAAGGGATTCAATTGCTCAACTGAAATCGCATATAGAGAGGTACAAAAACAGGATTGGGCCTACTGAATTACTCTTTGAACATTATGCCTGGATTGCCAGGCAGTATAGTGCTTTTGGGGAGCTGTTTGATGAGGCCATTAGAGCTGGTCTGCCCGCCATACAGTCCCAGCACCCAGGCTTCTACTTTCAGTATGCTGCTCAATTCACAGTCAAAAGAAGACAGGCCATGAGGTCAGTGTGCTGTGATGTGCTACAGTACCCTCCACCTCCTGATCCTATGGAGGGTGTTGTAGAATATTATGGCCAGAGACCCTGGAGACCCGGTAGGCTAAGTGCAGACCCGCATGATCCACAGAAGGAACAAGTTGCTATTCTAGCTCTTCAGTACAATGAGAGGATATTCAATCACTCTGCAATGATAATAAGCTTCCTAAGTTGTGCCATCTCTCAGTTTAAAACATTTCACTCCCCCAGAATGAGGAAACAGCTAGTTGTTGAAATGGCCAATGAGTATTATTACTGTGGAGACTATGGGAAAGCTCTCACACTCTTGTCTCACATGCTCTGGGATTATAGGAGAGAAAAGTGGTGGTACTTAGCTTCTTATGTGTTGAACAGAGCCCTACAATGTGCCTACCTATCTGCAAAGATTCAGGATTACATCCAGCTATCAGTTGAAGGACTCTCCAAAAACATCCAAGTCATTAACAATGATAAGGAAAGAATATTTACTAATATAATGTCAGTTCTAAACTTAAATATTCCAGCTGCTGAACCAGACCTACCAGCACAATCTCAGAGCAAAGCTTTAGAGCTATGGAAGGCTGCAATAGAAAAGGAGCCCTTCACAATTACGATAGACATGGCCAATATTTCCAGCTTCTTAGAAGTTAAATCAAGATTTTTGCATCCAAAGTATAAGGTGGATGAAAACATAGAAGTTGAAATTTTTTTGAGACAAACATTTAGTGGTGCTCTCCATATTAAAAAAGCTCATTTAACTATCTCTTCTAGCACTGAAACTATTGAAATTCCAATAACAGACTCCGGGAAACTGAATATACAACTTGACGGCGGAAGAGTAAAGAGGTTTTTGTGTCAATTTAAAATTAATCCACATGACAGTGGATCTGAGCTCCATGTTAAGGCTGTGACTTTTGTTCTTGATGCAGATACTAAAAGGAAAATTATATTAAACTTTAAGGTAGATGAAAGTAAAGTAACAGAAATTGTACATCCAGAACTTTTACATTTTATTATAAGTCCAAAGGCTGACTATGAGTTTGACAGTATTGTGCCTGTGACTTCTGCAAACATAACTACAAGAGAGTGTAGGTTATCATTGAAAATAGAAAACAATGCACCTGCACTCCAGGGAGAATGGTTTCCAACAACATTTACAATACAGAATAATGAAGAAAATTCTATCAAAGATATGGTAATTGTCCTCTCACTCTTAAGCACCCTGGATAACCCAAATCCAGAATCAGTGACAGAACTCAGCCTCAAACACACTGAATCTCAAACTCAACCAATCAAAATCAGTGTAGGAAATATTGAGAATTCAGAAACATATTCAAATAAGTTTTATTTAAAAACAAACAGAACCACAACAGCAGCAGTGCAAATCAAAGTGTCATATAATATTAATCTTCATGAGATTCCTAAGCTAGAGTGTGTTAAGGATTTTGTTTCTAAGATACCTGTTATAAAACCTTTTGAAGTGACCACAAACTTTGTAGCCATGAACTTTAAGCCTATCACAAAATGTTTCATCAATGACAACTTTGTAGTGATGCCACAAATTAATATATTGAGCCCGTGGGATCTTGTGATACTAGATACAGATTTAGAAATGCATGATTGTTTCAATTATGGTGATGATGAGAAACCTTCGTCCTATATTAGCAATCTGGAGGTTTCCGAGATGAATATTGCATCAGATGCAATCTGTATACAAGCTAAATATAAACCTAAAGATCCTCCAACTAGAGTCGGTCTGTATAATATAACATGGAGGAGAAGAAGTAATGTAGATGGGCCAAATGTTATGAGCAGCACAGCATTGATGAGTCTTCCAATAGATGAGTGTCCAATTTCATTACAAGTCAATTATCCCGAGGTAGTTGTGCAGCAGACATCAGTTCCTCTGAAGTGTACAATCACAGGACAAACTAATACACCAATAAGGCTCAATATTCATGTTAACGGCACTAATGCATACATGAGTTCAGGTTACAAGAAGCTATCTGTGACCGTTCCACCAAAAGATAAAGTGGAATTATGTTACAATATCCACCCCCTAGTGGCAGGACACACTGCTCCACCAAGATTAGAAGCTACAATACTCGGGGATGCCTCAAAACAAGATGTCATAAAAGAGATGTTCGACAAAAACTTTCCTGATACTATTTTTGTTATGCCCATGTACAATAAGTAAAGTCTATAAAGTTTGTTAATCATTCTATGTAGAGATTGTACATATTTAATAAATTATGTTATAGTTACCTTATATTAGATAATAAATCCAGTTATTTGTTACAATTCTTTTTTAATATTTACGGTTGTCATTATTTTTAATTTTAGCCAATTATTACAGTGATATAATCCAAAATAAAACAAAGTATATGAAAAGAAAATTTTATTTAAGAATACAAAATTAATCTTTACGCAGCTCAAACTTCTCCTCTTGTATTCCGTTGGCCGTTATGATCAGGATGTAGATGGAGTCACCTGTATAGATGTCACGCTCCGCAGCACTGATGAACACATCCTTTAGCAGTGCCAAAGCTTTTTCTCTTGGCAATGGGGCCTCTTTAACATTTTGCATGTTCTTCAAACCTATCTGGTTGTCGAGCAGAGGTTGCAGCTGGGCTCCAGCGGAACCACCGGCGCGATAGTTTGAACGTTCGCAGTGACCGATGGGATCGTAACTGTAAACGCAACCTTTACCGTCTGCGTCTAATCCAGCCAATACATTGGAGACGTAGTAGGGAAAGAACCTCTTGTAATACAGTATAGTCGACAGCATCTGGGCCACGGCGGGCGTCGACATAGATTTGTTGTGTTCGTGCTCGTACATTTGCATGCGAGCTTGCAACAGTCTCGTCAGAGTGAGTGTATCGCACCAGCAGCCGGTGGCACCGAGGACAGTCTTGTCAGATACTCTAAACAGCTTCTTCTGCTCGCGGGTGTAGATAGAGAAGCCCGTGCTCAGGCGAGTATCAGCTCCAATAACGGCGTAGTCTTCACCCGCAATAGCTACAATGCTGCCTCCGTTGTCCGCGTAGGGCTCGAAACGAACCTGCTTTGCACCGGGCACGGCATATTCAGGAAAATTATCATTGACTCCCAGCATTGTGTTTGAAATTTATCTATCTGATACGTTAAAATGAAAACTAAAACTTTTAGAAAACTAATACTTTGCGAAATATGACAAGCAGTTTTTGAACAACCTGAAACTGTCAGGTGTCAAATTGAATTTTCTTCTTTTCTCCAGTTAAGTAGTTCTGAACGTACTTAATTACCAAAGATAGATTGTGTGATTAGAACTCGGTCATTAAAATCGACCTTGTATTGTTAGTTTTATCACAGTCACAACTCACAGCTCTAACACACAAGAGGGCGTTTTTCACATTACGCTATGTCATGTAATGACAAAGACAAATATATTTTTCAATTTATGGAATAGAACTAATACATTTTGTAATGTAAAACGCCTTACTCATGGTTTATCCTGCAAATCCAACACTACTAATGGCCGTCATTAGTGTCAATTAATTATATTTTTTGCCTACGAGTCCGCGGCCTTGGATTTGCAGGCTGGACCGTGAGTAAGGCACTTTATGATTATCGCATAGTGTGAAAACGCTCTCACGGTGAAAAATTACATACCTACCGTGCAGCACTGCAGTTCGCAACTGTGTATTATTAAATCAGTATAAACTGTTACTGTTTTCGATAATCGTGTAGTCTATAGCCTATAAAGCCTATAAAGCGCTAGTGTTCAGATTTTAATCAAGTAAAAAGTAATATTGAGTTTTGCTGGGGAGTTCAATGGGTGACGTTGTGGGATTTTGTATTTCCTTTATAAATTTGTGTTATTTCGGTTCTTAATGTGTAATATTGGTAGAAAATTAACCATTAAATATTCGTTAACTTGCACAAGTCTGGGCAAGTGGTACAACTTCTAAAAACGTGCTATTTTGTGTTACTTTCCAAAACTCTCTAGGAACACTCAGTAAAGCGTCTACCACTTTACTGAATCGACTGACATGACTCATTGACTGTACTGACTATTTATTTGTACTTTGACTAGACTTTAGATTTGACGATATAGGAATACAGTTTTGAAAATTGAAACGAAAGTTCTATTTCCCGCCTTTTACTTGTAGAAAACTAATATGGGACACTTAAAAAAGTAATATGGGACACGTCATAAGTCACAATAATTGTCAAATGTCAAATCATAATTTTTCTAATAAAACCGGCGTAATTTTCTACAAAATACTGTAAAAATGAATTCAGTAGCTCAAGTGATTCCTAAATTGTACCAAGAATATACAACAAAAACTCCAAAGAAACTAAAAATCATCGATGCCTACCTGTTTTACATTTTCCTTACTGGCGTAATACAGTTTGTGTATTGTTGCCTTGTCGGCACGTTCCCATTTAACTCATTTTTGAGTGGGTTTATTTCAACAGTAAGCTGTTTTGTTCTCGGAGGTATGTAAACATTTCTCTAACTTATTGTGTATGTAATTGTTTACACATATTAAAAACTATTTTATGTAATTTGTAACATTATATTTACAGTACTTAAACATTGGGAATGCATAATGTTCTCATCAATTTCTCATCCTAGTTTCATTGATAAATGACCGCCTAGCGAGACCAACGATTTGTCAATGTCGTTTAAATAAATTAATGTAATTTTATGTCTTGGATAATCCCATAAACTTGGTTTAATCCATATGGTTTAGGCGATAAATAACATTTTTTTATTGTTACAGTTTGTTTGAGGTTGCAAGTTAATCCAGAGAACAAAAATGAATTCCAAGGCATCAGTTCCGAACGTGGTTTTGCAGACTTTATATTTGCACACTTGGTTTTACATTTAGTTGTGGTGAACTTCATTGGTTAAGTATTAATTCTTAAAAAATAAGATTCAATAAATATAATTTCTTCTTATTTTAAAACTGTTTTATTTACCAATGTCTGTATACTATCTTATATTTTAAACGAGCTAATCTTGTATTTAGCTAGGTCTGGAAAACTGTGAATTTTTAAGTTATATATGTTTTTCTTTCATTGCATAATAAGGTATTGGAGTGATTTAGATTTACAAAATCCGGTTGGTGGTTTGGTTAGCATCGGACTTTGTGCATTGTTGGCCAATTGGTGTCTTGGGTTTGATTCCCAGTTAGACGCATAATTTTGTGATACTTTTTATTTATTTTCTTTTATAATTTTGAATAAAAAATTAATAAATTTATCATTCTGCTATAACTCTCGAGTAAAGCTTGGTCTCCCAGGTACTTATAAGTGATACAGAAATTGTAAAGGGACAACTGGGTATCTAAATAATAAGATCACATTAATGTTTAGTAATGCAAACTAGACCATCTCCCATTAGTTTTAAACATAGTTAAGGTTTTTTATCACCTAAATTTTGTAATCTATACTAATATTATAAAGATTTGTTTGTTTGTATGTGTGTTTGAATTGAATAGGCTCTGAAAGTACTGGACCAGTTTTAATGAAATTTGACACAGATATACGAGTAGACCATGGGGAAGGACGAAGTCTACTTTTTATCGCGAGAAAATGTACGGTTCCCGCGAGATTTCCTTTTGCGCGCACGAAGTCGCGTGCACCATCTTTTTCTCAATAATTAAAACATGTTTGACATAGATTGTTTTTATTTTGACTAGTTTTACATTAGTTACAATTTTATAGTTAGTTTTATAAAAATATATTTAAAAATTATAAAATGGAGTCCACGACTCGAAATTCTAAACCAAACAAAAAAAACTTAGTTTAATGATATCATAAGTACTAGCGATATTAAAACTAAACAAAATAAGCCGTTCAATTGTAACTCAGCTAAGTTGAGATGCATTATACATACATATTACATAGTGGTTATATGTATATAAAGGGTAAAGGCTATAGTTATCACATAAATTTCCATCTCAGTGCAATACATTATATTGCTAACACATTAATGTGAAAATGACACAATTTTGTCAGAAAAATATTTTTTTTTTCAAATTCCAAATTGGCAAAAACTTCCTTGTATTATGGTGAATTATAAAAATATTTAACAACTTTAAACATACTAACATTAATGGTAATTCTATAAAACTTAAAAATTCAAACATTACATTAAAAATTCCTTCTTTCATCAAGCTTTTTGTATGGGTACAATACAGGCAATAAGCAGCTTAATAATGTGCTAAAATTTAAAATTTATTTTTTCTATATAACGAAATGTTTAGAATTACTTAATCCTCCTGTACTGTACTGTAGAACTGAAGTATATTAAAGCAACTCATGAACGAGCTGAAAGAAAAATGAAATCATTCTGTTGCATTCTGATGTTTTTAAACACCGAATTAGTAGTAAAAAACTATAGATTTCGAGGTCAATTTATGTAACATAGAAACACTAAAGCTCTGGTTTCCTAGCATAGTGTTGCCGTCATATAGCGGCCGTAATACAGCGGTAAATGTACGGTATATAATATATATATACCGTATATAAAATTGTAAACAACGGCGACAATTACCGCTCTAACTTAGTCATTTTGCTCCCATAGAAAATGTTCCTTGACCTCTGTATTACGGCAACACTATCCTAGGCAAACAGAGCTTAAACACTGGCATCACAATATTGCTGTGTCAGCAGCATAACTAGGTACCCTTAACATCGTACAAACATCTCATACATACCCACACACACACTATTTACAAATATGTATATTTCATAAATTTTAAATACACTTGTAAACGAACGTCGACTTCTATAAACTTATATTGGGGTTATACTAACGAGAAATGCCTTCAACATCACAATTTTAGAAATAGAATGTTAGTAGATTCGACTTATTGGCGCTAAATGACAGGTGAAACGGTTGTAGTAGTCGGAAAGTGAAATAAACAAGGAATTTTCAGTATAGCTCCAGTATTAGAAAATTTTGAAGCAGTTTTTTTTTACATTGTATTAACAAAAAGATGGAATGGACATTTATCAAGCAGTTTATATTTATAAACTAGGAGCTAATATTTGAAGTCACATGTCATGAAACACATTACATTTCATGTTAGCAAATTCTTCATTTTAGGATGAACCTTATAGCACAGTCAAGTTTTTTAAAGGTGCATTCCAATAATTTAACTGTTTTTTATTAATTCCTTTAATTAATTAGGTTAATATATTATGTAATTCCTCAATATGTGCTTCTGCCACGTAAAAAATTATTATCATGTTAAAATGTCCAAGGACACACTAACCATTATTTGTCTTTTAACATACAGGTGTTTTTTCAGTTAGTGTCCAAACTTTCAGGAGTGAATTTACTCATGAATATAAGCAACTTTAACTATGGGATCACCTTTTCTACTTGAAAAAAACTTAGCTGTTTCCTACAAAATGCTATCTAAGCCGTAGTAGCCCTTTTGTTCGAAACAGCAGATTTTTTTTTCTGTAACTGTAAAGTAACTTTGGACACTGACTGAAAAAACAACCTGTAAATTTAATACATACGTCTGAAGATTTGCTGTACCTATACAGTCGATAACTACGAGTATATTGAGGTTAACATAATATTACGTGTTGTCTGTAGTCTGTACTAACTCTATTGCACAAGTCTATTGACTACAGCGAGGCTACTTGTACAGGGACGGATAAACTAACTCAACAGCGACGGACGGCATCGGTCTACAGACAGCGTGTGTTTAGTATTGTCGTTTTGCGTTGACTTTAATATTGGTTTAAACTTGGCGCAATTGGCAACCGAATTGAAAACCGGCTACAGCTACACTTTAGTACATTTTTGACAAGTGGTCAGGAGGCGCTAGTGACTGCAAGCGCGCAGTGCGTCTATACATAATATTGTTTGTGACGAGTTTTGTAGCCGTTGCAGCTTTTGTATTGACAACTTTTTATGACTATGATTACATAGGTATTATTCCGCGGTACAAAATATTATTATTAGCGGAGCCGCGTATCTCAGGGGCAGATTCAAGGTATATCGGCGGCGGAGTCAGCATGGGGCCCGCGCGAGGAAGCGGCGGCGTGCGGCGGCCACTAGTCGCTGTCGCCGCCGGCGCAGTGCCGCCTCCCGCGCCGCCGGGCTGTCGCCGAACCGCTCGCCGTCGGAGTCCGGCCCGGAATCCGCCTCTATGCCGTTTGCGATCTCTGCTGGAGAGCTTCAACAAGTATGTTAAAAATTTATTGCCTCAAAAACTCAAAATCAAGTTTGGTTTTACTATGTTAAATTGAGAATATCTTAAATAAATGTCTTAGTAATTAATTATTTTGTATAATAGATAGCAGTCACATAAAAAAATGGGTCGTTCTTCTTTTTAACCTACAAAAAGGTGTCTCCACTAGTCAATGAAAAAAAAAACACGGAAATTACCATTATTTTTTTCTTAATTGTATTTCAACATGCAGTGTACACTTAATGGCTATGCACGATTATATAACATATGTATTAAATAATTTAATTGTAAAAAGTACATTACAGAGTTGTAAATCCGCGTGAAGTGTATTTCATACAAATCACAGTGTCTCCTGCTACATCGGCTTGCGTATAATCCATAATATTACGAAAAAAAAATATATGTAGACACAAAACGTAAAAATATCTTGTAACTCCTAAATATATTACCTGTCATGTAATAGCAACCTTTAGTTTTATCACTTTTAATAAAATATTAAAAAAAAAAAAAACACTTGTCTCCTACTACCTAATGTTTTATTTTGTAAATTCTGTCACGTGGGTGCCGTGCGATTGGATGCTTAGACCCCCTTCTCCCCTTTGCTACGATTTCCCCTATGAGATCAAGAGAAAACGTCAAAGCGCGTCAGTCGCCCGAAAGCTGTGATAGGTGATGCGTGTGTTTTTTCGGCTATCGCTTCGTCACGTAAGTAATTTATTTAAAATACAGGGTCTGTCGTAAATAATTGATAACCCGTAAACTGGAGTTGGTCCGGATGTGAAACTGTAAGAAAATCGTATTTTCTTGCCAGGGTTTCTAACCATATGAAAATGGCGTAGCATTTTATACTTTTTTATAAATTTCGCTACTTTTTTCGTTCATTCCGTTGCTATTTCATCAAATTTAGGTATTTCTGTGTGATTTTTTTAGTATTATACTTCTGAAAACGTGTATTATTTAATTTTAATACAATTTTAGGTGTTTTTAACGTAAAAAATTTTCAAAATCATCTTTTTATGCTTTTTTTAAACTATTTTTTTCTTAATGTCAACTTTGATCATTTACTGTGAAAAAAAAAGTATGGCGCTATAGCTGCCCATTATCTTAATAAATTGTCTAGTATGTGTAGTTTCTAAAAAGGTATTACAATGTGTACTTTACTAGCAATATTAAGTTACAGGAGCGAGATCAATATCAAGGTCAGAATTCAAAATTTTTAAGTATTGTTATAAAAGGTTATAAAACTTCGTCATAATGATCTTATTCTACCAAAATTCTTTACACAAACGTTATTGGGCCACTAATAAGGATTTTTAGAAGAAAAACAGGTTGTTTTTAGTAAAAAAAAATATTTATTTTATCAATAACTTAAACTAAATGCTCGAAATGCCCTCCGCCGGCAGCAATACAAGCCCTACATCGCCTAATAAAAGATCTTTTAATCCGACGCGCATAGCCGGCTTCTGCGATTTTACTTGCTGCTACTTGAATGCGCGTACGCAACTCTTCCACAGAACTTATTGCTTCCTTGTACACTACTTCCTTAATGCAGCCCCAGTAAAAAAAGTCCAACGGGTTAAGGTCTGGCGAACGTGGAGGCCATAAAATTGGACCCAATCGCCCTATCCATCTATCTGGATATGTATTATTTAAATGTTCCCTTACACGAACAGCGTAATGTGCTGGACACCCTTCATTTTGAAGCCACATCTCGTTTCTTATCTCCTGTGGTAAGTCTTGCAGTAATCCAGGTAAAGTATTTATTAGAAAACCCAAATCGGCAATATTAAATGCGGATAGCATTTAATATTGCCGGCAACTCAAATGGACCAATGATTTGTCCGTTAATAATGTCAGTCCATAAATTTATTTTAAACTGATACTGCGATCTGTCTTCACGTATCAATCTTGGGATTTCAAGTAGCCAGCTGTGTAAATTGTGGAGGTTCAAAAACCATCTTTTCGACACGTTGACTCGTCACTCCATAAAATTTTATTAAAATAACTAGGGTCTTCTCTCATCTTTCGCAGCATTGTGCGACAAAATGTTACTCTCTCAGCAGCGTCCCTTGGCATTAGTGTTTGAACCCTTTGATAATGAAAGGGATATACTTCATGCCTTTTTAAAATTCTGTGCACGGATTTTTGAGGTATCCTGGTACGCCGTGAAATAACACTTATGGACGTACCAGGGTCTTCAGCGACTATTTCCAGTACTTCGGCTGCATTGTGTCGTTGAGGTCGTCCTTCACTGGCCCCGCCTATGCCGGTCCCAGGAAATCGTCCTTCCATAAATGCATTGTGCACTCTAATGAAGACACGGTAATCAGGATGTCGAGCATTTGGATATTTTTCACGGTAAACACTTGCTGCTCTGGTAGCGTTGCCATTACATAAACCATAAATGTAATGCATGTTTGTGTATTCAGCCGACGTGTATTGCTGAGGCATGTTGCTAAAAATTCCAAACAACAAATCCAATCGATACTACAAAACAATGTCCGTAAATGAGAGCTAAGTCGTCAGTATCACCAGGTTCACAAGTCCAAATCACAAGGCAAATCAAAGTCCGATATTAGAAAGCAGTAACAAATTGACGAAAGTAACGAAAACAAGAGCACATGCGATAGTCAAAATCACACTGAGATGTGTACACTCTACAATCAGGAGCGGGCCCTAAACACAAAAACATGCTAACCTTTTCACACACCGTGAGTTTGAATGGGACAGTGTGCATCTGTCTAGTAACAATGACCATCAATCGTCCTTTTCGCGCATAGAGGCCCATTGTATTGCTGTCTTTGTTAGTTTTTTACCTGATGATCCTTTTTTCGAATAAACTTGTCGCAACATGTTTATCGCATGAAACATTTAGAGCACAACAATTTTAAATTTGAACACTTTTATTACATTATTACCATGGAGTTATGATATTTTTTTTACTAAAAACAAACTGTTGTTCTTCTGAAAATCCTTATTAGTGGCCCAATAACGTTTGTGTAAAGAATTTTGGTAGAATAAGATCATTATGACGAAGTTTTATAACCTTTTATAACAATACTTAAAAATTTCGAATTCTGACCTTGATATTGATCTCGCTCCTGTAACTTAATATTACTAGTAAAGTACACATTGTAATACTTTTTTAGAAACTACACATACTAGACAATTTATTAAGATAATGGGCAGCTATAGCGCCATACTTTTTTTTTCACAGTATATGATCAAAGTTGACATTAAGAAAAAAATAGTAAAAAAAATCACACAGAAATACCTAAATTTGATGAAATGGCAACGAAATGAACGAAAAAAGTTGCGAAATTTATAAAAAAAAGTATAAAATGCTACGCCGTTTTCACATGGTTAGAAACCCTGGCAAGAAAATACGATTTTCTTACAGATTCACATCCGGACCAACTCCAGTTTACGGGTTATCCATTATTTACGACAGACCCTGTATAATTATGATTGATACTTTTCGTTATCTACTCTTACGTTATAAGAAATATTTTATTGCCAACGTGTAGATTATGTATTCTATGTTAACTATTAAATGTAATCTACTTTGCATCAAATTTTTACCCCTCCGTCACACGACAACTCCGTCACATATTTATTGTGACCGAGGACGGATAAAGAAAAGACGAAAAGAGGTAGAACAAAGTTATACAGAGCAGCAAAGATGAAAGCAATAGTCAGAATACAAAGAAGTACAGCGTTCTTTCCAATGCCATTAAAGAACGATACAAAACTGTCAAAAGTCGAAAAGAAAAACGCCTAATCCAATCGGTACTTCAAACCCGTATCGTAAAAGAGTCCAGAATGCAGATCGAATTGAAAGAGACACATTAGGTGTGGACCGACCTTTAACATACAAGAGCTTTCTACCAAAACATACAGATCTTGTACGGAAGATTCGTCAGTTCTTCTTGCGTGATGATGTAACGAGAGCTACAGCTGATAAGAAGGAGACCGTCACGCATAAAAAAAAAAGTACAAAAAGATTTTTTTGTACTCTATGAAAAACCTGTACAAGGCCTTCTTGAAAAAAAAATAGTGGCCTCAAATGCTACTACAGCTACTTCACTAAACATAGGCCATTTTATGTGAAGCCACCTACTGTAGATGGAAGAGATACTTGCTTATGTAAGTTCCATGCAAATGTTACCTATATGGTTAGAATATTATCAGAAAATAAATAAAGGTTCTCAAATGTGATTTCATTAATTATCTAAGTTCGATCTCATGTTATTTTATATGATAATGACTGATAAAGATTTATGACAAATAAATGATTCTAGAAAAATAAACATGTTTTATGCCAAAACGCAGCCTGGTATCCTCTAGCTAGAATAACTACTCTGTCACATTATTTACTACTCCGATGTTGTCTCCTGGTAGGAAAAGTATTTTGGTCGTTTATATATTTTGGTATAACTACTAGTGAAACATTGGAAAATTATAAATATAATAGTTGATGATATCATCAATGCCGTCTGTGATATTCGTATTTGTTTGTAAATAATAATAAAAATTGATTTATAGCAAAAACATATTTATATTAGCAGAAAATGTGACAGAGTGGTTTAAGATCATGAATAAAACAGATTTGTGAAATTCAAATGTATTCTTTTAAGATGGTTTTCTAAAAGTTCCTTTAGTTAATTATGATTTTAGAAAAGTACAAGTTATTTGACAAAGAGCATTAGATAGAATAAAAGAAAAGATTTCGTGACAGAGGTGTCATTGTTTTTGTCGATTCCATCTTTCAGGTCTTGTGGTACAAAAATCTGTAAACTTCTTGGCCAACAACTTTTTTCGATAGAATTAAAAACTCTGCTATAAGAATATTATATATTTATACTGACGAGGAAGCTTTATACTTTTTTTCGAAATTGAGCTAATGTTTTATAAAATTGTATTTTAAAAAGAAGAACGACCCAAATACAAATTTACTTATTCGTTATCGGACGCCGCACACATTTGTACATAAGGCTGGGGTTAGATAATATTATAAGGATTGGAATACTAGTGATGTCTATACTGTCTATTTTATTACACAAAATTTGTTACTTTGAACTGATATGGATCTCTTTGAACTATCTATTTGAACTAAGAAAAATAATAATTGTGTTTAAAGCTTTCTGCCTTTATTTGTTAGAAATCTGTTAGCGCCATCTATCAGTAGCAATGTTAATGGGGTTCTTGACCTTGTCAAGTAGCCCAGTTTTTATTTATGTCATAAACGCTTCATAATTGATTCATTACAAACAAAAAAAAAACATTATTTTGAAATCTAAAATCCTACAATTTTTTTTTTTTAAATACACTTGAAAAACCGCCGTTAACACAATTAGCCATGTCGATTGATAGATTATCTGTGCTGTGGCCTGTGACGTCATACTAGTACTATTTGTAGTCTGTTCTATAGTCCGCTCAGACAAAATGGTGGTGTGACGTTCCGTTTGATGTTTTGACATTATTTACAGAAACACGTTCCGTTACACTACTACGTATGTGTTTAGTGTGTTTGTGTCGTCACATCCTTGCCGGAAGTAATTTCGAGGTGTTTTCATCAGTAGAAATTAAAAAAAAAAAAAAAAATATTTTTAAATCAACTTTATTTATCAATCTTAAGTTTTTAATTTATGATATCGCTAGAATACGTTTTTCTAAGCCAAGTACTAAAGGAAATACTCCTTCAATGTATGAAATTAAATATGAGTCAAGTAGTCGGTGCTCAAGCTGGAGGTCGCGGGCTCGAATCCCGGCAAAGGAACAAATAAGTTTTTCGTGTTCCTGGATCATGGATGTGTATTAAATATGTGTTTAGTTTATAGGTATTAAATATATTTCCATTGTCTGGTACCGGTACCACAAGTTCTTTGAGAACTTAGCACAGGGCCAGATTGGCGTGGCGTGAAAGTGTCCATAAATATTAGTATTGGAGGAATGTATTAAGTGAAACGCCGGTAACTTTGTACTGTCGTATATTTCCACAAGCACTTCCCTAACAAGCGTCAGAGTGGACTGCAGGGGCTATCGCACCTCCTACTGACTTCGGCACAATACTAAAGTGGAGTCATTTTAATAGGTTACATTTGACAATTCATCAAAATTCAACATCGTAACCTTGTAACGGCGGGCATAAAATAATATATTTTTTCGTTTTGTTAGAACTGCACAATTGCTTAAATTTTTTCAATTACGATTACATATTTATTGTACTAATGACCGATACGAGTAATTTTACAATTTGCTTTCACTAATAAACCATTCTAAACATAATAAACAATTTCTGATCTAAAGTACTGAACGTCGTTACAATGTTGCGTCAGTTAACTCTTTTTCTTTTTAACCACTAGGGATGTTACTCTAAAAATCGAAAGCTAATAACTAGAAGCGAATGCAATGATTACTTGTGAATAAATATCACCATAAATTAATAACCACGTTGTGATTATAATAAAACATAATTATATTTATTATTATTTTAACTAACTAACTAACGACCCTACCATCCCTACACGTAGGAAATGGATCGTTGGCCCAGGACCCAAAAGACAAAGCCGATCTTCTGGGCAAGCTCTTTGCATCAAACTCGACCCTAGATGACGGGGGGCAGAAACCACCGACCATACCGCGATGCACGAGCATCATGTCGGATATTCTGTTTCATCAGCGCTCAGTGCGAAAAGCCCTCCGTTCCCTTGATATCCAAAAGTCGAGTGGGCCTGACGGAATCCCTCCTATTGTGTTGAAAAAGTGTGCTCCAGAGTTGGCTCCGGTCTTGACGCGTCTTTTTCGGTTCTCCTACTCTTTTGGCATCGTCCCGGCTTCTTGGAAGACAGCCTTGGTGCACCCGATCCCAAAAAAAGATGATCGCTCAAACCCTTCCAACTACAGACCAATCGCTATAACCTCTCTCTTCTCGAAGATAATGGAATCCATTATCAATAGCCAGCTTCTTCGATACTTGGACGGCCAGGGATTACTAAGCTACAAACAATACGGGTTCCGTAAGGTTCGTTCGGCTGGTGATCTCTTGGCGTACCTAACTCATCGTTGGGCTCAGGCAATTGAGTCGAAGGGAGAGGCATTGGCTGTTAGTTTGGACATTGCGAAGGCCTTTGATCGGGTTTGGCATAAAGCGCTGCTATCAAAGCTTCCATCATACGGGCTACCCGAGAAATTATGTAAGTGGGTCACTAGTTTCTTAGCAGATAGAAGCATAAAGGTCGTAGTTGACGGCGAATGCTCGGAAACTCAGTCTGTTGATGCTGGTGTCCCTCAGGGTTGTGTGCTATCGCCTACCCTATTCATACTGCATATCAATGACATGTTGCGGACCAACGGCATTCATTGCTATGCGGATGATAGTACAGGTGATGCTGTATATACCGGCTCCCCCAATATTTCTCGGCTAAATGTCATTGAGAGTCGAAACGAACTTGTGTCTAAAATAGAGAATTCATTGGAGAAAGTCTCTGAATGGGGTAGACGTAACTTAGTCAAATTCAACCCCGCCAAGACACAAGTCTGCGCGAAAACCACTAAAAAGTCTCCAATGGTCGTATATCCTCGTTTCGAGGGCACATCTTTAACCATCTCCCCTAGCATTGAGATACTTAGCGTCAGCATATCGAGCGAAGTCCAGTTCCGATATCATCTAGAGGGTAAGGCCAAGTTAGCCTCGAAGAAGATTGGTGTTCTTAACAGAGCGAGACAGTACTTCAGTCCGGACCAACGCCTTCAACTCTACAAGGCGCAGGTTCGGCCTCATATGGAATATTGTTCTCATCTCTGGGCAGGGGCGCCAAAATACCAACTGCTCCCTCTGGATCGTATCCAACGAAGGGCCGCTCGAATTGTTGACTGCCATAGTGTTTCAAACAACCTGGACCCCTTGGAATTACGCCGAGATGTAGCTTCACTCTGCATCCTCTATCGGTTGTATCACGGGGAGTGCTCTGAGGAATTGTTCGGAATCATACCACCTGCAACTTTTCGCCATCGTCCCACGCGAAAAACATACCATCCTCATCACCTTGATGAGTGGCAGTCTTCCACCGTGCGCTTTTCGTGTAACTTTCTGCCGCGCACTGTAAAACTCTGGAACGAACTGTCACCAGCAGTATTTCCGGACCTATACGACCTGCAAACCTTCAAGAAGAGAGCGTATTCCCTCTTAAAAGGCCGGCAACGCACCTGCAGCTCTTCTGATGTTGCGAGTGTCCATGAGCGACGGTAGTTGCTTACCCTTATTTAATAAGTAAAATAAATAAATAAATAATAATAACTAAATAGAAAAATCATTGATGTTAGGTAAAATTTTTTGGATTATTCGATAGCCTCCCTACCATTGCCAGTATAACGCCATCGAGCTTATTTGGGCACAAATAAAGGGTCGTGCAGCGCGGAACAATATAGAACCACCCTTCAGTACTGCTAAAATGATGACTCTGCTACAATCTGCGTGTGCAGAAGTCACTACAGAAGACTGGAGAAAAGTCGTAGAGAAAACAGAGAAAATAATTTTACAAGATTTTAAGCGAGATGTGGGGATAGACAATAATATTGAAAATGAATTAATAATATCTCTGAGTGCTGACAGCAGTGATGAAGATGACAATACTAATAACAGTTCTGATAGTTCAACTGAATAAATGCATTTTTTGTTAATTTATGTACTTGTCTTATTTTGTTCCTTAAATTTACGAAAGAAAAAATAATAATGGGACAGGGATTCGCCTGCTGATTTTTAAAATTCACATATGTCTCAAGTCCGTATCGATTCATTAATTTTAATCGATGTTTTTAAGCAGGTCACGTCAGGTTAAGCAGATCAGGTATGAATATAAAACTGACAGACGTCAAATGTTACCTATTAAAATGACTCCACATTAGGAGACTGCAGGTGGATATCACCCTAGCACGGTCGCTAGCTGAATGAATGCTCCGATTTTTTTTTTCGAAAGGCTCACGGTCGGGTTAAGACCGCTGTAGCTTCATCGGATATAGGGGACAGCTACGAGTTGTAAGCTATTATTAGGTCAAAAGGGACACGGGTCCCTCCTGCTAAGGGTTCCGACCCTTCCCTCACTCTCTGAGGAGTGTGGTTGCTCGCGCGCGGTAGGAAAAACTATCGGCAGACAGTACGTGTTATCGCGATAGAGGATGAATCAGGGGTGGTCAACTCTATAGGGCAGATAAAAATACCTACGGGGGCAGAGTTGTGCGACCGATTGAAAAATACACCCATTTTTGTGGGTAACCGAGTTGTAAATTTATTTGTGTATTTGTTAATGACGAGAAAAATTGTTGGATTTTATTTTGGATAAATATAATTATTTTACGATTTTATTTTTATTTCTGCGTTTAAACTGCAAATGAAAATAAGATTTGTAAAAAACAAACATTGTAGGTTACTTAATTTCCTTCACCTGGTATCACCATGATCGCATATTTATAAAAAAAATGTACGTCACCGGTCAAAACAACAAAATGGCGTTCGTTTTGTTTTGCTCATAACGAACGAGGTGTTGTTTGGTGTTTTTTGATGTATTTTGTGAATAAAACGTTGAGTTGAGCTTCCGTTCCTCCGTTCGAAATATACAAATTGCATCTATTTCAAAACTGTGTAGTGAGATATTGACTCGGTGTTGTTGTGTAGTGAGATATTGACTCGGTGGTTCTTTGTGAAAATGGCTGACAAAGAAAAATCAATTTTTGTACATACGAATAAAGGCAACGGGTATTAATTTGCTTGCAGCTATCACTGATTCATATATTACTATGTACATAATATGTGTTCAGTCTCCACCGAGGAGTGTACTCCTATGTGAATATTAAATAATAATATTTTTGAGGTTTGAATATTTTTATAGTTCACTTATCATTATTGATGTTGCAATTTAATGTAAGACTATTGTTTCTTCATGGGAAATGTTAAATAATTTCAATAAATATCATTTCTTTATTAATTTGTTTTCATTTAAAATGTGGATTTTCAGTTGTAAGGAAAACTAAAAAGGTAAATAGTGCCAAAACTGCAAGTACCTACTTACCTTTTAAGTTTTTCTAACAACTGAAATGAGTGCCTTTATGAAATATAAATCCCATGAAAGTTTTAAGATTTAAATTTACCGCATAAATTCAAAAAACCCGCGATTTGTTTATCCGGATATAATTGCCTGGGGCTGATAATAGATGGCAGTAGTAAACTTTTGTAGTAGGGAGTTGATATTCTTCTTCGGTAGGAGTAATAGTGTTCTGTGGGATGAATGCTCCGATGGCGCACGGAGATTTATATACGCCGCCGCTAGTCGATACAACTACGCTGGTGTCGTGTGCAAAACATCGTAGTGGGGATGGTGGGGATGCTCGGCGAGATAGATAGTCGGTGTGCGAGCAGGAAGACATTAGGATCCGCGCGCTGCATGCTTATTGTTAATTATAAAGTGTTACAGTATAAATAAATAAATAATTATTAATTATAATATTTAAGTAAATTATTATTAATTATAATCGGTCGCGCAGAAAACCGTTTCTGTGCGGCCGCGGCATCACTCACCGGTCCGGCGCGTGTGTGGGCGCGTGTGTGGGTGCGGGCGTGGGTGCGTGCGGCGCGGGGGGCGCGAGGCGGCCGTCCAGTATGTTGTGTATGGTGAGGTGCGCGGAGCCGGTGGCGGCCAGGTCCGCGACGACGGTGGCGCGCGGCATCTGCGGGAACACCGTCTGCACCTGCGAGTGAAGTAATAACAGTGTGGTAGACTTGACCATGTGACTTAGCCGAAGTGAAAGTACGTTGTTGACGCACCTGGCGCACCATCGCCTCTAGCGGCTCGGCGGGGCCGGCGACCGCGTCCACGACCGCTGCGGGCCGCGCGCGCGACACCTCCACGCTGAAGCTCGGCAGCCACGACACGTACCGGGAACCTGTCCAATGTACATAACCACGACTTCAGGAATATGTCAGGTTTAGTGACAGAAGGACTTTCATATTGAAGTGAAACTTGTTTAGGCGTGTTGAGTGAAATTTCGGGGTCGCGTCACACGAGCGTTATGATTTTGGATTTTAAATGACGATTGATGTTGTACTCGACATGCCCATTATTTGTTTGTATGATGTTACATGTTAGCCTTACCGTATCTAAGAATGTCTTAATCTTTTCTGAACCATAAAAACTAAAGCAACAGAGGTAGACTTTCTTCATCGTCATCCGCAAGCGCACACGCATGCACTCTGTACGCACAGTACACGCACTCGACACGCACGCACGCACAGACATTCTCTCCCTCTCTCGTGTGTGTGTCTGTGTGCGTGCGTGCGACACGAGCTCACCGTCAAAATGGAACAGGTGGTTGGGGTGTCTGGGGTCGTCGGCAAGTGGCGCGAGGGGCGCGAGCGGCGGCGGCGGCGGCGGCGGCGGCGCGGGCGCGGTCAGCGAGCGCCGGCACGTGGGGCATGACGCGTCCTGCTGCACCCAGCGACACAGGCACGAGCTGGAAATGTCGTTACATACATTATGCTAGTGAGGACTGTGATGCATTGCGAGCGTTAAAAGGTGTAGCTTCACCATTTTGAGGTTATATTGATGCTCATCGAAGCGCGTGCGCATCGAGCTCGTTGCGAACTCTTACCGAATTAAAGCAAATTCGTCGCGACTCGCGAAACACTCAACTCAGCTTACAACTCGCTCGCTTTTGCGAGTTTTCTCAGTCTCTCTCTCAGTCGATCTCAAAAGTGTAAGGCTGGGTCTATATGATCCGGAATCCGGCGGTCGCGGGAAATATCAGATCACTGAAATTAGAACTCTGCGCTAATACACATATAATAATACATATTATGCGCTTATATACAATAATAGAGTTAAAAATGATAGTGTCGAGCTATTATAATATGACATTGGCATTTGACTCGACACTTGTATTAGCACACAATTCTATTTTTAATGCTCTGAAATTTCCCTGGCCTTCCGGATTCCGGCTCATATAGCCCTGGCCAGAGTGTGGCGAGTCGCGCAAGTGCTCACTTGTGGAACAAGTGGTCGCAGGGAAGCTTGCGCGCCTCCCGCATGGGCTCCCAGCAGATGGCGCAGTTGTCGCCGTTCTTACACACCTCCTCCGCGCTCGCCATGGGGTAGCTGGAAACATATAAAATAAAATAATATGATAAAATAAAATACTTTTAATTATTCTTTTTTTAACTATATTATTCACTTATTTTTTGTTTTGGCCGGCTCTTTGACTATTTGGCCCAAATTTGTATGGAGGGAGGATGATATCCTTTATAACCCTTACAATTTATAACATTATTTAAAAATTTATGCTACTTTTTTGTAAATTAACAATTGAAATTAAGTATATTATAATATAATTTAACATGTTTCTAAGTCCGATAAGATTCTGTATTTAGTTAACCGTGTCACTCGATAATGTATAACTAACATAGTTTTATTACTCACTTGATGACATTAAAAAGTCTAGTTCTGAAGTCCGCACGTACATATAAACCTTGTGAAGGCCATAGATTATTATTATATTTAGTATATTTCAAACTAGTAACTTGCCTATTTATAAACACTAACATAAAACATCTTTAAACTTCTATTATATGAGTAACTATAGTATGAACAAAATTTACTAGATACTTCATACAATAGTCAGTCTGGATAAATATTGTGTCGTCCACGAACTTTAAACTATAATACTCATACACCTAACCTAAGCGCTCTTGCGTGTGTAAGCATATTTTACATGTATGTTCTTTACTGTGTTATCTGTTTACCGAGGCTTTAGCCAAGTTGCCATCGCTATACGACGACGAGGTTCAGAAACAAAAATGTATAGGATTTGACATAAACATCGTTAAGTGACACAAGTATAGCTATGTCACATAACGATGCTTATGTTAAGTCCCATACATTTTTGTTTTGGAACATCGTTGTCAAAATTAGCGATGGCAACTTGGCTAAAGGCTCTGATTACTTTATTTTTGTGTAAGGCCCAAAAAATTGAATAAATAGATGTTCGCTTCACTCACTTGCGGCTCATGTGGTGCGCGAGCGCGGTGTAGAGGCGGTGGCGGCGCAGGCGCGCGAGCAGCGCGTGCAGCAGGTGCCGCAGCTGCAGCAGCAGCACCAGCGAGGCCATGGACAGCACGGCGGTGCTGTACAGCACCATGTGCGCGACGTGGCACGCTTCCACCGCGAGCCCGCCCGCGTCGAACACCAGGTGCGTGTAGTAGGCGGGCGCGCCGCCGGCGTCCGCGTCGCGCGCGCGCAGCACCCAGCGCGCCACCACGTGCAGCGCCGACACGCCCACTAGTGCGCACTGACGACGGATACAACAGACTTTAGCACTGTACACTGGGTACCTGACGTCTTAAGCTCTACTCTACTCTACATTTTGACTAATTATATTAAATCTTCACATTAATTGGTTTCAAAAGTCCTCCGTTTACACCTTGGTAGTGTAGCGACGGCGACTGCTGATGTAACTGTCCCAGCTCCGCGATACCTGTTCTTATACCAACCGCTTTATCGTCACACGCGGTCGCCACTCGTAGTATCAGTCGAGCTATTATGTCAGGGGCAGCAACCTACGCTGATGAAGTTGAAATCCAAGGTCTGGCGTGCAGGCCTTCTCTAGCTAGAGTCTACCCCTGGGTAGGCTCACCTACAACGAGGAGCAAGGTCTAGCCGGCAGGCCCAACTCCTAAGCGTGCAATCCTGCCCCAGGGACTCACCTCGGCGGCCATGAAGGCGAAGGTGTCGGGTCCGGCGGGCAGGCCCCAGGCGAGCGCGGCGGCGAACAGGCCGGCGACGGCCAGCAGGATGCCCAGCAGCAGGCCCAGCAGGCGCGCGTGCGCCCAGCCCGCCTCCGCCGGGGACGATGACAGCTGGAATATAACCACATAATATAATTTTGGTAGCTGACCTAAATTATCACTCGTTTGGTATAAACAATAGTTTACGACTTACCTAACTACTACACAAACAAAATCATCAAAATCGGTCAAGCCGTTTCGGAGAAGTTTTGTTACAAAGCGACAGAAAATGTTGTACTTTAGTTTAATCTAGTTTTGATCCTAGAATAGGCTCGGCGACTGAATTTTTTATTGCATAAATGAACAGTACTCTTATATTATATGAGTCACTTGAAACTTCTCAGAAAAACAGAAAAGAAACAGTATGTAAAAAATACAATTTTCATAGGTACAGCGATTTGTTTACAAAATTTCGCAAGTCTCGTGAAAACGCTCCATACACAAGTCGTACCTAGCTGTGACGTCACTATCTGATAAAAGTGTATGAAGTATAAGGCCGCAGGAACATATTTGTAAATATCTCCGATATTTGTTTAACTTCGTACTTACCTAACGTACTTAATTAACGTTTTTGTATATGATGTAGGTAAACTAATGATGTAGGGTTTTTTACTAATTTAGCAATATTTCTAATTACTAAACAACACAGAAATATTTAATTTTTTTAAGTATATCAAGTAGTAGTAGTACCTCTATATTTCTGAGCATAAAAATTAAACTGAATACTTTACGTGTAGTCGTACAGTAATCGCTATCCGGCAAACAGATCGACCTCCCTCGTAACCTTGCATATAAAAATATAAATTTATTTAGTAAGGTTAAGCGCGTTTTGTAAATAATGATAATTTTTAAGAATTACGTCGGAAATATCTTTATGGTTATAGCTTCGAATAGAACTACATTGACATTATGATAATTTTCGTTATGCTATTGTTAATTAAGTAAGTACTAATTTTGCTATTTATAAATCTAGGCTTATTTTTAGTAAAAAATGGAATTTTGCAATGGATATTTAAAATCTTGTGTTATCTAAATAAAATATATACATATACTAAATAATATTAAAGTCAAAGTCAAAGTCAAAAATTTTTATTCAAAATAGGTATTTTTATACACTTTCTGAACGTCGGTCCACATGATGCCTACCACCGCACCGGTTCGGGAACTGGCCCGGCGAGAAGAACCGGCGCGGCGTACGAAACTCGCGCGGGGCCATCTTTTATCAAAGAGATGGAAAATTGTTCTTTTAAAAATATAAAAAAGGCATATATAACAATGTTATGACTAAAACTACATAACAAGAGTACAATAATATATGTAATTTAGAAGTAGTGTTGCAGGGGGCCACCTCATTCCCAAGGTGTGCTATTATTCATAAAATCTTTAACTTTATAATAGGCTTTAGCACACAAACGTTCTTTAACAATTTTTTTAAATTTATTGATTGAAAAATTTTGAACGCTTTCAGGGATCTTATTGTATAGGCGTATACACTGGCCTTTAATCGAATTCTTTACTTTACTAAGTCTTGTCACTGGTACATCAAGCTTATGCTTATTTCGGGTATTTCTATTGTGGTTGTCACTTTTCTTTTTGAATAGGTTTAATTTTTTTTTAACTTATAATACATTTGATAGAACATACTGAGAAGCTACAGTTAGGATTCCAGTTTCTTTAAACTTCTCTCTTAATGACGTGTTGGGGGCCAGCTTGTAGATTGCCCGAACAGCTCGCCTCTGCAGCACAAATATAGTATTTATATCGGCAACATTTCCCCACAGTAGAATGCCATAGGACATTATACTATGGAAGTAACAAAAATATACAAGCCTTGCTGTGTTTTCGTCTGAAAATTGTCTTATCTTACTTACTGCAAATGCTGCTGAACTGAGTCTCTCGGCCAACCCAGCAATATGAGGGCCCCACTGTAGTTTTGCGTCTAAAGTTATACCTAAAAAGACAGCTGTATCTACTAGTTCCATACCTTTTCCATTCAATAGAACATAGGTTTCAGTTTGCCTTACATTTGGCAACGTGAACTTTATACATTTAGTTTTTTTACTATTTAACAAAAGATTATTAACACTAAACCAGTGTACTATTTTTGAGAGAGCATTATTTACTTCGCCATAGCCTGAGTTTTGGCGATTAATATTAAAAGTAAGTAAAGTCAAAAGTAACAAGTGACATGTTATCGGCAAATAAGACTATCCCGTTTTTTTCATTAATAAGGTATGGTAGGTCATTTATATAGACCAGAAAAAGAAAGGGTCCTAAAATGGATCCTTGAGGGATCTGATCCTTGAGATGGGGGATCTCAATTTTGGTACCTGTGAATCTTTTTCCATTTTAGCAAAACGATGTTTAACGGAGCGCAACTATCAAACAATTCAAATGAATAATGCATGCCTTATTGTTTCTTCTACCGATATAATTTGATTCAACTTCCTAGTTCCTATATTGTTATGTGAGTCAGCTGTGTGTTTGTAGGGTTCCGTATTACATAACTCTTATTAGTTTCGCTCTGTCCGTCGGTCCGTCCGTCTGTTTGTCTGTCTGTCCGCGCTTCTAGCTTCTGTAATTATGAATATAAATTGATGAAATTTAGTACAGTTATAGATTGTGTATAGATCTCGGTTTTGGCATCATAAAATAAGAATAATTTTATATTTTAAGGGTAGCGACTCTCTGGAAGAAAAATATTTTTTCATTCTACGCCATCGTGTTTATTTATTTAAGCTTTGATAGTTACGGAACCCTCCTTAGATGTTCTGACATGATTTTGGTTGGTAGGTTAGATTCTTTTCAAATGAGAGCCCCTAAAGAACCATCGCTTGTTTGTCACATTTCTGATGGCCTTGAATACTACTCAAAAAGCCGTATAAAGCGATGCTGAATAGCTGATAATGATGATGGAATTGTTTGACTCACTAACGGACGCGTAGCCGGCGTCCAACTTTCCAAAACGACCCGGGCCACCTTGATTAGACAATTGTGGGAAGAGTAGACGCCCCAAAGGGAGTTATCTCCGACTGAACAGGTGCACTCAGTTGAGAGTCCCCCCAGTGGGTCGGAACTGTGCTGCCGTGCTCGGCCAATGCTACGTGTTGACCAGGAGAGGTGTTTCGTGCTCTGCTTGCTAACCGATCGTTGTAGCTACGTGTGCTGATCAGGAGAGGTGATTCGTGCTCTGCTTGCTAACCGATCGTTGTAGCTACGTGGGCTGACCAGGAGAGATGCTTCGTTGTTCTGCTTGCTGACCGGTCCGGGTAGTGTCCGTTGAAGCCAATGAGGATTCGACCAGGCCGCGGTGCGTTGAGGCTGGTGGTCGATGTACCTGATGAGGTTAGACTGGCTGGCGTGGTGCGGAGGGGTGATGATGATGATGTCCCGAAGGAGGCTTGTTCTGTCGAGGGTCACCAATGTGGTAATATGGTGGCAAGCCCCATATCCCAGAACTCCGACCGAGCTAGGTGGTATGCTCGGTCAGGCCGAAGCCCTTTTGTACGCATTTCGGATGTTATATAATATATGCCGCCGAACTTAGAAAACTTCGATAGCGCGATTCAAGATTGTGGCGCTAATTGGTCCGCCGCACAATAATTAATCTTTACAACTACGCTTATCGATCGAAGCCTAGAATAAATATGAAGAAAAACAAACTGAAAATCTTAGTATAGTTTTCATAGAGTATTATTAAAATAATTTTTTTCTAACTAGGAATATTTTATTATAAGTACTTACGGTTTTAAGGTAAGGTAAGGTTAGGTTAGATTAAAAACCCAAACCATGCCAGGAGTCAGTTCATATCTAAGGAGGGTTCTGCAATTATCAACGTGCAATAGGTTTTTTTTTTCAAATTACTTCAAAAGTTATTGGCATAACGAGTTTCGGCAAAAAAACTGGCTTCGGTTTAGATTCGCTTTCGGCGGTAAACCTGCCGCAACTACAGCCGCAACTACGACCGAAACCGAAACTCCATTCGGAAGTTATCTTGCTGTGATCGGACATGTTCGCGCTGTGATCGGACATGTTCGCGCTGTGATCGGACATGTTCGCGCTGTGATCGGACATGTTCGCGCTGTAATCGGACATGTTCGCGCTTTGGATTCCATCCAAGCGACGATGGCATATAGTTATTTTGTTACAGGTCATGATTTCTTTAGTTCTGTTGAATTTACTTCAGTTAGATAAGTAAACATTTTCATAAGAAACTCATTGTTGTTTGTTTTCAGTTAAACGTTCGACGACCTCTGTGTCTCAGTGGTTTAGCGCGTTGGAACTCAAGCCGGGGGTCGCGGGTTCGAATCTCGCTGAAGGAACAAAATAGTTTTTCTGTGTTCCTGGGTCATGGATGTGTATTAAATATGTGTATAATATAATAAAAATCTTAAATATATGTATAGTATTAAAGTATTAAATATACTTCCCGTTTTCTGGTACCTGTAACACAAGTTCTTCGGATACTTAGCACGGGGCCAGAATGACGTGGTGTAAAGCGTCCATAGATATTATATTATATTAAATGTAATAGTGGAAGTATTTGGTTGGTATACCTTACGTGGTTATACTTTCGGTTAGTATACCTGTGAGTTAGGTACCACTAACTCGCGTTTTACCTAAACGTCATTTTCAAATAGCTAATAGCGCCCTGCACACGTAAGTTCGGAACGCAGATCGGACTGCGTTCCAAACCGCGGGGGGATCTGTGTGGTTTGGACTGTTGATCAAACTGTCGTGCTAATTTCGACAAAAAATACGTCACGGTTTGGACTGTCCGTAAGTCTATATGCAATCCATAATATTCGAAAACATTTTAACGTTGTTTACAAAGTAAATAAAAAATATAATTAATTAAAAATATAATTAATTGAATATATAATTAATTGAATATATAATTAATTAAAAACAAGATTTTTGTAAGTTACTTTTCCCCAATTCAATGTCAACATTTTCGCTTACAGGGTCGATTTATTTATTTGCATATATGCAAATTATATATAGGTATGCAAGTGATTTTCAGAAAATAATATTATAATATCTATAGACGCTTCATACCACGTCAATCTGGCCCCGTGGTTAGTAAAATATACCAGATGCCCAATTCTCGCGACTATTTGTGATCATAATCCTGTTTCGGTCTGCGCTCTGTCTCATTCGTTCACGCGCGATAGACGCGTGTGTGAATGCGACACCGCACGATAGAAGTTAAACCTTCATTATCGTTTTCCCAATACAAAGTTCCTATAATTCCTACTTGTATCAGAAGTATTCAGAACATATCGCTCACAGAAATTGGACCATATTACTGTATCAATGTATTTCTTTATTGCGCGGTAAATAAGTGACCATAGGCCTCTTGACCCTGTTTTATTTTTATCCTAAACGATTAATAATTGTTCTGTTACCCCAAAAAATAATAGAATATTATTTTAAAACCATAAAAACCCACAAATCTTTAATTTAAAAATCCTCTTTTTAAAAGCACCCGATAACGTTTCCCGCCATGTTTGTCGATAGATATTCTGTGCCCTGACGTCATACTAGTAGTAAACAATCACTTGACAGCTCAGTGCACTGTCAAATACTCCATGTATTTGACAACTATGACAAGTGAAGTTTATTTGTTTACCACTACTATGACGTCACATCATGGCCGATCGCACAATGCACAGATAATAGTGTTTCCGTCATTTCAAACTAAAAATAAAATAATATTCTTTTCAAATTGAGTTTATTTATCCATCTTGTCATTTTATTTCATGATTTCGCTATAATATTACGTTTTACCTAAGCCAAGTACTAAAGGAAATACTCATTCAATGTATGAAATTAAGTTTCGAGTCAAGTAGCCTATTAAATTGGTTACATTAGTCCACTATTGTCTTTTTGTTTACAAAACTATTTAATGAGATCTAAACAGAGAATATAGAAGTTTTCGCTGCAAATACTTGGAGAATTGCTTGAACCTCATGCCATAGTCATAACACAAAGCCAATAATTACGTCACGTGAGATCGTGATAAAACGTGGTAAACTAATGTCTGTAGTTAGTTTATAATTATAGTTACTTATAGTTTGTAACGCGCTATTGTTTTTATATAACCGTAATAATACGTTCCGTAAGTGCCACGGAAACGTTTAGGCCTGTGTTAACACAGGTTGAGGCCCTATCAGCGGGTTTGTTGCATTTTTTGCCACACCTGCGTTGCGTCGACACACGGCATCACAATTCGCAACGTAAGAAGAACATAGCGCATCATCCACCCTCCCTCTTCGTCTCCTGTCCGACGTTCCGTTGAAACTTCGCGTTCGACGACGGAAATTTTGAAATGTCATGAAAAATCTATGAAAAACGACGCAGCATCGACGCTGCCACAGCCTCACGCGGCGCAACGCACCGATGGAGCCTCGCTCTTAGGCCCGTATTAATTAAGCGTTCTTATCTCTAAGACAATTCTCAAGAAAGTACTTAAGACGTTGTTTTAATTAATAGACCGTACTTAAGTACAGATGTAGGTACGGCGTATCAAGTAAGTGCGAACGTATTAATAAACGAGACTCGTTACTCAAGTACGCTGTCATTGCTGTCAAACTGTTACTTGAGACGCGGTTTCGTGGGTACAGTCAAACCTTGACTTGAGAACGGCTTGCTTGTGAATTGGGATACAGTACATTATTATTTGTAGTGTTTTTGGGTGTGTTACAATTATGTAAATTAAATATTTATGATTAAACAAACTCAGAATTTACACTACATACTCAACACAAAATAAAGTTATAAAAAAGATGCTATATTGATACATGATTGATACTTATTCTTCTTTTTTTTTGGTAATCGCGGTTGCAAAGGTTTTGCACCATTCTGCCAGTGTCGAGTATTTGTAGAAATATTTTCGATTTTATTTAAATATATTTATTTATTTATTTATATTAAACGAATTACCTATTTGATTTATATTAATTGACTTAATTTGACACTTGACAGCAGAAATTTTTTTCGCTGCCCAAAAAACAATCCTCATTATATGATCCCTCCCTCCTACAATTCCTCCTTTTACTGAAACTTTATGTACATACTGTGGCCCAAAATTTTTGTGTTTGTTCTAGGTTTTAGATTATTCAACAGACTTCCTACTGTACACCGTGCCCTTGTTTATTCATAAAACCCACTCATAAGGCAGAGTTTTCGTCAACACAACACATTGGCGAATCACTAAGGAGCCACTTTAAAAAACAAGAAGAAGAAGAATTTTTTTCGAATGGCAATTATCCGCATTTCGTTTTACGTAGTTGTTAAAAAATATGGATATTAATATGCTAGACAATAATATATATTAATATATACGTAAAAATTAATGAAAATCAGTTTTTTTCAATATAAAGAATACAGACTAAACTTTTTTTGGTATTTATATTATTAAATATTACATTTTTAAAAAGAAATATTGAAGGAATGTATAATCAATAAATCCGTTCTTAGTAGAAGTGTAAACGAAACGTTATTTTATTCGTTCTTTGTCGTGTAGATGACGCTTAAAAGTTGAGTAAGTGATCTCAATAACGTTATCAACTGAGACGGTCTTGAGATCATACTATGAATTAAAGACTCGTTACTTGAGACTGTCTAAGCCAAGAAAGGTCTTGAGAACGAGTTTGAGAACGGTTTATTAATACGGGCCTTAGGTTGTGACTATATTGTACGGAATCCGTAAGGCCGCGGAAAACTCAGAGCACTGAAAAATAGGCTCTGCGCTACTGCAATAGAGCTGAAAATCGAACACATGGGTGTCAAGTCAAATGTCAATGCCAAATCTGACAACTCGACACTCATATGTTCGATGTTCAACTGTAGGTATTAGACCAGAATCACAGGGGCGACACTCTCCACAAATGACAGCTCGAGCACCGGCGAATGTCAGCCGTGTTGATGTAAGCCTAAGGTTGAAACAGAAATAATTTTAACTAACGCGTCAGACAAATCGATCATAAATATTATGAATTTATACTGTCAATTTGTCAAAGCACGAAACGACCAGCGGGCAGCCCCGTAAACCAAAGTCCTGGCTGCAAAAAAACTCACGCCCGCCCGCCTCCGCATTCTCCCAACCACGCACACCACGCACACCACGCACACACAGCCGCGAGCTGTTATTAGTGTAAATCGGTGGAACGACGATTCTTTACGTTAGTAATGCTGTGTGAAATGCGTTAGTAAATATGCTGTGCCAGAGTTCTATTTTCTCCGGCCTTCCGGTTTCCGGATCATAGTCCCAGCCTTCTACAGTCTGTACAGTCATTTACTGTTTACGCGTAGTAGTTAGTAACTACCCGGCCTGTACAGAGTAGATCATACAGCTCCCCGTTTAACTACTGTTTATTTATTGAGGAAGAGATTAGAGACTGTGGCCTTATAAGCTTGACCTTAATTTGGGCTACTAAGGTCAAAAGCAACATCTCAATACATAAAAGATAAAGGAGATCATTAAATGTACAAAAAATAGCAAAATTATTTCACATTAAATCTTACCAATATATAAATAACTATTTTTTGTAGCCTTGTAGACTTTTTGAGTTTTGGGCCCAAATTGGACGGACTCCTATTGTATTATTTGAAATATTATTGCCGCTGTTGAAGAAAAATAAATACATAATACTAGCTTTTAATTACTAATAGAGTTCTGGCCTGAAAATATTTCAAGTAGTAGATAGAATTTACGAGATATCAACAAGTCGCAATATTTTTCCAAAGCGGCTTTTTTATTATGAAAATATCCTACTATCTGGGCTGATTGATAACTGGCCGAAACGACGAACTTAAAAAAATGTATCATTATCAAATTTAGCAAAAAAGGAATATTACATTATATTCTGGCACCTTTTTGAAAATAGAACGCCAAATTTGAATTTAATCGAACTGATGGAATTTGTTTGAGAGGACGTAGAACTTTCTCTGTCGTAAATTTTCTTAACAATGGAAAGAAACGAAATTCGTGCGGTGATAAAGTTTTACGTTTTAAAAGAGAAAACAGCAACCCTGATTAAAACCAAGCTAGACAGTGTTTTAGATAATTCTGCTTCTGCATTGAGTACAATTCACACCTGGGTAACTGATTTTAAACGTGGAAGACAGAGCTGCGAAGACGCCCACAGGTCTGGCCGTCCAAATGAAGTCACGAATCCGGATATGATCAAAAAAATTCACAAAATTGTATTGAATGATTGGCGCTTAAAGTTGCGAGAGATAGCAGAGATGGTGAGCATTTCATCTGAACGCGTTTTTAATATTTTGCACCAACATTTGAGAATGAAAAGCTTTGCGCGCGATGGGTGCCGCGTTTGCTCACTGTAGACCAAAAGCAACGTCGAGTGGACGATTCATCGGAGTGTTTGGGCGCTGTTTAACCGAGATCCTAATGAGTTTTTGCGGCGTTATGTAACAGTCGATGAAACCTGGATACATCATTATACTCCCGAGACAAAAGAACAATCTAAGCAGTGGACTGAGAGCGGAAAACCTGCGCCGAAGAAAGCAAAAACGGTTTTGTCGGCCGGCAAAGTGATGGCGACTGTTTTTTGGGATGCTCGATGGATTATTTTAGTGGATTATCTGCAAAAAGGAAAAACAATAAATGGAGAGTACTACGCAAGCTTGCTGCAAAAATTAAGTGAAGAAATCCAGAAGAAACGGCCACATTTTGCCAAGAAAAAAATTTTGTTCCACCATGACAACGCACGTCAATGGTTGTAGTCGCCAAACTCCATGAATTGCGGTTCGAATTGCTACCGCATCCACCCTATTCCCCGGATCTGGCCCTGTGCGACTTCCACTTATTCCCAAACCTGAAGAAATGGTTAGGTGGCCAGAGATTTTCATCAAATGAAGAAGTAATTGTTGCCGTGGACGAGTATTTTGAGGGGTTGGAGAAAACATTTTATCAAACTGGTGTAACGGCATTGGAGAAGCGCTGGACTAAATGCATCGAGGTAGAAGGAAACTACGTTGAGAAATAAATTTATTTTAAATAGATTTTTGAAGTTTTTCTTTGTCGTTTCGGAAACTTATCAATCAGCCCTCGTACTATTATAATATATGTAAAAGTTTATGAGGATGGATGAATGTTTCGCAGACTCCTTCACGCAAAACTACTGAACGGAGTTTGATGAAATTTGTTTTATCGTGGTAAAATGTACGGTTCGTTTTCGCGCCACATTTCTTATTGCGCCTATGAAGTCGCGGCAACATATTCTAATAAAATTATCTTACAAGGGTTTCGTTTTTTGCTTTAGAGGTACGTGTAAGTACGGCACCCTAAAAAAATAAATGTTACCATTACTAATAAATATTCGTGCATGTTATACGAAAACAAACATATCAAGTGTTATCAAACCCGTAATAAAACCAAAGCCGAGTAATCGAGATAGTAGTTTGTTTGCATAGACTAAAAAATAACTGACAAATATATTTGTTGTTTTATTGTAACTTATGACTTATATACTACTTATCTACGAGCCATTTAACCACTACTCAGTGGCGTGGGGTTCCTATAACTCCATTCCTATCGGTTACCATTTCACTTGCCACTCACCTGTTGACGACCCTCATCCAAATTCCTACCTATTACAGGCTAGGGCTTCCCTATGACGGAGAAGCAGCTTTCGCCTCTGCTACTACTAGACGGTGGACGCTCACAATACCAACCTTCTCAACTATAAAGTCGACTGTACACGTTAGCCCAGTGTAGGCCAATGCGAGCTTCGCGTCGGCAAATAGGTTCGCGCCAAGTGCTAATGTCCACACGTTGGACAAGTTCCTTGAATGCCAAATGCCAATGCAGGCGGCTAATGCATACGAGTTTTTTGTCAAGCTGCCTACACATTGGCCGAGCGCTGCCAAGCGCCTTTGATTTGTGTACAAAAGCCGACACCGGTCCGAAGTGAGGCAAGTAAACACACTTGTGTCGCCGTCACTTGACGGCGAGCGAAGACAAGTTGCGGCAAATGAGCTCTACACAATATGTTCATAGTGAAGGCTGGGACTTTATTACGATCCGGAATCCGGTAGGCCGAGGAAAATTCAGAGCATTGAAAATAGAACTCTGCGATAGTATAATACAGCTGAAAATCAAACACACGGGTGTCGAGTCAAATATCAATGTCATATTATATGACAGCTCAACACTTCGATTTTCAGCTGTGATTTTCCCTGGCCTTCCGGATTCCGGATGATATAGTCCCAGCCTAAAAATGCGATTCCACCAGTGTACTGAACTGTGCGGCAATGCAGTGCACATTGTGCGGCACAAAAGTTTATTCTGGTCGACTCACTAAAGCAAACAATAACATATTGTGCGGGAATATTCTATAAATGTTCGGTTTCTCTGTATACTTTTGTGCGAGCACACATGCAGGAAATGGACTCGCGTCGACGCGTACGAACCTGTTGTTCGCGAACTCAGTCTTGCTTCCGCTACTGAAGCGAAAACATTTATTTGTGCGTGCACATTGTTAATTAACCAAGTTAAATATGGATTGGACGAATCATAAAATTATTAAATTTATTCATGCTATTGAAACTTATCCTGTACTATTGATATGGATTCTAGTCACAGTGATTATATTAGGTCATTACATATGAAATTGGCGTTTTGTAAAGGAGGAACATAAAGTCGATTTTTTTAAACATAATAAATTTAATTAATCAAAGTATATACCATTGCTATCTATACACTTTTGCCATCTCATAGGTAGTTCATTGATTCCTTTACTAAAAAAACCATTCGGACAGGAATCAATAACATCTTTGAAGGCGCTTTGGACTGCCCCATCGGAGTTGAATTTTTTCCCTTGCAAGAGGTTATCCGAATATTTCGAAAAAAAATGGTAATCTGTTGGAGCAAGGTCCGGGGAGTACGGTGAATGTCTTAGATATTCTAATTGAAGCTCCTCTAATTTGGTAGCCATCTGTTGTGCAGTGTGTGGTCTAGTGTGATTGTCCTGAAGCAACAGTGGTCTAGAGCGAATGACCAACCTCGGTTGTTTAGCAGCTAGTTTTTCCATCACGATTTGCAGTTGCTGGTAAAAGATATCTGCCGTAATCATCTGGCCAGATTTAAAAAATCTGTGGTGAACAACACCGGCACTAGTCCACCAAACGCTCATAAGTAACTTTTTTGAGTCAATTTTCGCTTGGGGCAGGCTTTGGCTGGTTCGCCAGGGTTCAGCCATTGCGATGAGCGTTTCCAATTATCGTACAGGACGCCACTTTTCATCACAGGTAATGATTTGATTTAAAATCCCTTCATTATTGTGCCGGTTGAGTAACGTAACGCAGCAGTTGACGCGCGTTTGTCGGTTTGCTGCACTCAATTTATGAGGTACCCACCTTTCAAGCTTTCCCAATTTGCTACAAGTGGATTAAAACAGTTTTATAACTAACACCGCAGCCTGCAGCTAACTCGGACGTGGTTGGCGATGGATCCGCTTCCACAATAGCTTTCAATTCTTCATTATCAACTTTGGTCTCCGGTCGTCCACGGGGCTTGTTCTGCAGGTCGAAATTTCCAGAACGAAAACCTTGGAACCAAAAACGCACTGTGTTTTCTTTTGCGACACCGCCGCCATACACATCATTAATCCTTCGAGCCGTTTCTGCAGCACTGGTGCCACGGTGGAACTCGTACTCGAAAATAATACAATATTTCAAGTTTTCCATTTTGTAAACAGAGTGACGCAAAAAAAAAAAGAAAAAACTAAAAGAGAAAAAACAAATGAATTACGGTTTTCGAAACACAAATGCATGAGTAAATAGCGGTATAAATTTGAAATTGGAATTCCTAACCAAAGAAGATATAATTGAGATCAAAGTGGCCAGTATGACAAAACACCAATTTCATATGTAAGGACTTAATAAAAATAAAATCAAAAACCACGACGCCACTCAAGAGTTGGCTCAAAGTTTTAATTGTGACTCGACTGAGGTAATGAGAAAATGGAAGATTATTTTGGCTTAATGCCGAAGAGAAAAGAAGAAAATCGCGGACTCAAAACATTCAGCTTCTGGTATTTTAGATACAGATAAGCCAAAATGGTTTGCTTATGCATATTTGAATTTCATTCATGGAAGGGATGAGCTGAATGCCAGCTTGAACTCACACGACGAAATAAATAAACAGGTAGGTACATTTTAAATGTTTATTTTCTTACCTCTAATATTATAACTTAGATACCTATGCGATTTACGCTAGTGTTTCTTGCCATGGCATCATTCCGATGTCAGTTTGGAAATAATGTGCAAATTCTTCTCTTATTTCTTTCGCGTCGGCAGGGGTCTTCTTCCAACATGTCTTAAAGGCAGTAAGTTTGCCATGCCTGCATCGCGCCGCCAACTTCCATCGATAGTGCAATGAGTAATTTGGTTCTCAGTATCAAAACAGCCAGGAGAAGTATAAACTTTCACAAGTTTGCAATGAGCAATTTGGTTCACAGTATCAAAACAGCCAGGAGAAGTATAAACTTTCACAAGTTTGCAATGAGCAATTTGGTTCACAGTATTAAAACAGCCAGGAGAAGTATAAACTTTCACAAGTTTGCAATGAGCAATTTGGTTCACAGTATCAAAACAGCCAGGAGAAGTATAAACTTGAGAAGACGATTTTTGTGTCATCAAAAAATTATGCAGTAACAACATGTCAGTGTTATCAATTGTGCCTTTTCTAGAGCTAACAGAACACGCGAGTACGCGAAATACACCGAACATAATGCCGAATACATTTTCCTCAATACGTCTTGCTTTGCTCAATCGATAATTAAATATTCTCTCTTTTGATCATTTGTCATGTTGTCCGGGATATGGTTTTATTAAATCTTATACCTTTAAACGAGCAATTCTTGTATATTTATTTATTTATATGTTTCTGTGATCTTGGAAACGGCTCTAACGATTTCGCTGAAATTTGGTATATGGGGGTATTTCGGGGGTAAACAATCGATCTAGATTAGTCTTATGTTGGGAAAACGCGTGTTTTCGAGTTTTCATGCGTTTTTCTGTCCACGCAGAATATGGTCGTTAATTTCGTCTTGCCGGCCACTGTCCGTCTGGTCCAGCGGGTTAAAACGCGGACGGCAAGAAATGAGTATTACGATTTCGAATCCCGCTCGGTAACTTACTTTTGTTTTTTTTATATTTTCAAGTTTATATATATTTTTTTAATTTTTATTATTTTTAGACAAGTTCAAAAAAATGTAGTTAATGTTATAACAATATATATTTCTCATAAATATGTCTAACATTTACCTATACTGATTACGTGAATAAGATTTATGCTTTCGAGCTTCACCATATTTCAATAAATAGTATTAACCGAGCAAAGCTCGGTCGCCCAGGTACTTTATATTTAATGCAAAAGCATCATCTGCCACAATAACATGTGGAATTGGTTGGTTCCTTCCGGGTAACGGGTAAGGTTCAGGCAAATTTAATTTTCCTTGCTGAACCAGGGGCACCGTTTGACCAGATATAGACAAGAGCCCTTATGGACACTCATCGTCTCAACACAACTTTGATTGTAATAATTAGGAGAAGAGGCAAGGTGCACAAAAAAACATACATTCAATCTTTGAGCGAATTAGAGAATATTAAAAATTGTTTGGTTCACCTTTTCTTACATTAAAAATTTGCGACACGAAAATAATATTAGACTTAAATTGAATAGCCTACTATCTACTGCTTTTAATAGTACTTCTATTCTATTATAATAAGATTTTAGGTTATTCTAGTTATAGGTATTTTAAATTAGATAAGTTTTACTTATCTAATTACCATCATCGACTCACAGCATATTCGCTATTAAATATTTTCGATTTAAGACTAGCCAATAGAGTGGCTAACCCGACTCCTGCTTTTTTGAGCAGTGTATTACTAGTAATACAACACAATTGGATAGTTTGGAATATGTTCCAAATAATTTAAATTAGTATCCAAGACAACAGAGGAAGTCTCTAGCTCTAGCTTTATAAGTAGTTTAAATATAGATAATAATTTTCCAAAATTACCAACAATAATGTCATAAATAAAAAAGAGTCATGTTATATTATCCTGGTGCACCAAAATTTGCAAGGATGGGTAGGTAAAGAATTAGAAATTGAATTGTTTTTAGAACATTACAATGTAGACATTTTATGTATTTCAGATTATTGGTTCAAGAAAAGTGAACTTACACTAAACTTTTATAGTCACCAGGTTGCAAGTTCATTCAGCTGAGAAAAAGCTATTCGAGGCGGTTCATTAATATAAATAAATAGGAATTTTAAATTTAAAGAAAGATAAGACATTGTCAGCCTCTTGACTGGGCGTTCTGCTGAAATAGCCTGCATAGAAACGGAGCACTTTATTATTGTGAATGTATACAGGCCTCCATCTGGGTTATATGAGCCTTTTGAAAAAACTATGGAAACATTATTAAACAAAGTATGTATATCTAACAAGCAAATAATGTTATGTGGTGATTTTAACATCAATTTGTTACATAATAATAATCCAACCACAGTTAGATTCACATCTTTATTGAAATAATATAACCTGCTTAACTTATTTATTGAACCTACAAGGATTAGTGATAGCTCTGCTACTTGTATTGATAACATTTTCAGTAACTTGACTCCAAATAAAAAGGAAATAATAATTGAGTTCTGATCACTGTGGGCAGCTGGTTACACTGAATATTGTGTGTTTAAATACAATTTATATACTAAAAAAATGTGTTTATTCCAGTAAATGAAAAACGTAATGAGAGCTTTTAAGATAATTACAAGCAATATATTATTTATATGCTTTGAGGAGCAACACGGTTTAAATTTCGATTTTACACAATTATTTAATTTAATTAGAAGTCAATATAATTCTGTTTTTACTTCTCAACCGGTTAGGCCACGAATTACTAGTAGATTTAATGAATGGGCAACTGCGGGAATTCATATAAGTAGAAAAAGGTTATATGAACTGTACTCCGAAAAATCTTACAATAATAGTGAAAATTATACTCTTCATATATAAAAATATTCAAAGATTTATAAATGTGTCTATTGCTACAAAGGCAATATACATAAAGGTCAAATAAAGAATTATAAAAATAAAATTAAAAATAACTTGAAAAATAATTAATAGTGAAACTGGAAGAGTAATTAGCCTGTCGTACTTCAGATTTTAAACTTTGTGTAGACAATAAAATAATTGACTCAGACGATAAAGTGGCTTATTTGAGAAATTCTTTGCAAACATTCCAGTTTCTACTACAAAAATCTAAAGTATTCACCCGTAGCTGCTGAATCATTACTTAAAGATAATGTTAAAAAATGAGAGGTCAACTTTCATTTTAGACAAATTGTGTCACGTGACATTATTATGACATTTAACTCATTAAATGTAAAAAATACTGCGGTCATGTGGGGATGTCCGTAAGAATTATTAAATCGATAGTTGAGGTCATTGCACCTCATCTAGAGTTTTTGTCTTTAATAATAGTATAGAGCTTGATGAGTTTCCTGACTTAATGAAGCATAGCAAAGTATTACCTCTTTTTAAAGATGCCAGCACATCTGATCCAGCTAATTATATACCAATTTCAATACTACCGACCTTTAGTAAAATATTTGAAAAAATATTTTACAACAACTATTGGCTCATTTCAATATTAATAAATTGCCACAACAAGCAGTACTAAAGGTCGATATACGACTAATGCAGGTCTTCTTAGTATTATATATGTAGCCTGGGACGATCCCTCGCAGGATGCACTAGGTATATTTTGCGATCTTTCTAAGGCTTTTGATTATGTAGAGCATGCAACGTTGATCAGGGAACTAAACCACTATGACACACGTGAGGGAGTGCCGCAAGGGTAAATTTTAGGGCCTGTCCTCTTCCTGATCTACATAAACAATTTTCCTTTTCTTGTTAAAGATATACTAGAGATACTTATTTTTAAAGTTAATCGACAGCAGTCGGACTACGACGGGGTAATTAATGCTCTCTCTGAAATAGTAAATTGGATTAGTACTAATAATCTGCTACTTAATGCATCTAAAACGAAATGTTTAAAGTTTAGCTTACCAAATGTGAGGCATGCACAAATCAACGTACTATTGAATTATGCTAATCTTGAACTAGTGGACACAACTGTATTTCTAGGTATAACATTAGATTCTAAGTTATAGTGGGGTCCACATATTGCTAAACTAGCGAATAGTCTCAGTTCTGCAGCATTTGGAGTCAGAATTATTATTTTTAAACAAAAAATTAAACCCATTTCCAAAGTAAAAATACACAACAAAGTATGAAATAAATCTATTTTCTTAATAATTCCCCATTTAAATTTGGCTAAAATTGTAACTATTTCTCTACACATTCTGTTTTATTTTGAAGTCGGTACCAGCCCAAACAATATCCTGATAAATCATTATTTTATAGAGCTCATGTTTAAGTTGGCTGGTACCGACTTCAAAATTATGAAGAATGTGTAGAGAAATAGTTAAAAATAATATTAGCCAAATTTTAAAGGGTAATTATTTAGAAAATAGATTTATTTCATACTTTTTTGTGTATTTTTACTTTGAAAGTCGGTTTAATTTTTTGTTTAAAAATAATCATTTTTCCCTTTTTAGTGATATTTGTAAAATTATTATTAATACACTGGCGGACACATAAACTGCATCATAGTGCAAAATAACTTTCAATGAAATATAATTAGTGAAAGTGTAAACTATTTTTATTTATTTCAAAGATAATGCTAAGACTGGTTCTTAATCTGATAAAAAAATCAATTCATGTGTGTATAGGTCAACTTTTCTCACTAAAAGAATCAAATTACTCCTTTTGCAGCTTTTTGGAATGAAACAGTGAATAGAACAAAAACGCCTTTATTATGAAAATTTTACAAACTAAGAAAAGAAAATGCGACTCTGAACTCCGCAACCGTTGTTGGTACCGGATTTCTTGTAAATACAGCTCTTTTTACGTTGTCCCACACGTGTTCTATCGGATTGAGGTCCGCCATCACGTAGCTGGCCAATCCATGGAACGAGAAGTGAGTAACAACTTGTCTCTCTGCGTGCGGTCGAGCATTATAATACATCAGAATCAAGTTTTCGCCTATAAATCCGCTAAAAGGTACCACTTGAGGGTCCAATATCTGCGTTATATAGCGATGTGATGTTAAACCATGGTTACCACGGCCATATGTGTCTGCGTCAATAAACACAAGTTTAGTTCGAGCATCCATCGATATGCTGCCCCAAACCATACAAGATCCGCCTCCAAATGGAACCCTCTCCTGAATGCAATTTTGAGCATATCGCTCTCCTCGTCTACGGGAGACTAGTCTGCGACCATCATCACCGTACAAACATGTCCTACACTCGTCAGTGAATAATATGGAAGCCCATTGCTCTTCAGTCCAATTTAAGTGTTCACGAGCAAATCTTAGTCGAGCTTGCCTGTGAGCTGCAGACAATTTTGGTCCATTTACGGGTCTGAAAGATGTGATATCACGCTCTTTTAGCCTTCTTCTTATGGTTCGTGCACTAACTGCTACGTCACGTACCTGGTGGAGCTCATTTTTAATTCTTATAGACGTTGAAAACCGTTCGCAACAAAACAAACAAACAATTTCGCAAAAAAGTTGTCACAATAAACCTGTCGTCACGAGACGTTGTCACCCGAGTTCTGCCGGTGTCTTCTTTTGAATGAACCTGTCTCCATAAACCTTCTGTAAACTCGGGAAACCGTAGACTGGTTTACATTTAAATCTGCAGCAATTGTTCGTTGGTCTAGTCCTTGCTGCACTAGATAAACAATTTGTGCGGCTTTTTCGGACGATACGTCCATATTCGTGAGAGAAAAGCGTGTTTAAAATGAAATCAGACTAGCCATTAAACAATTAGTAACGATAATTCAACATGTATCAAAACAAAAATAACCATCAATCACAACATTAACGTAACAACGAGTTAATCTTTAGTAAATTCACAAGATATAAGTAGATACAAGATATAATTCACAAGATACAAGATATAAGTATATTATTTAATGATTTTAAGCAATAACTGAATTCTATTGACATTTCCTTAATTTTGTTATGTTGACGTGTAAAAATAATACTTTTAACAAACTATAATTTAATTAATTGTAAATGATATTAATGTAATTTTGTATTTAATATTAATCAATTAAAATAATGTTTAGCTATTACATATAATAGGTATTCTGATAACTGCACGGAGAACTATATTAATTGTAAATGCTGTGTACACCTGTAATTAACTTTTGTTTTAGAATAAGTATACCTGTAAAGAAATGATGTAATTTTGTAGCAATAAGTTGTTGGTGTATCAATTTAAAAAAATAAATAAAAATAAATAAATAAATAAAAGATTTCTTCTATAGAATATTTTCTTTCTTTTGTGACAGTTCCATATTTAAATTTGATTTTGTTTTTGTGTTTATAAACCAGCCTTTATTTTCCAATACCAATAAATGTAAAAAGTTTGCATATTTCGTAATAAAATTTGATTGAATGTGTTCTTGCACTATGATGCAGTTTATGTGTCCGCCAGTGTTCATTTTAAGAACATTTAAAATAAACGATCGAATGTATAATTGAATACGCGCCAAGTAATAACGCTTCCAGTAGGTATTGTAAATAAGACGATGGTGATGATTACTAAAGGTTACATATGCTTGCAGTTCTTTAAGCAATGCCGAAATTTCCAAAGGCATATCTTTAAAGACTGAGGAGTTCTGTTCAGTGCTTTTAGGTCCAGGGTATACCTTGGTACAAAATCAATTTTTTTGGTAGCATATGCTTGTGTCACTTCAGAAAAAGTCAAAATCACTGTATGTGTCCATACAAATTTTGAGGAGTTCCGTCGATTCCTCATGGATCCCATCATCAGGTCACCATTTTGGTGACAACGGGACCAACTTGGGATTATACAATTTGTGATAAAACAATTTTCTGACGAAGCATCGGCACAGTTAGTTTATTTTAGTTATATGGTATCCTTTTATGGGGTAATTGTCACCGACATTAATTCTATCTTTGTGCTGCAGAAGCGAGCGATTAGAGCTATTTATAAGATGTCCCCAAATGCCTCCCTAAGAGAAAAATTTAAAGAAATAGGGATACTGACTGTATACTCTCAATACATTTTTGATAATGTTAGGTATGTAAAAAAATATAGTAATGATTTGATAAAAAATGTGACCAACACAACATAAATACTAGGAATAAGCACAAGCTGGCTGTACCAGTCACTACAAAAAATTGACAAATAAATAAATTTATTTTTTTATATTTTGCTTTTTAGTACGATTTGCCAAAGAGTAAGCCTGGAACTGCACGCATGAGTAGTTCGCGCACTAGTTCTATCTCTCTTACTCTCATGCAAAGGATGCGGAAAGAAATTGATAAATCCTGGCGAATTTAATCAGGATAATCGGATATTTTAATCGAATTATTGCATTGTCATCGGTCTTTGACAGGTGTGCAAAGTTTGAATTAAATCTGATCGTTCAAAGTAGGACAAAATCGAGCCCAAAGGAGTCGGTTACAAACAAACAAGCAAGCAAGCAAGCAAGCAAACATACAGGTGAAACTAATAAAAGCGTTATAAAAAGTAGTTAAAAGACATTTGTGTGCCAAAGGTTATTATAACGTTAAAGATTTCATTGAGGACAGCATACCCTGGGAATAAGATGACCCTATGAGGCAATTTCAGTTTACTAACTAAACAATGTACTTCTATACTGTAATATATTGTATATATTGTAATTTAAGATTTATTTATTTTTGTTTACATATTTTTTTGTTTTTGTTGTATTGTATGATACATATATTTTTTTTCAAGGAGCGACAACAAAAATATCCTTTTGACTAAAAGGTGGCACCCGTGCGAGTTTCTTACGCCGGTTCTTCTCGCCGGGTTAGGGTAATCCTTTTTTTTTCTTTGTTCGTTACGTTTAGAAAACAAAACCTTGTTTTTTATTCTGAATAAAAAGATTTTTATTTATTTATTGAAGGTTAGCATAGAAACCAGTATTTTTGAAGACATCACCATTCTTCCTTTACAACCGACATCTACGTACGTAAATTTATAATTTGCATCAACCAGTGCTAAAAGCACAATACTGAAATCACCTTTGTAATTGAAAAAGTAGCTTCCAGTATTATTTGAAGCTTGAATAACAACGTGTTTGCCATCCATAGATCATATCATATCCATATCCACTGCCCCAATGCAATAAGGGAAATTCCAAAGATAGTCAAATTGGCGCTCTACGATCATCCATTCTTCTAAAGTGTTAGGCATCTGAAAAAGGAAATCTTATTACTATTTCAGGTATCACAAGATATCCAGAATGACACAGGTAATGAATATCAAAAATCTCTTCATGAAAGGCCAGTCGAAGAGTTTAAGGCTCCGAAGAACTCGCTTAAACGCCGAATTATCCATGAAGACCCGAGAATCGCCCAAGATTTGTCCATTATGAATAACGTAAACAAGCAAATGGAAGCAAAAAAAAACGGATGAAGACGATATTTTTGCTGCAGCCGTCGTAACGAAATTACGGGAGCGAACGAAGATTTTAGTACAAAGGGATATTGATAATTGAATGTATGACGCTATTATTGGTACTGGAAAATATATTAGAACTCCAATGCCTTCATCGAATTCAGATTAGTCAAATTCTCAGAGTCAAGGACCGGCTTAAAATTTTCAGGTCCGCGATAGTGATTATTCAGATCTTTTACGTCAGAATGATGGCGCAATAATAACTTGGCATATGCGATAAAAGTGACTAAAATAAAAGGTTATATTATTTTTATTTTCTTACCTTAATATTTTCTTTCAACGCCTTACAAGTGTTCAGATACAATCCGAGCAATAAGCTCTTTTGAAACTTTAAATAAGTACATTAAACTTCCAAAAGAATCTCCAGTAGTAAGATATCATAAGGTGATTGCAAGCCTTATTGAAACAGGGATACATTTTCTGTATTTGGTATCTTGCTATCTTTCTTAGCAATAAAAGGACTAGTTACATTGATCAGCAACTAAAAATCTTCACAAGATATTCGTGTGAAATTTTTAAATCTACTCAATGGATCTAATTTTATTTCTTCAAGAAATCTATTCGTTTCTTCATTCCGTCGCTGTAGTAAAGGCGTCAACCAACATCGCGGTTTCTTTCTTCGTTTCTTTTTAAGCAGACTACATAGTAAAACAAATGCTGCAGCACTAAACACTACGTCCTGCCCGTCCATATAACTACTGAACTGTCTTAGGCAGAAACTCTGCTCAGTGAACATGTTTGCGCACAAGTGTGCTGAACTGTACGCTTACAAAAGTTACGCACAGACTTACCAGTGGAGACGGAAACAAAATGCGATACCAGCTTAGTACCTGCACTGCTTGAGTTTTGCACAAAATGTTTGTAAGCAAATGTGCTGCACACCATTTTGGTGGAATCGTACCTTTAGACAGAACACGTTTGTCGGGACTCGGGACAGCTGGTATACGCATATGGTATATATATATATATATATATATATATATATAAATTCGAAGGGTAGTGTAGGCTACTCACATAATCAAACCTATCCTTGCACAGATGCCCCAGCAGATGCAGGAAGCCCACCAGCGTGAACCACGCCGCCCACAGCAGCACCTCATCCATGTACTGCACGTTTAGCACGCCGAACACGAAGATGAACTTGTAGAACACGTAGTTCCAGAACTTGTCGCGAACGCGCGCCGCCTCCGCGACACGCAGCCGCCCGAACACCAGCCGCCGCAAGCCGCTGCCGAACAGCGCGAGCGCGCAGTACGCGGTGTTGATCAGCGTCTGGAACACACAGCAGTAGTGTTGTTACAAACCGTAGAAACAATTGACAGCCTCTAAAACCATATCTTTACAGTTTACATAGTATAAAACAAAATTGTCAAGCAGTGAGCGAGCTGATGATAAATTAGAGCTTAGAACACTCTCGATCCTGACAGCTTTCAAACATTAAACTAGATCAAAATCAGTTCATCCGTTTGGGAGCAACGATACTACGGACAGACACACGTACAGACAAGTCAAACTTATTACACCGATGGGTTTAAAAGTAGCTTCGTTTCCATTTGCTTGGATATTTTTCACTACTCAACGGATTTTAATGCAGTTTTCAGTAATACAGTGATTCAAAAGAAAGCTTATGTAAGTAAAATACATTGCACTCGTGCGAAGCTGAGGCGGGACTAACGCTCGCTAACTAGGAAACAAAAGGAAGTACACTTAAGACTGGTTTAAGAATTATAGAATAAATAAATAAAAGGAGGTAAATTTTCAGTAAAACTTGTTAATTGACAGTGACAATAATAGTGACTACATCTTAGGCAAGCAGTTTTCAGAAGATAAGGGGAAAGAGATAATGATTATCATTGATAAAAGTTCTAGAACTAAAAGATATACAACATATTTTTTGTGTGGTTACAAATGATATAACATTACATGATATAATATAAATCTTTTTTTAATAATGTCCTTCCAGGTCGATGACCTTTAACTCATTAGCGGTAATTAATTACTACCACAGAATACGTAATAGTACAAGTTACTACTCCGATAACATAATTACCTACTATAAAAACTCCCTGCTAAAAAAACTAGTACCCAAAATCATAATGGCCATAATTATAATAATGGTAAAAATTAATAATGGCAAAAATTAATAATGGCTTAAAAAAGCCATTATGATTTTTGATATTAGGGCATTTACTATATTTTATAGTCTTTGTTGCCTTAATGAAAACCAGCGCTAACCGGCTTGGGTAGTGTTTTGACTTTGTTTTAAAGCCCATCCGCATTTTAAAAGACAGGAAACGTGCTTGTTAGCACATCTGGCTTACCAGCTACCACTAGTCGATCCGTCTGCTCTTAGCCGATCATAAAAATACTAGCCCAAGAGCTACTAGGAAATTAAGAGCAGGTGTTTGTGGCAAGCTGAAACCTTGTGCTAATACTTTTCCTATTGTACCTCAACACGATACTGCAGGTCTGGCTGGACAGAAGCGGGGCTATATTGACTAATATACAAATTTTTGAAAAGAGAATTTTCTTGTCCCTGAAAAACATGTTTGAGGCAATTTGAAAATTTGATATAGTGTTAGTTTAATGTTTAAGGAGTTGAGGAATAAAAAGCCAGGTCATTTAGTAGGGGATTTAACTTATTAAATGATCTGACTTAGTACCTGGCAATTTTATTTCATACTTTTTTGTGCATTTTTACTTTGGAAGTCGGTTTAATTATACTATGTAATGATAGTCATGAATAGCTTTTGCCGCGACTCCTCCGTCCGCGAAAATACAGTATTCCACGGAAACACTGTACTTTTTCGGGATAAAAAGTAGCCTATGTGTTAATCCAGAGCTTAAACTGCTACCATACCAAATATCACCATAATCCGTTCTGTATTTATTGCGTGAAAGAGTAGCAAACATCAATACATTGACCACACAATCGGTCACCAGACATATTATTATGACACAAATAAGACGTGAAATTAAAATTTTAATCTGTACACAAAGAAAAATTACGCCGATAAGGAGTTCTAGTTTATTGCTATCTGTCACGAAATGTAGAAAGGTTATGTTTTGACGCAAACGGACAGCGCAAATTCCAACTAGAAATATTTAAATTCCAATTATGATTTTTATCAACAGATTAATCAAGTTATGTTTACTAAAATACACTATACAGTACCTACTGTATAGTGTATTTATGTATGTTTGTTGAAAAATATATCTGTCAACGCCGCCCTGCTTAATGCTTACGTTACGTCCAGTTACGTCCCTGAGTTTTGTATTAACTTGAGTTGAGGTTACTATAGTTAATGTTAACAAATAATATTATTCTAATCTAATGTAAATAAAGTCTAATTTTGACTGTAAATAAAATATATATACACATAACTAATATTGTAAAACAGTTTGTATAATTCTGGTTTTGTGGTTTTGGCCGCAATCTGACTTTGATTAAAATCTTACAACACTCTTAAGGGGATGTGCGCTCGATAGAACTGAAAATCGGAGTTCTTTGAAACCTTTCTCAGTCATGGTGGTAATAAAAAATCCCAAAAAAATATATTATGTCAATTTGCATTATATTTAGCCGAGGAAAAAAACAGTTTTATAAATTGAAATTATTATTTTAATATTGATTTAAAAATATGCTAAATCCATCCTTTTTTAAAACTTAATAACTTTTTCTCTTCTTTTATAAGTCACACGTGTGTTAAAATTATTTCAGTATTTTAACTCAGGGGAAGGCCGTTTTAGTTTTTACAAATGTTGTCTCAAATATTTATAGCGATTTCAATACTCTCCGGTACGCCCTTGTCGCCTACAAAATTAGTATGGAACTTGACGCTCAAGGTCACTGGCTTTATACAGAGGCTTAAACCAAAACATCGTGCAACAATATCGATATACGAGGGCGGCACTGAAAATTTCGGGAATCAAGGAAGTGACACAACATTACTAATTAAAAATGTATTTATTGCTTTTCGAACTATTCTCCGCGAAATTTGACATATTTTTCCATACGATGGAACCAATCATTGAAGCAACCATTCCATTCGGAAGTTGGGGTCTCCAAAATGGCCGTTTTGTAGGCATCCACAGCTTCTGCAGGTGATGAAAATCTCTGACCACGCAATTTATTCTTTATTTTAGGGAAAGTATAGAAATCATTAGGGCTTAGGTCGGGGCTGTACGGCGGATAGTCTAATAATTCTATGATTTCTTGCTCTAAAAACTCTTTTGTTCTGTGCGCGGTGTGAGAACTCGCATTGTCGTGATGGAGGATGATGCGGCGGTTGCAGTTCTCTTTACGGTTCAGAAACGACCTGTGGCAAACAAATGTTAGCATACCATTCTGCATTAACCGTTCTTTGTCCCTCAAGAGGAATAGTCGCAACATGGCCGGTTTTGGAGACAAACGTGGCCACCATTTTTTTGCAACACTCCGTGAACGAACATCCAACATTCGTATATCCAGGATTCGTCACCTGATACGATGTTGTATACAGCATTTGACGATCCTGCGTGGAATCTTTCTAGAGTTCTGACGCACCAAGTAACGTGAGCCGCTTTTTGCTCTTCACAGAGCAAATGCGGTATCCATCGGGAAAACAACTTTTTTACACCTAATTGTTCATGCAAGATTATTTGTATTTGACTCATGCCAATGTCTAAAGTTGCCTGAATTTCGCGGTATGTTACATGTCGATCTTCCTCAATCAGCTTACGCACAGCATCAACGTTTTCTTGGGTGACTGCAGTTCTTGGACGACCTTGTCGGGGATCATCACTGAGCTTGACACGTCCACGTTGAAATTCAGCAAACCAGCGATAAATTGTGGTTTTGGATGGGGCTTCATCACCAAATGCAGAAATCATCCGGTCAACACACTGTTTTTGTGTTAAACCACTTCGAAAGTCATAATAAATCATCGCTCTAGAATTTTCTCGAGTCAATTCCATTTTCTCAACGACTAAACAAGTTTGACAAGACCTTGTGACAAGACCGAGAATCTTTTTTTAAATAAATAAATGGTATTCGATTTTTAAAACCAAGGAGTTTTAAATTAAAAAGATTTTAATATGACAGGAACAGTGGAAATATTCCATTCCCGATACTTTTAGTGCAGCCCTCGTATTAATACGTGAAGCGAAAATGTCAAATACAGTTTTACGAGAATTGTGCGTACGTAATGAGAGTAAAATTTGGCACAATTAAAGTTTATGCTGAGGGAAGGCGTGCTGTTACACCTTCACAATATAAGTAGTTGGGCTGACTGACCTTAAGTCAAGTCAGCATATCCTAACATCATTTATACTCATATTAGGTTAGGTCTTATTGTGGAACACTTTCTTGTTGTACTATTTCTTGCTCCTTTATTTCTAAATAATTATTGTAAGGTATGATAATAAAGAAACCCTTTTTTAAAACGCGATCCGCGAGGGCCCGCATAACAAAGCTTAAATTTCTCAAAATTTTGCTTAGAAATACAATAAATTTATGAAAATATCAGCAACACACACTGTGTAAGCTAGGACTTACACATGCGACTATGAGCTGAGGGAAGTAGGTATATAGGTTAATGTGAGGGCTGGAGAAATCTGGGACTGACCTTATTGTTGAGCTGGTGGTTCTGGATCTGGGCGGAGGTTTCTTCTCACTACACTACACAGCTGTTGAGCGGATTATCGATAGATTTATCGCGGTTCGCCGGCGAATTTGGTATTATATTAACGAGCACAAATAAATATGCGCACACGCGTTCGCGTTCACTAGGTTTCGGGATGAGCTGAAAATGCATCCGGCGCGGAAGGGGATCTAAATGCAAGTGTTCGTCACTCTCTGACAGCGCCCCTTTCGGTCGGCCATACATCACGTAGTGATGTCCTTTGTGTTTATTCTAAACGTCGCGCTAGTGTTGGCGCGAACATGGGTATGGAGGTAGGACTTGGTCCAAAGGTTCCAAAAGCGCTGAGAGAGTGATTGAATGAGCTGAAAGCGTTTGAGCGGAGATATTACTCTTTCATCTAGAGTCAGCTCGGGGAGAGCTGTGAGCGGACGGCCAATGAGAAAGTGGCCAGCAGTAAGGGGCTGATAGTCCGTGGGATCGGACGAAAGTGGACTGATGGGCCGAGAGTTTAACACAGCTTCGATTCTAGTGAGCAGAGTTAAGAATTCCTCGAAAGTGAGGTGTTGCTCACCGATAACACGGTATAGAAGTTGCTTTGTGGATTTAACATTAATCTCATGGATACCTCCCATCCATGGGGCTTTAGGCGGATTGAGTAACCAAGTTATATTTTGAGTTGAGAGTTTATGAGAAATGGCGTCGTTATTGTCATTGAGAAATTGTTGTACCTCTAGTAGATGATTCCTAGCTCCTACATAATTTGTGCCACAATCCGAACGTATCAATACCGGAAGTCCGCGACGTGAGCAGAACCTTTGTAATGTTGCAATAAACGCTTCGGCAGTGAGCGATGAGACTGGTTCTAAGTGAACCGCCTTTGTAGTGAGGCAAACAAATATGCAAAAATATCCCTTAATTAACTTAGCATTACGTAATTGACTTGATTTGAGCAGAAACGGTCCGGCGAAATCTGTTGATACGTGACTAAATACGGGCTGAGGTATGACTCTATCAGCTGGCAGGTCAGCCATGATAGGTACTTCGGGCTGAGCGCGGCAACGGAAACATCTTATGCATTTAAACGTTCTGTGCCTTATAATGCGGCGGGCAGATAATATCCAAAATTGCTGACGTAAAATAGCATGTAGCGTGTCCGTGCCAGGGTGGCAGTTTATGCGATGATAGTCATCTATTATGAGGTCTACGAGCGGACTAGAACTAGGCAAAATGTATGGGTGTTGAGCATCGTATGTGAGTTCCGAACGAGTGAGTCTACCTCCTACTCTGAGGAGACCGTCCTGCGTAAAAGGCGACAGACGTTGTAGTCGTACTGTGCAGATTCTATCGGTTTGCAGGCGGTGAATATCTTCTGCGAATGCATTCTGCTGTACAGAGCGGATCCAGAAGAGTAATGCTTCTCTACGTTCACTTACAGTTAGAGGGCCTAGTTGTCGCGAGTTTGAATTTAGTTTACAGTTACGAATGAATCGCCTCATGTAGGCAGTGACACCAGTTAGTTTTTCTAAAGAGCTGAAGCGAGTGAGCAGATCACTATCGACACCGGGTATCGAGAAATTGCATGGTACGTATTTTGGTTTGAGCCCTGGCAAGTCTTGTCGAGTATGAGCTGAAGGCATCTTGGGCCAGGTATCCTCTGGCAATTTGAGCCAAGGAGGAGACCACCATAAATCATGAGCGGAGAGAGCTTGAGCTGATAATCCTCTGCTTGCACAGTCAGCAGGATTTAATTGGGAAGGTACATGACGCCACTTAAGTGTGAGTGAATTTGAGTCAATTTTTGTTACTCTATTTGATTCAAATGTTTGTAAACGATGGGGTGGAGTTTTTACCCATGCAAGCACTATGGTACTATCTGACCAACAAACGTGATGTGTAATTGTGAGATGAGCAGACAATTGTTGGGAGACACGCAACATGAGCTGAGATAATAGAGTTGCAGCAGACAACTCTAATTTGGGGATTGTGAGTTTATTTTTAATCGGTGCGACTTTAGATTTAGCAATCATGAGGTGAACGTTAACAGATCCGTTGTGAGCTGATTCTTGTAAATATATCACTGCAGCAAAACCAATTTCCGAAGCATCTGCGAATCCGTGAAGTGAGTATGTTGATTTGAATTTGTGTGGAGCGATATGTCTGGGAAAATGTATATCTGAGATGTGCGGAAGATCATGATAGATGCGCTTCCAATCATCTGTAATATTATTTGGAGTGGGATCGTCCCAGTCCAATTTAGTTAACCATAACCTTTGAAGAAGTATTTTTGCGCGGAATATGACGGGTGTAACCCAACCGTTTGGGTCATAGAGAGAAGCTACTGTGCTAAGAATTGAACGTTTTGTAATGTGGGTAACTGGTGGTAATGAGATGTGATATGTAAATTCATCAGACCGGGGAATCCATCTAATACCCAAAACCTTAATTGATGGAGACTCTGCGCTGATGTCAAAGTCTTTAGGCATTTCGCATTGATCGTCTGGAAATCTTTGCAAGAGCTGAGGTGTGTTTGATGTCCATTTACTAAGTTTAAATCCACCGAGTGATAACAAATCAATGAGCTGAGTTTGGAGTGCTGATGCTTCTTCTATGGTGTCATGGCCGCAAAGTACATCATCCACGAAAACAAATTTACGCAAAATTTCGGCAGCCTGAGGATAGCGATGACCTTCATCTTCAGCTTATTGTAATAATGTGCGGATAGCATGATATGGACTTGAGCGCAATCCGTATGTAACAGTGTTGAGTGCATATGTGAGCAGAGGTCGATCTGGAGATGATCGCCAGAGTATGAGCTGATAGTGTCTTTGGTCTGGTCTTAAGAGAATATTTCTAAACATCATTTTTATGTCAGTGCTGAATACTATACGATGTGCGCGGAATGATATAATAATATCTACAATGTCTCGTTGAAGTGCTGGACCTGTGTGCAGGCAATCGTTTAAACTGACTCCATTGGATGACTTACAACTGCCATCAAATACTGTGCGGAGTTTGTCAGTACCTGATTTGAACACGCCATGATGAGGAATATAATAATGAGGTTTATGAGTAAATGTAGACGGATGACACGGTGTCATGTGTCCTAAGTTTATGTATTCGTTCATGAATTCTATATATTTTTGTCGCAGTGTGTGATCGGATCGCAACCGTTTTTCTAGATTGAGAAATCTACGTAGAGCAATAGCATGAGTACTACCTAATACGGGTGCATCTGATAAGAAGGGAAGAGTCACCATGTAACGGCCTGAATCGTCACGAATGGTGGTTGAGCTGAATATGTGTTCACATTGCTCGTGTAGCGGGTTTGAATGAGCAGAACGAGGCTGGGGTTCTCCCGACTCCCAGAATCTTTCCAGGCTTTTGCAAATATCATGAGTAGAATGAGCAGAATGTGTAGAGTGAGCCGACTGAGTATAATGAGTATGAGTAACATGAGCAGAGCCAACTTGAGCTACAGGTGAATCGCATGAGTGCTCAACGAGTCCTATGAGTGCAAAATCAAAAATCGTGCCGAAGGCTATGGGCTTCCCCGGGCCCAAAGCAATCTTAGTACCATCCAAAACGTGACCCAAAACGTCTGAGCCTAAAATGAGATCAATGGGCGCAGGAGTATGATAAGCTTGATCCGCCAATGGAATGAGCTGATGAGCTGAGTCTTGTACAACATCTGGTATTTTTTTCAAAGGTAAATAACCTGTAACGTCTTTGAGAATATGAGCGGTAGTAGTAATAGATGGCGTGTCACTGTGTGTAGGCCTAAATGTTATTGTGACCCAACCTTTAGAATTTTGTATGTGCTGATCACCTACACCTGTAATTTTTAATGAACATTGTTTTGGTTGCAAATTAAGATTTCTAGTCATGCGCTGAGTTATGAGCGTTATCATGCTACCACAGTCCAATAAAGCCCGAGCTTTGTGATATTCTCCGCATTTATCAGATATATTTAAAACGACTGTGGGAAGTAACACTGGAGTTTTTAATGGGTTTTCTATGTGCTGAGTTGAATTTACTTGGGCTGATTCTACAGAATATTGGGCTGAACTAGATTTAGATATTTTATGAGCTGAATGTGATGCAGGTGTACTATGAGCTGAATGACATTTTAAATTATTGGGTTGATCTTCTAATTCTATGTGCTCCGTGATTGTAGGTAGTCATTGTTTTTTGTTTTGAGATTGATGAGTTGTAGACGGTGCATGATCAGACGATTGGTTGGGGTCTGATGATGATGATTGATGTGCACGCGTATGTTGTGTGTAGGCCGTGTAGGTATGTGGCTTGTCTTGAGCACGCCGGCGGGGTTGTGCACGTAAATGAGGAGGAAGCAAATGCGCTGACGACACCGGAGAATTTGGAGTTCCGTGACGATGAAGCGAGGTGTGGTGATTTGCACTTCCACACTCTTTGCATGAGTTTGTCGAACGACATTCATTTTCAAAATGCGGACCTAGACATTTACGACATCTGTCGTTGGCTTCTATGAAATCCCAACGACCTTGAGTGGGCTGATGATTATATTTCGGACACGCGATAAGTTTGTGTTCTGTATTCCTACAATAGGGGCAGTAGAATCGCTTGTGTTTATCTGTATTCCGGGCTGAGTACTCGCGCCGCTCTGTTCGGGGGGAGGGGGGCCAGTAGCGTTGAGGGTAATGAGGAACTGGGCTGACGTGATAGCTACTTAAAGTGTGAGCTGATGGCGAGCGCTGAGTATTACGAGGATACGCGGGACTAATTGGTCTAAAGCGTGGACTGCGCGGAGAGTTTGCGGGGGGTGTGTGTTGACGAGAGGGCCCAGTTTGTGGTGAGTAGGTAACACCGCGCGTTGCATTAGAATATTCGGTTTCGATACAGCGCGCGTGCTCCTCTAAAAAAGAAATCAAATCACCTAAGGTGGGCAGAGTGTCCGAGATGCCGTATCTTCTTTCGAACAGGGTGCGGAGCTCGCCTCGTAATTTTCTAACTACAATAGACACAAATACGTAATTACTATCCATAGGTAAACGCAGATTATTTAATGCGCTTTGTGCGGAAATGAGCGGAGTTAAAAACGTCGCGCGTATGCTTGATCGAATATGAATATTAGGTAGGCCGAGTATTATATCAACAAACCCATCTATCAGAACACGGCGGTTTTCATACCTACGTGTGAGTATATCGAGCGCGACGCTGTAATTATCATTTGTGATTTTTAAATGCGCAATCATGCTGAGCGCCTCCCCCGATAGGCAAGACAAAAGATAGTGCAGCTTAACTGCATCTGTAAGTGACGTCATGTCGTCTGTAAGACTCCTAAAAATCGTAATAAACGATGGCCAGTCCTCAACGCGTGAGCTGAATTTTGGCAGTTCAATTTTGGGCAGAACGGCAGAAGTGAGCTGACTTGACTCTGAAGTGGAACTTATATTTTCCGCTGCAGTTAAAATATCATAATATTCGGATAGCGCGTTCTCGTAACCGGCTGTATAAAACTTTTCAATTTCTTCTGTAAGACTGCCGTCGTCTAAAATTTCGCAGTATAAATTTTCTAATTTTTGTTTCAAGTTTTGTAGGTCTTTAAAACGCGCATTAAACTCCGTTTTGTTAGACTTTGAGTCACCTTTGTGTAATGCCAATGCGATCTCTCTGAGCCGACTGATAGATTTTATAGTTTGCCTAAATATGGCCGCTAGCGATTTTGTAGGCATGTTTAAAAATATATGCGTGTAACTAAGTTAAATATTTAAAAGTAATGAGCGGAAAATACGCGCGCAATTAATTAAAACGCAGAAAATAGATTTTAATAATGTGCCGACAATGTATACAATTTTATCATAAAATGTGTACGAGTTAATTAACAAATGAGCTGACCGATCGCCTGATGCTAATATAGTATTAGTGTATGTTTGATGAGCGGAGATTATTGCGTTAGAAGCCGTCTGTAATATTATATTAATGTCCTGAAGTTTGAATATAAAAAAATCTTAGCGGGCGCGTTAGAAACAAAATAACGTAATGAAAACAATGTAAGTAGGTATGAGCAGGTTCATTCAATCTCAATAGTGTGCCGACTTATTCAAAACAGCTGTAACGTAACACCTATAATATATTTGTATAAACACAGAACGTCGATAAGAATTCTTATTTAAAACAGCTGTAACGTAATACCTAATAGTATTTTTGTATAGACACAGAACGTAGATAAGATATGAATTCAATGTGAAGGTCACTATTTATTCTATGAAGAATACCTAATTGAGAATGAATGTAACAGCTGTTGTTCGCACGGGCGCCGTGTAGGTACCTATTACCTACAGAATGCACACAAATCAAGTTTTCTGTATCGAAGCGAGCCGACGATGTTTGTATGGGCACTTGAGATGTTATGCAACCCGTAACTATTAAAATAATGCTAAGTTAATTAATATTGTGTTTTAAAACTTGAGAATATGAAAATATAAACGTTATATATAGATAAAATAATTCAAACTTAGTAATGCAACGACGATTTACAATTCTGTTATGAGCCGAACGTAATTCACAATACGCACTAGTTATTACTTATTTTATATGCGAATCAAACATTAAAATATTTTGTAAGTAATTAAGAGCTGAGAAAATTATATGAGATATTATTGGCACAAATTATGTATTAGGTACGTTAGGGAAGTTCTGGAATGTTCGAGTTCTTTGTTCGACAATAAGCCGACAACCTACCCACTATTTATTTTTTTATTTTTTTTGGGTTTTTCCTATGAATTTATGGGCCGAAATATGCACAAAATAATTTAAATAATTAACATATAGGTTAATATCAAAGTACAGAATAGGGGTTTAATGTTAAATGTGCCGAATTGATAATGGGAATGGACTGCAACTTGGTTTTTAAATGGCGGGGCGGCCCCCTGGCCAGAATTAATTGGACAAAATATAAATAATCGAGCTGATTTTATGTGCAGAATTGGGCGGAGTGGAACTGTAGGTGCTGGTTCTAATGAGGCCCAACGCCGGTAATAGGGAGAAGGGCTTCACGAAGGCTCGATGGACCAAGAAATGTGTAAGCTAGGACTTACACATGCGACTATGAGCTGAGGGAAGTAGGTATATAGGTTAATGTGAGGGCTGAAGAAATCTGGGACTGACCTTATTGTTGAGCTGGTGGTTCTGGATCTGGGCGGAGGTTTCTTCTCACTACACTACACAGCTGTTGAGCGGATTATCGATAGATTTATCGCGGTTCGCCGGCGAATTTGGTATTATATTAACGAGCACAAATAAATATGCGCACACGCGTTCGCGTTCACTAGGTTTCGGGATGAGCTGAAAATGCATCCGGCGCGGAAGGGGATCTAAATGCAAGTGTTCGTCACTCTCTGACAGCGCCCCTTTCGGTCGGCCATACATCACGTAGTGATGTCCTTTGTGTTTATTCTAAACGTCGCGCTAGTGTTGGCGCGAACACACACTACCATGGATTTGGTTCACACAAACACATTGTGTATGTTTATGCTAAAGACAGTTTGGAGACATGGTGTTTGAAATTTGTAGCGTTGTACCCTTATGAAGTTTAATCGATATCCCATCGAGAAAGTTATTAGTTGAAACCAAATCGATTTTCGAATCGCCGTCAAACAAAAATTTGTAGTTGCACTGTCAAAACTATATCGATTTATGGTCGATTAATTATTGTCAATCCTATGAGTTTTGACTTTCGGCTTCATAGTAAAAACATGGCAGAAATTTTATTTTTCGTAATTTTAATGGAACTGGACCGAAATTCTTTTAATTATTTCAATAATTATAGTTTATAATTATTATTGCTGCCTCAGTTAGCTCACACTACCTACCGTACGGCGCACGTTTGATATAATTTCATTACACGTTGACGTTTGTCAATCTGTCACAATATTTTAATTTTTTTCTATCTAAGAGGCAAAATAAAAGGTATATGTTTTAATATTAGGTTCTTACATATAAAATTGGCGTTTTGTCGTACCAGCCACTTCTATCTTAAATATATCTTCTTTGGTTAGGAATTCCAATATCAAATTTATACCGCTATTTACTCATGCATTTGTGTTTCGAAAACCGTAATTCATTTGTTTTTTCTCTTTTGGTTTTTTCTTTGCGTCACTCTGTTTACAAAATGGAAAGCATCAAGTTATCCATTTTGTACTATTTACGAGTACGAGTTCAACCGTGGCACCAGTGCTGTAGAAACGGCTCGAAGGATTAATGATGTGTATAGCGGCGGTGTCGCAAAAGAAAACACAGTGCGTTTTTGGTTCCAACGTTTTCGTTCTGGAAATTTCGACATGCAGAACAAGCCCCGTGGACGGCCGGAGACCAAAGTTGATAATGAAGAATTGAAGGCTATTGTGAAAGCGGATCCATCGCAATTTGGACTACTCCCAATTTGGAATACTCCCCGGACCTTGCTCCAACAGATTACCATTTTTTTCGAAATTTGGATAATTTCTTGCAAGAAAAAAAATTCTCCGATGGGGCAGTCCAAAGCGCCTTCAAAGATTTTATTGATTCCTGTCCGAATGTTTTTTTTAGTAAAGGAATCAATGAACTACCTATGAGATGGCAAAAGTGCATAGATAGCAATGGTATATACTTTGATTAAATAAATATATTATGTTAAAAAAAGTCGACTTTATGTTCCTCCTTTACCAAACGCCAATTTCATATGTAATGACCTAATATAAAAAATAATATAACTGTCTCTCACATTATCGCGCGCGATAAGCGACATCGTATCGCATAATGTGAAAACACTCTAAAGGCCCCCAGAGACGAGAGGCCGATCGTTTCAGTTAGAACTGATGTCAGTACGGCCTGAACGGATTCGAGCACATAAACGGAGAAAATCGCATCCGACCGAACTGACGTCAGTTCGGGCCTTAGATTAATAACGCCTAGATAGTCTTCAAACAAACGCATCGTACAAAGTGAGGCAAGCAACAGATAGATGTAGGCATAAACTTTACATATCGACACGCACACAAACAAAACTTTATAGTTGTGGAGTGTGTACTCTTAAAATTGGAATCATTGTATTTGTTTTTCTTAATATCGTGAGATGTAAAAATATAACTTATATTTCATTTTAAACCATTTTAATACAATTTGTGAACTTTATTTATATTAAATACTATAAATATAGTACTCTTGATTATTATATGAAGAGTAATTTTTAAAAGGAAATTTGGGGGAGGGGCAAAAACTGAATAGCCTTCTTAATATCGTGAGATGTAAAAATATAACTTATATTTCATTTTAAACCATTTTAATACAATTTGTGAACTTTATTTATATTAAATACTATAAATATAGTACTCTTGATTATTATATGAAGAGTAATTTTTAAAAGGAAATTTGGGGGAGGGGCAAAAACTGAATAGCCTATGGGCGGCAAATGTGTAAATCTGGTACTGTAAATATCATAGACAAAGTTTACACATATTTTTATTGCGTATCTAAGAGGCAAAAGAACCCTAAAAATTTAAACTATAATTTTTTGTTTAAAAATAATAATTTTCCCTTTATAGTAATATTTGAATAATTATTAATAATACATTTTAAGAACGTTTAAAATAAACGATCGAATGTATAATTGGATACGCGCCAAGCTTCCATTAGGTAGGTATTGTTAATAAGATGATGATGATGATGATTATTGTAAGTTACATAGTGGCATATGTTTGCAGTTCTTTAAAAAATTCCGAAATTTCCAAACGCGTATCTTTAAAGACTGAGGAGTTCTGTTCAGTGATTCAGGATAAAATATATTGGTGCAAAATCTTATTGTTTGGTAGCATATAATATATGCTTGGACTGCTTCAGTAAAAGTAGAAATCACCATGTTTCCATATAAAGGAGATAATTTTTTTTGGGCCTTTTCTGAATGTAACGGCCAACAAAAAATAATGGTACATGTATTTAGTACTAGTCATTTGGAGCTATATAGTTAATATTGCAGCAAAGTTGTATGGTTACTATAAGTCAAGTTATACAAGTTCTATGATTTGTCATTTTCATACATTGTCTGATTTCTGAAAGTGAGGAAAAATATAAAATAATAATTATAAATATTGCTAATACTACGAGGGCTGAACTAAAAGTATCGGGAATGGAATATTTCCAATGTTCCTGTCATATTAAAATCTTTTTAATTTAAAACTCCTTGGTTTTAAAAATCGAATACCGTTTATTTATTTAAAAAAAGATTCTCGGTCTTGTCACAAGGTCTTCTCAAACTTGTTTAGTCGTTGAGAAAATGGAATTGACTCGAGAAAATTCTAGAGCGATGATTTATTATGACTTTCGAAGTGGTTTAACACAAAAACAGTGTGTTGACCGGATGATTTCTGCATTTGGTGATGAATCCCCATCCAATACCACAATTTATCGCTGGTTTGCTGAATTTCAACGTGGACGTGTCAAGCTCAGTGATGATCCCCGTCAAGGTAGTCCAAAAACTGCAGTCACCCAAGAAAACGTTGATGCTGTGCGTAAGCTGATTGAGGAAGATCGACATGTGACATACCGCGAAATTCAGGCAACTTTAGACATTGGCATGAGTCAAATACAAATAATCTTGCATGAACAATTAGGTGTAAAAAAGTTGTTTTCCCGATGGATACCGCATTTGCTCTGTGAAGAGCAAAAAGCGGCTCGCGTTACTTGGTGCGTCAGAACTCTCGAAAGATTCCACGCAGGATCCTCAAATGCTGTATACAACATCGTATCAGGTGACGAATCCTGGATATACGCGTACGAACCCGAAACAAAAAACCAGTCACGAGTTTGGGTGTTCGAAAATGAGTTAAAGCCAACAAAAATTGTTCGTTCACGGAGTGTTGCAAAACAAATGGTGGCCACGTTTGTCTCCAAAACCGGCCATGTTGCGACTATTCCTCTTGAGGGACAAAGAACGGTTAATGCAGAATGGTATGCTAACATTTGTTTGCCACAGGTCGTTTCTGAACTCCGTAAAGAGAACTGCAACCGCCGCATCATCCTCCATCACGATAATGCGAGTTCTCATGTTACGGGGAAAATAAAAATAAAAACGAGGTTTCCCGTGACAATGAGTTTATTAACGAAATAGGGGTCGTGGGCAGAAGGCCGTACGGTCTGGTCTAGCCTCTTGGTGTCTGAAGGGTATCGTAGGGGGTCTAAACCACGTGGGGACTTAGCTCAGGGATCCAGGTCTTGAGTCCAGGGGTCTGGCACGTGGCAAGAAGGCAAGAAGTTGGCGGTGCTCGAGCCCGTATCAAAGTGGACGGTGCTTGTGGCCGCAACGTAGTTATCAGTGCTGGAGGCCGTAACAAAGCTGGCGGTGCTCGTGCCCGTAACAAAGCTGTCAGTGCTTGGGCCCGTAACAAAGTTCCCTGGAAACATTCATACCAGCGTGTGAAGAGTGTGGATCACAGCAGCCATGGTTCTAGCCCCTAACGATCCAACCATGGGCTGTGTGTCCATCACAAAATAAGGGATAAGCAAAAAAAGATAAAAGATAAAATGATATAAAGGACAATTAATTTGATACAAACATCCTAATAATATCTAACAATGCAAGATCGGAAAAATGAAACTACAAATTGAGCACGTGGCCAATCAAAAATTTACAGGAAAAAAATAATGTGTTTTAATTACAAGCGTGATTTAGCAAACATTCACAACACAGATATTTCAAATTACTCACCGTGAACACGGGGTTATAATATTATAATTATTATAAACGACTACATCTTGAAGAAGTTGAACAACAAAAATTCGGCAGGGAAAAAGGGCGTTGTCCTGTCGCGACAACCCTTTTATACCCCTACTGACATTTGTTGTTTTTTTTTAACCGACAATTAGCGGTAATGCGTAATACAAATGCCACAATAAAGAAATATTAGAGATGAAGCTCTAGTTAGAAGCATTTGCCAATAGATGGCGTTGTCTAGCACAAATTAGCTATTATTAATATCGACAACTGCTAATAGATGACGCTATACGCATCGTTATTAGTTATAACGATACGTTAAAAAAATGTAGCTATGCTACACTCACACCGCGCACAGAACAAAAGAGTTTTTAGAGCAAGAAATCATAGAATTATTAGACCATCCGCCGTACAGCCCCGACCTAAGCCCTAATGATTTCTATACTTTCCCTAAAATAAAGAATAAATTGCGTGGTCAGAGATTTTCATCGCCTGAAGAAGCTGTGGACGCCTACAAAACGGCCATTTTGGAGGCCCCAACTTCCGAATGGAATGGTTGCTTCAATGATTGGTTCCATCGTATGGAAAAATGTGTCAAATTTCGAGGAGAATATTTCGAAAAGCATTAAATACATTTTTAAATAGTAATGTTGCGTCACTTCCTTGATTCCCGAAATTTTCAGTGCCACCCTCGTAATCATCTGAAGTCGTTGTGAAATGAAATGAGTAACAATTACTAGCCCCTCATTTTATACCTGCACTTTACAATCACGTCACACACAACACAATAGAGCGCGGCAAAACCTGTCTGATCTTGTCCGCTAGTTCGCTCGCCGGCGGCGTGTGGAGTGAGTGAGACGGCGACATTAAAATACGTTCAAGTAAAAAAAGCCGTTTTGTTTGTTAGTTATTCATGCGACTTGTGTTACATCGGATGGCTATCATACGTACATTATCGTAAATAAACATTCTTACGCTTTAGTTAGACAACTCTAACTCTGTTCGTGGTGTGTTAGTGGTATACAATGGTGTAACGTAATTACATTTCCTCTCCGTAAAATCTATTATTTCGGCGTTACTCGCGTCATCTACGATTTGTATACTTAATTGTTTAGTCATTTTCAGAGGCTTAAAGCGCCATCTATCGGCGCACGTCCTTACTAAAACGACGTTAGCCTTGCTTTAATATTTATTCATAGTTCGATTTTACTTCCGTCTTAAATCTTAAAGGATGGTAATTTGATTTTGAATAATTATTAAAATACAGTAGAATTGCATTATTATATTACATAATATACAGGGTGGCCAAAAAGTCGTGGATCAAACGAAACAGGGAGATAAAGGAGGTAATTTCCAACAAAAAATCTTTCTCCAGCATGGCTATAACTTCATTGCACGAAAAGATATGAACTATTTTTGTTTTTTCAATGAAAGTACCGAGTTTTTTTACAATTTAATCAGTAAAAAGTTAAAATGATTAAAAATAATTAAAAAAAAGCTGTTGTATTATGACTCGATTTTGTATCAATACTACAAAAAATGTATTGCAGCTCTTGGTATCAAACTTAACGAGCAATTAATGTTTTTCCGTAAATTTTGATGCGTTTCAAAAAATTACTTCTCACTTTAAGAGCACCATTTGAAAAAAAAACGTATTACGGAAAGGTGACCCTGTATTATAAAAACTTGCCGGTTTAATGCTGATTAAAATGAGGTACAACACTTTACTTTTTGATCTTTAGTTTTGGTTTTATGATCGTTTTTTCATACCAAGGTGCAAATTTCATTAAATGGGCCTAATTTTTAAATTTAACGATTTATCTTTTCTAGGAAACGAAAGGGTCATACAATACAAACAACTCTGTAAAAACACTGGATACAAAGGGATTGTGCCTCTCTTTCACACTAACCATTTAATCCTTTGTCGAAAAAGGTCAGAATACCCGTCTTAGTTCAGGTAGTAGAATGCCGGGCGAAGCAGAGCGGGAGGGGTGGAAGCGCGTGAGTATCTTTCTTTGTTTAGTGTCTCACTCACTTTCTGGATGTGACTACGCACACTTATTATTTTGCACGGTATTTTTTGTGATTAGTTGTGACCCGCGCTTCGTTTCTGGACTTGTGATTGATTGCCTACCTGTGACCTACGCTTTGTTTATGGACTTGTGATATTGCCTACCTGTGACCAGAGCTGTGTAAATCGGATTTTGTGATCACTTCGGATTGGCTAGATAAGCTAAAATGGCTGCTGCGAGGAGAGCATACACCCAACGGGAGTATGCAGAAATGCATTACCTCTATGGTTTTTGCGACGGTAATGCTCGCGCTGCTGCCAGAGAATATCGACAACGCTACCCTAACCGAGACCGTTTCCCGGACTACAGGGTCTTTATGCGCGTGCATAATGCGTACATGGAGGGAACCTTACCCGGGGAGCATGCTGCGAGAACAGCAAATACTGAGACAGTTAAGATTGGACCCTGGTATTAGCCAACGCCAAATATCACGAAATCTCGGGATCCCACGATCGACGGTGCAGCTTATCATTAAAAAAAAAAATTTCACGCTTACCACGTGCAAAGGGTGCAAGCTTTACTGCCAGCTGACTATGAACCTAGAGTGAGGTTTTGTAGAGAGATGCTTAGAAGACACAGAGAGGATCCGCAGTTCTTCAACAAAGTGTTATGGACTGATGAGTCAAATTTTAGAAGAATGGGAGTTTTTAAGATCCACAATTTACATTATTACTCCAGAGTGAAACCACATATCATCAGAAATGATCGATTCCAGCATCTGTTTGGGATAAACATGTGGGGTGGAATAATTGACCAGCAGCTTGTGCTACATGAAATGCCACCAAGGCTGAATGGTGCTATGTATTTGAATTTTTTACAAAATAATTTGAACCAAATACTGAACGAAGCTGAGATTCCTGAAGATAGAGTGGCAGAAATGTGGCTGCAACAAGACGGCGCCCCGCCTCATTACACTAGAGCAGTTCGAGAACATTTGAACGAGCGTTTCCCTAACCGGTGGATTGGTCGAGGTGGACCTATTGCATGGCCACCCCGGTCGCCCGACCTTTATCCCATGGACTTTTTTGTTTGGGGCTATTTTAAAGAAATAGTGTATCATGGAAAGAATAACACCGAACAAGAACTACGACAAAAGCTCGAGTTTGCTAAGTTACAAATTCAAAATAACAGAGGTGCATTCCGCCGATTACGAGCAAATTTTATTAGGCGGTGCAGATTGTGCGTTATGGTCAGAGGTAGGAACTTTGAACATTTAATGTAAAAATTTGTATTTAATAAAAGTACTAAGGCACAATCGTTGTTTTTATTTCATAATGGCTTCTGAAATTACTATGTAATATGTATGAGAAAAAATCTAATTTTTCCTTTGAATTTATCATTTTATGAAATTTGCACCTTGATATGAAAAAAGATTATAAAACCAAAACTAAAGATCAAAAAGTAAAGTGTTGTACCTCATTTTAATCAGCATTAAACCGGCAAGTTTTTATAATACAGGGTCACCTTTCCGTAATACGTTTTTTTTTCAAATGCTGCTCTTAAAGTGAGAAGTAATTTTTTGAAACGCATCAAAATTTACGGAAAAACATTAATTGCTCGTTAAGTTTGATACCAAGAGCTGCAATACATTTTTTGTAGTATTGATACAAAATCGAGTCATAATACAACAGCTTTTTTTTAATTATTTTTAATCATTTTAACTTTTTACTGATTAAATTGTAAAAAAACTCGGTACTTTCATTGAAAAAACAAAAATAGTTCATATCTTTTCGTGCAATGAAGTTATAGCCATGCTGGAGAAAGATTTTTTGTTGGAAATTACCTCCTTTATCCCTGTTTCGTTTGATCCACGACTTTTTGGCCACCCTGTATTGATTATTAATATAATATATTTTATTTTGATATGTGGATTTTTTCTCTTTACGCTTTACTTTCATAGTTGTCAAAAGCTTAAAAAAGACGACGGAGAAGGGTATATATGGCACTTCTTCGAATGACATTTCCTTTTAGAATAAAATTTTCTATAGACTCAAGATGTAGTCGTTATGTATCTTAATCCCGTTTTTACGGTGAGTAGTTTTTTATATCTGTGTTGTGAATATTTGGTAAATCACGCTTGTATTAAAACACATTATTCTTTCATGTAAAATTATCACATTGTAAAATTGGTTGTCAACAATTTGATTGGCCACGTGCTCATTTATAGATTCATTTTTGCGATCTTGCATTGTTAGAATAATAGGATGTTTGAATCCATACTTTAATTGTCCTTTATATCATCTTTTTTTATTCTGCTTAACCTTTATTTTGTGATGGTCACACAGCACATGGTTTGGATCATTAGAGGCTAGAACCATGGCAGCTGTGGTCCACACTTCTTACAAGCTGGTATGGAATATTTCCAGGGAACTACGGTACGGGTACAACGCACCGCTAGCTACATCCTGGTTTCTGCACTGCTTGGCTATCACTTCGCCCTCTGAGTCCTACGCTATAGACGGAGGACTGTCTGGCTTCTGCATACGCACTGCCCGCTCCTAGACGATCAACGTCGTGACGAGTTCCTGACCCGAACACAAAACCCGAAAGCGCCACCGGAAGTTGGGTTCCCACGCCACGTGTGGTCACACCTTACCGTCTACAGATCTAGCTAAGTGCCGTGTGGTTTAAAAGCCCCACCAATCCCTAAAGACACTAGAGGCTAAACCAGATACGTGCGGCCTTCTGCCCACGACCTCTTAATTTAAATAAATTTGTCACGTTGGTAATACATCTTTTATTTAATATAACCCGTAACAATGGCTGAACAATTGTGTATAAGGTGTCGTGAACCAATTGGTACACGGCGTAGATACACCTGGTCTTCCCGAGAGCAAGAATTTATTGATGGATAATGAAGTAAGTAGTTTTCTATCCCTTTTTATTTTAATTCCCTTTATGGAATATGACATTATAAGTGTGGTACCTAGAACGTGTCGTGTGGGTTGTCGTATTATTATTTATACCCCCAAGCTACACGGCTGCCTTTTTCTAAGTATAAGTACACATTACCGATCAAAGCAAAGTAATTAAATACAAAAAATAAAAATATAATGTACTATGTTGCAAACATTGACCATAACTTAAATGGGTAGGATAGGATATAACAGTTCACCACTATCAAATTATTTTGGTAGCTTCTCCATAACATTTAGACTTACCAAGATCTTTTATTTTTATACGTACTGCCCACCGATTTCATTTCTCGACCCTGTTGGCAACGAGCGGAAAGATTGTATCAGGCGATTTTACGCGCTCAACTTCAAGACGACGACGATAATGACGCACGAAAACCACAGGAAAACGTCGGTAATCAACGACGCCAAACAATATTGCCTGGATTCAAGCGTACTCCAAATATATATGTATATATAATTTATTTATTTTTTCTTTCACAAAGGTTTACATGTTCACACTTTATTAAATTAGCACACACTTAGTCCAGGTCCATATTCAACCTTTGTGAGAGACTGGAGTCCGTACTAGATTAGAATCTGTGTTACAGATCACCAGGCCCTCACACATACATTAGTGATAATTTATCATAGACGACGTAAGACGTGTAGTACAATTCATATTATTTTAAAGGAAAGGAAAACATAAGTTATAACTACAGAACTAAAAAATAATTAAAGAGAAAAAAGAAAAATATATATAAACTCATTACATGTGCGCACACACATACACACGTGCATATATGCACGCACATACACATACATAAATATTAAACATATACACAAAGATACATAAAATATGTAATGTAGGATGTGGTGTGTGAATGCAACGTGGGTGCGTGTAAGTGTTTGTGTGCGTGTGTACTTTTATTTATGTTGTGTATTAGTTAGTAATTGTATGTATATACATACATTTTCTAGACAACATATATTTCAATCAGGCTTTCAGTATCCTCATAGGTTTGTCCCAACAGCCACACGGTAATTGTATTTCTACATTTGGTCTTATTTAAGGGGTATATATGCAGAATTTTATTAATTTTATTATATAAGTAAGGGCCCAAAAAGATGAAGAATCTATAAATAAAACTGGTTTTAGGGAAAAGTGTCACATTACATACATTAAGATTTCTTCTTTTAGATAACAGCTCAGTTTGATACTTAAGGCAGGTGTATTGTTTTAGTATGATAGATTGAAGGAAAAGTTGGCGAACCGTTAGCGCCTCACAGTACTCATATAACTGCTTTGTCGGGTAGAGGTATGGTTTAAAAGTACAGATCTTTAAAATTGTTCGTTGCGCCACTTCTAACTTCTTAAGATTAGATTTATATGCACCACCCCAAACCGATATACAGTACGTGATCAGCGATTGACACAGCGCGTAGTATATTCGTTTTAGTATGTCCGGATCAACTACGCTACGGAATGTTTTAAATATAGGGAATAATTTTCTCACTCTTACAGTGGTTAAATCTATATGATCTTTAAAGTTTAGACCACTATCCAACAATACGCCCAAATATTTAATAACCTTTACTTTTTCAAGAGTATGGCAAGTACAACTAAAACGATCTACTTTCTCATCGTCACATGTATGAATTTTAATTTTCAAGTTATTATCAATAGAAGGTTCTCTGATAGAAAATGCTATATACTTAGTTTTTTCTGCATTTAAAGTTAAGCTATTTTCTTGTAGCCAGATTTGCACACTGTTTATATGTTGAGCCATTGAATATACCTGTGGCCATGTTTTAGCAGCAAATACGAGAGCAGTGTCATCGGCATAAGATATTATCTTCCCGGCACCATGGTTCTTAGATAGGAGATCATTTAAGTAAACCAGGAACAGTGTTGGACCCATTATATTACCCTGGGGAACACCGTAGCATACGGGGAGTTCATTACTTCTATAATCACCCACCCTCACCGACTGAGTACGCCCCGTCAAATAATCCTTCAACAATTTAAGCTGAGTTCCTCTTATGCCATACGAGTCCAGCCTATCTGTCAGCTTGGATATGGAAACAGTATCAAAAGCGCGGGATAAGTCTATAAATATTGCTAGGCATTTGTAATTTTTGTCTAAATTAGTGGCTATATAATCGTTGACACTGTGCACGGCATCATTTGTTGAGCGTTCGCGTCGAAAACCAAATTGTGAGTCGGATAACAGGTTGTTTTGTTCAAGATAATTAATTAATCTATTATTTATAATTCTTTCTAGTATTTTTGACATCGCTGGGAGGATAGAAATCGGCCTATAGTTTTGCACTTGATCTCGTTTGCCTGACTTATATATTGGGCATATCTCTGACCTCTTTAAATCACTAGGGAATACTCCGTAGTCGATGCATAGGTTGTAAATATGTGTAAGTGGTGGTGTAAGAATTTCTACATTGTCTTTTAGAAGTTTGTTTGATATTGAATCAATACCTACGGCACAGTTTGTTTTAAGAGCTTTAATAAGTCTTTTAACTTCCTGTGTGTCAGTGCTCACTAGCACAAAGGAGTTTGTGTTAACGTTATGATCAATAGTCTTTGAAATATTTTTTAATCCAGACCTTTGAAAACTTTCAGCTAAATTCTTTCCCACGTTAATAAAATACTCGTTGATACTGTCAACCGATTGCTTAGGGTCATTTGAAATCGTTAAAAGCTCCTTGGGAATATTTTTTTCTTTAGTCATGTTTGTTATGTTTTTTATAGTCTCCAAGAGCTTCTTGTTATTATTTCTTGCATTATCAATAAGCATTTTTTCATGATTATTTTTAAGTTTTTTTAAAATATTGCAACAGTAGTTTCGATAGCGATTGTAAATAATTTTTAATGTTTCATTATTCGGGTCTTTTTTTGTTTTAAGGTGTAGGTTATCTCTGTTTTTAATGCATCGTAGGAGACCTGGTGTAATCCAGGGTTTTAAAATTCTTTTTCTTGTTGGCAATTCTATATTTTTACTATTTTTGTTAAAAATATGTTTGATTTCTTCAATCAAATATGTTAAGGCAGTGTTAGGATTTTGACTTTGAAAAATTGGTTCAAAATAAATACCCTTAATGTCACTCTTTACCCTCTCCATGTCAACTTTATTTATTTTTTCGACAACAATATTCTGCCTGGGGGGCTTGTTAATAGACAAGAGGACTGTACTGTGATCAGTAATTGTTGTATGCATAATATAGGTAGTCGAAGGTATTTTAGATTTTAAAAGAACATGATCAAGACACGTTTCACTATCAATTCTGGTGATCAAGTGATGGGTCGAGAGTAATCCATGATACGCCATCATATTCAGATATATATCTGCGAACGGCGACAAACAACCGGGACTGATATCAATATTGATGTCTCCAATCAGTACAATATTTTTAAAGGAAGATAGCGAGGTGAGTATTTTGTTCAAAGAGTGTATAAAGGGATCAATATTAGTATACGATGGTGATCGGTATATAACAATAATCGCCGTCTCATTTGATGCCATTTTAATTACCAAACAATTGCAATCATGAGCTAATGGCTCTTCAATTTCAAAGGTTAGTGTATCCTTGATGTATACTACTACTTCATCATTTTGCTTACTATTATCTTGTGTATAGTAGTGTTTATATCCTATAACGGGAGGAACGCTAGCTGATTGTAGCCAGCATTCCGTGAGTGTCAAGATGTCACAGTCAAAGTCCAGTCTGTTCAATAAAACCTCAAAATTACCGAAATTACTGTTTATACTGCGTATATTCTGGCTGAGAACGGTTAGACAATTAGTGCCCGAAGATATTGCACTTTCACAATCTTCAACAAGAATATACTTCGACTTTGCTATGCAATATGTATCTACGTCGGTCATAAGATCATGTAACTCAAACACCGTTAATAATATTAAATATCATTGCGCATAAAAACTGGACACATTTATTTGGCAGATACTTGTCAAAATAATAGTAAAATATATTCTTACCAATATGTAAAGCATCTCCGAGCAGGCGTCTCATCGGACAACCGGAAATATTTTTCACACACAAATTAAAGCTGCTGTTGGGTATATATTCTGATTCCTGATTTCTATATTTTCGTGATAAATAAAAATAATATATTATATATGTGTCATACTTGTGATAGTTAAATAGGTGTATTTTGATTGTGTGTAAGTGTAGTTGCATTAGTACATAACATAGGTTTATAAACATTATATTGTTAGTTACATTTGTATTCAGTAAGTTATAATAAAAATTAAATGTGGGTATATTGGCCAAACCGTAGGGTATTTGTATTACAAACAAGTTAAGGCCAGTATTACACTGAGTTATAACATATGTTAATATAAAAGTTAATATTGCGATTTTAAGTGAATAATTATTATGATGAGTTCTATAGATGAGTCACATCTTCTTTAATGCCATTAAATCTTCGTCTTTTTTTATCTCGATGCGCGAAGCTCCATCAGATTTTCTTAAAAAGATGCGCCCTTTGTTATACCAGCAGTAATTATATCCCAGATCCTTGCTTGCCTCGCGGGCCATTGCAAATAGTTTTCGGTCTTTATTGGTCAAACTTTCTGATATAAATATAGGCTTTATATCACCTGGCAATCCAATCGACGAAGTAGAAAGTTTATTTTTTGTATTTAATTTGTTGTAATCTTTCACGGCGTTTAGTATTTTATTTTTAGTTAGGACTACTAAATGGTACTTATCTCTGCATTTTTCAACCATGTGAGAATATGTCTAGACGTCGAGTACCAGAAGAAATAATTCTTCGCATGTTGTGCCGGTACAATATTATTATTACATAAAATGGGCGAGTGTGTGAAGAACACCTACAGGAAGATATTTGGCATTTACTTTCACTACAGGATAACCTCACAGAGGAATTCACTGCTGATCAAATAGTCCATACTTTAACTATGATGAAAAATAAAATCTCCACCGATTTTTTGAACTTCGAGCATTACGAAAACATAAATGCAAATGAGTTGCACACGTGGATAGGCCTTACTCACCTCCAGTTCTCTGATGTGCTGGAAAACGTAACCAGTCTGAATCGACACCGCGACAAACGGACAATAATGGCAGCAGTATTAGCGAAAATGCGTACAGGCGATTCTAATGCACGGTTAGCATCCATATTTAAAATGTCCGAATCAAGCTTTCAACGAAAACTAAAGATAGGCTTGGAAGCGCTTTTAAGCGACTTTGTGCCATCCCGTGTCGGATTTGACCATATAACCAGAGAGGAAGTAGTGCAGAAGAACCTTATGATTCCAGAGCGTTTATTTGGCAATCCAGATAGTCCAATTGAAGAAAGAAAGTTGATTACTATTCTCGATGGAGCATACATATATCTCCAAAAAAGCTCTAATTACTTTTACCAGAGCAAATCGTACAGTAATCATAAGTTCCGAAACCTTTTGAAGCCTTTTTTATATGTTTGTTGCGATGGAACGATAATTGCAGTAGAGGGACCATACGCTGCAACAACCTCCGAGGCCCAGATTTTAAACAATGCTTTAATGACGAAGATGGCGTGTTGCACTGGTTTTACCGGGATGGAGATGTTTTCATCCTAGACCGTGGCTTTAGAGATGCTATAAGCAATCTGGAGGCATGTGGTTATGTGGCTCAGATGCCAGAAACAAAGCACCCGAACGAAACCCAGCTTACTACTGACCAGACTAATAATCTAGACTTGTTTGCCGCTGCCGCTGCCGCTGGGTGGTCGAAGTGATAAATGATCGCTTCAAAAGAGATTTTCGTTTACTAAGACATGTTCACAGTAACCGGGCATTAGGTAACATGATAGATTATTTCAGAATCGCGGCAGCATGTCCTAATTGACAATAACGTGCACGCAAGCGATTTCCTTGAGATAATTCATAAACGAATCAATACGCCAAATAGTTTGGCAGAACTTGTTATAACAAACAATTATAATAGACGGAGAGCTCTCGCTCTCGAACTCGCCGTAGATATGAAATACTAGAATATATAGATAGAACTCACTCGCCGGGTATATGGAAGCTCCTGTGGAAGAAGTTCGGGAGATGGCTGGACGGGATCTTCTCGTATTACGAGGCCGTATACAATCTCGCCACGTTTCGTCGAAAACGTATCATGTATACATTACAGCTGATCCAGCACTTCATGGAAGACAGGCCATTCCATATTATTACTGCTCATGCCCAATAGGGAAACGGACAATAGGGTGTTGTTCACACACCAGTGGCGTGCACAGGATTATGACACTGGGTATGCGGCGAAGTACTCGGTCACAAAAACTTTTTTGTTTATAGATTTTTAGCATAGCTACAGCCAAGCGACGGATCTCTAAGTCGAAACCATGCCAACAGAGCAAGTCTTAGATGTACTACTATTCATGTACATCTTTTACGGCAACGCAGACAAAACAGCGATCGATCGTCGCGGCGGAAGAAATTCTAATAAGTAAAATATAAAAATAATAAGCATATTTTAAATATTATAACTACTCACCAGTCAGTCAGCTTCAATTTTCACATATTCAAGGTTCCGGTTACTTGAGATTACTATATCCCGATGTAAATTACTAAATAATATGCAAGGAAAACAATATATTTACTATTAATTAAAGTCATCTAAAACGTACGAACGTTTTATTAAAATATCTGTGAATGACAAGTAAAGCACTGCATTTCTGCCTACAAGGAGCGCACACCCCTGTCACACACCATGACTATTGTGTGGTACATGAGTTTCGCACGGTATACTGAATTTATACGCCCACCGGCACTAGGTTTGGAGGGTGTTATAGTTTCATTGCGTGAGAATTAGAAGACTTTTGTAATTGAACTCTAAAATATCAGTTATTTTTAGTCTGATATAAAATGTAAAAATCAATAAATATATGAAAATGGCGAATGATCCAACTTCTTTTATTTGACTTAGAGTAATCCTACGACTTTGCTGCCATATTAACTATTGCTCCAAATGACTAGTACTAAACACACGAACCATTTTTTTTGTTGGCCGGCACTTTCAGAAAAGGCCCAAAAATTATGGGGCCTGAATGTTCTCCTTTCGAGGAGTTCCCACGATTCCTGATGGATCCCATAATCAGGTCATCACCTTGGTGAAAACAAGACCAACTTGGGACAACCCTATACACCAATTTTTAATCGGTCCACGTACGGCGGAATTATCGTTGATAAACAAAAGATATATATATATATATAATACACTATACAGCCGAATGTATAACCGCCTCCTTTTTTGGAAGTCGGTTAAAAATATTTAAATATGAATTTATGGTCGAATTTCGACCACAGGGACATCTCCAGTATCAATAATTTCGACTCCATTATGTCAGTCCGATTGGCAGTTTGGTATGCGTATGCGTATATATTACAATTTTTGTTCGAAAATTCGGAGTATGGTGGGTTCAAATCCCGGTCAGATAAATATTTATGTAATTGTTTTTATTATTTTTTTTTAATTTATCAAAACTCCGAGCAAAGCTCGGTTACCCAGGTACTCTATCATCATTTGTGCTATCATGTGATGTATCAGTAGTCGGCAGTGGATCGTCACCTTGACTCCACCAGTTCAAGTTATGCCACACGTCATTATGCCCATGTGAATGCTCTAACACGTAACTGACCTTTCACAATCGGCAATGGCCATATCGCCTTCGTCTCAATGTAAACGTCGTGGCCTTTGATTATATTAACAATTATAAAATTAACAGTTTAGCACTTTAGAGGTAGTCCTTTGACTAAGCTTATATATTTAGATCAGAGCTGAACGCAGCACCACGCTGTTATAACCAAGTAGGTATCTAAGACACTTCAGTGGGCCTAGCAGGAATATTTGACGTAACGTTATCGAATGGGAATTGTATTAAAATCTGTCAAAATCTTGACAGCGGCCATACAAATTTTCATTCGATAACGATACGTTTACGCCGCTGTCAAATGTTCCTGCTAGGGCCACTGATCACATGAGTGATCCGTGCCGTAGCCGTAATAGTTAGCGTGTTATTGGTCGTTGATGCTGATAGTGATAACACTGGCATAGTTATAGCATAATAATTAATAGTAGATTCATATTTCACGTGACAAATTATCACCCGCAAGTCTACATACACTGTGAGAAGATATATTTCACACGCTCGCAATTTTCATTATCAATTTCATAATTAAGTGAGGCACACTTATAATGTCTAGTGGAAAATCAGGTAATGATGAATGGCACACGACAAACTAATGAATTATAAATGGTACACGTGTTCAAACGTAGTACGTATTGCGTGGCGAGCGAGGAGCGACATTGTAATGTCAAGGACGGCTACCCGGCTACCCGGCCAAGTTGGCTGCCAGTGTTAGACACAGGTAGGTCTAAAACATTCGCTGCAGAGGAATGAACGATGCTGCTATTTAGGAATTGGATTTAACTAGTTCCGAAAGGTGGTAGGCATAATGTAGGACAATTCTATAAGAATTATAACCTACCTATATGGAAATAATAAAAAAAAAGTTTTATTTTGAGTTTTGAGATTCGTCCGCGTCGCCGTAACAGTGCAAAATACAAATTAGTTAACATGTACGAAATACAATAATCGAGTCGACTCGACTTTACATCTCGCGTCTAGCGACGGCTTATTGGTTCTTTTCACTTTCGAGAAGATCAGACAAAAATACAACGCGATAGTGAGAGGTAGGTTGGATCGGCCAAAAAGTTGAAAAACCGAATTTAAAAAAATGTTTACCGAACCCGTCGCTACTGCCTACTGGATGTCGAATGTAAAAGAGAACAGAAAATTCCATCTCTATTCTTGTTCACAAACTTTTTACTTCAGGAAAACAATTTCTTGAACCTTAATCACGCAGTAATATAATATAAAAATATACCTTCTAATTCGAGATAATCCCCAAAGCAAACTAGGTAGTTCAGGCTTCAGAAGTCGATATAACAATGGAGGATAACGCAATAGGAATGATCACAAGACTAGGAGAAAAACAAAACGCAGTGATCACGTCATATAGCAGACAAAGGATGGGGTGAGTCAGGTTTGTTTCAAATCAGGTGTTGGAAATAGCTTACTATTTAATTTATGGAGACCATAGCAATGAGCATAATAATTATTTTATAGTGCCCAAGTTAGTGCGCAGTACACAAGAGCACTCACTTTTCCTAAAGGAAGTAAACCTCGTAACCCAGTGGGACGGATGGCCACGACTGGCGGGAGTATAGACGCAGGACCGACTTTTTACATGCCCATTCGACGCATAGATCATCTCTCTTGTCAGACAATTAGGTGATCAGCCTGCTTTGTCCTAACCAAACTTGAAAACAACATTTTTAGTTGTTCCAACGCGGGGATCGAGCCCACGACATCCGGAGTCGAGTGGAGCCAAGCTGTAAACCACTGGACCACGGAGGCTTTGCTGTGTGCGCGGGCGACAATGAGCATAGATACAGAGGCAACGGGTCTCCACAATTTCCTGTGGGGAAATGGTAGCTAGAGCCAGACAAAGTTTAAGCGGTGGAGGATGCACCTTCTATGTATAGACATTACTATGACATACTTCTTTATGAATTATAAATTATACAACAAATCTCTACACTATAATTTATGCTGAACCAAAGTTGAGCCAACGTAAAAAACGTAACCATAGCTGATAGCGTAAATTGGTGTCGAAGCACTAAAACAGATTGTATGTGCCCAATAACATGGGAGTTAGGACTTATAAATGGCGCATTTCACGTAGAGCGGACAACCAAAAAACATGAGGTCGTGAATTTTGCTTATACTTGTAGTAGACGTGGATGTGTACGCAGAATGTTTTTTCGTATCATACTTAATGCTCAGTTATGAGCTTTTAAAAAATGACTAGAAGTGAAGTCCATTATTTTTGGATGCTTAATATTTTCATCAATTTATTTGTAACAAAATGTATATAAAATTAATATAAAATAAAAAATATAAATATATATGTAAATAAATAAAATGTATATAAAAATCTTATATCTAAAAGTTGAATTTTTTTTTTTTTTATCGAATTCTAAATTTGAATTTGTTTTGCGCATAGTAAACAGGAAGTGAACATTTTAAATCGAGTGCTAGTTAGTCGAGTTAGCGAGTATTAAAGTGATCGAGTAGTTTAATACTTAGAGCATATAGAGTACATACACATAGCTATGAGGACTTTCTAAGCAATCGGGTTTATGCTCTACAATCTACATGGTAAAATACTACGCTACTAACATTTTATTCGTTCATTTTAACATGAAAAAATACAAAAATAAACGATTTTTCTATAAAATATAATTAAAATTATAAATGTTCGTATTTGTTAAAATAAATAATAACAAGTTCATACAAAAGAGTAATTTCAAAAACTATGTGAAACACACCAGTAGGTAACGCCATCTCGTAGCTATAATAAACCGGCTAAGTGCGAGTCGAACTCGCTCACGTAGGGATCCGTACCATTATACCAATATTTTACTTACTATTTCGTTATTTTTGTACGAAGTTTTCCAAGTAAGCGGATTTTGTAAGTGAAGTATCTATAACTCCTGAACTAAGAAAGTTATATGAGCCGTTATAGTTTTCCTTCAAAGTTCATCACATGGACTACCATCATGAATTTTTTTCAGACTTTTCGAGCCAGCTGTTTAGCTTTTAGAGGGAATATTTTAACAAAAAAAGCGCTTTGAAGTTGAATATCTCGCAAACGGATACCTAAATCAAAAAATCGTCTCAGAAACCTCGCAATGTTCATAAAAGGTCTATCTAATGATACCCAACACTATGGGGTAGACGCGAGAAAAATATCATCCCCACTTTACATGTAGGGGATATACCCAAAAAAGAAAATTTTTTTCGTGACTTTATTTTAGCACTTTATCGACGTGGTAAATAAACGTAACATGACGAAACTTATGGTTTTTAGGAAAGTTTTTAGGGTACAGAACCCTAAAAAGTGTCACTAAGAAATACAATACTACTCGTCGTTACTTGCTAGAAAGAGACAGCTGCTATTATCTATCTGTCTCGGTATTACATTATTTATATTGTGATATTAAGTAAGAGTTCTTAATTTTTATTAGTTGAATCTTTGACCGCTCATCAACTAGACATTACTATTTCTCTAAGTTCACTCTAAGACTTAAACTATTAGCGATCACTTTTTAATTTTTTTTGTGAAAAACAAGTAAATTTAAAGCTTTAATTCAAGGTTAACATATTTAAAAATAAAAAGGTCGATGTTTCTCAAATATCGATTTGAAATTTTTACTTCCAGTTTACTATACGCAAAAAAAATCTAATTTAGAAATCGATAAAAAATTCAAATTTAAACATTTTAGCTATAAGAAAAAATACTTTTCGGTTTATGTTACAAATTAATTGATGAAAATATTAAGCATCCAAAAATAACGGACTTCACTCTTAGTAATTTTTTAAAAGCTCATAATTCAGCAATAAAGTATGATACGGAAAACAACACTTTGTGTACACATCCAAGTCTACTAGAAGTATAACTGACTGAAAATTCACGACCTCATTTTTTTTTGGCTGTCCGCTTGACGTGAAATGCCCCAAATACCAAGAAGATCCTCAAACTTAATGAAGAATAAATTAGTGTAAGCTGTGAACGCAAGTTAAGTTGATTCAAACAAGGAAAAATAACGATATTTACAATACACAATTTGACCTCCTAGAACTTTGGTTATTGGAACAAAATATGTATCTAAAAATACTTGTAGTGTCAATACTGGCATATTAAATACCACTTGCGTATTGTTTACATTGTGTAACGAATATCGCACGGCAGTTGCCAAGAATTTATTCATTAGGGTTCCGTAACAACTACAACGAACTCTTATAGTTTGACTAACCTATAGTATAGTGTAACAGCCTCCGTGGTCCAGTGGTTTAGAGCTTGGCTCTCGGCTCGGAGGTCTTGGGTTCGATACCCGCATCGGAACAACAAAAAATGTTATTTCCAAGTTTGGTTAGGACAATAGGCTGATCACCCGATTGTCTGACAAGATGATCCTTGCGTCAGATGTAAAAGGTCGGACCTGGGCATGATCTCTCGCCAGTCGTGTCGGTTATCCGTCCCACTGGTTATGAGGGTAAAGGAGGAGAGAGTGCTCTTGTGTACAGCGCACACACTTGGGCACTATAAAATTACTCCTGCGTAACGGGCCTGGTTTCAATGAAACCGGCCACCGTCATCGAAATCGGTGTGGGGGAGTTATTATTAGTATAGTCCTCCCGGACGGACGGACAGACGTATAACGTATAAGAGTTCGAAACCGTGTCGCATGTCTCTGTGCATGGGAAAGCAAAATCCAATCAAAGTTTTTCGGGGATTTATATGGGTCAGGAAACTATCCCATACGTGGGATGGATGAAACAAAATGAAGAGATCCGATAAAATCACTAATACTCGGAAAAATATTCAAGAAAATGTTTTTTACTTTTTATAAATTGGACAATAATTAAAACCCGAAGTACCAACTAGTTAAATAAATAAAGCATTTTACTTTATTTACTATATGGCGTGATTTCAACAAGTAGGACAACTACGGCCTATCCTCGTTTTTCCATTATTACATTCCATTACAAGATAATAGGTGTCTTTATTCTGCGCGTTATTTGTGATGTTCTTGAATTAGAAGAACTACGTAATTCCCCAGATTGATATATTACACTTATCATGCTTCTTGTGGTTTCATCTACCAATACAAACAGTAGCGTGCGCCAAGTTTTGCGATGAATTAGTTTGTTTACCAGTGACGGTCGCTCGGTGGCGATCATCCAACTACTTTCACTAGCGCCTACGATGTTATAACTAGCATGTTTCGAAAACATTATAAAAATTGCAGACAGCAGGGAACCCTTTGTAGTGCCCAATACGGTAATTATTTATGAAACATGGGCTGTTATTACTTAGTATGTATGTAGGAAAACATACTTAATAAGTTATTTACCGCGTAACGTGGGGAAAATGTACACGTTTGTTCTAGAGGTCACTTGACTACTTTGCTAGTGATAATATCATAGACTACTTCTAGACTATTAGGTTTTATATAGCCTCTGCTGTTGTATAATTTATGCCATGTTAATGTAGGTACTCCGACTTAGGAGCGTTTAACCTCGTGAGCCTCAATATTCACAAAAAACCGCTACTTTTCAAATACGGCTATATCTATCAAAAACTTGCTATTCCGATTATTACATGTAAAAAACCTTAGGAAATATTGTATTCTAAATTTGCTGTTAACAATAATTATTTATAATAATTTCAAACTTTTGAATAATAGTGTAAACTAGATCGAATGCTTACATTTTTTAGAAACAATATACACATGACACAAACTTTTTTGATCCTCTTCTAGATGTTTCGTTTTTTTCCAATTTTTTTATGAATTTTCAAAAAAATACTTTTAAACGATGCGCACAAACGCCTTCCGAGTCAGACCGGTAGGAGTAATAGTGTTCTGTGGTCAGACGGCCGCGAGTCTTTTCAGAGGGTGGACATATCGGTTTGTGTCAAGAGCTTTTTCCTAAACGACGTGCGTTGGTCATGAAAAATGTCCAGATCAAGGACCTTATGCCAATTATTGTAAGTAATGGGAAGTCTTATCAAAGGATTGTTTTTCCCAGGTTAATTTTGTATCTAGGTATATGGTATATTCCAGCAGGATTTTGTCGGGCGCTTAGTTTGGGGACTGTAAAAGTTAATTGCTCAAGAAATTCTTGGCAAGGGGTTTGGCCTGGAACCACTTCACGCAAAAACACTAAGTCCATCATACGTCCACGCTGCGCAAGAGTATTCATATCGAATGCTGTCAGCCTGTCATCATACGAGCATCTATTGTTAATGTTTGGAGTGACATAGGCTAGGTATCTGGTGAACGATCGTTGAAGGGACTCAATGCGTTGTGAGTGGACATTGTACAGAGGGTTCCATATTATACTGCCGAACTCTAGAATGCTACGAAGTACGAACAAAGTTTTTAAATAACACAATTTTAGTATGAGGTCATTTAAAATCCTTAAAGCTGCGTTTAATAAATCCAAGAGTTTTTGAGGCCTTGGTGCTTACCAAGGCCTCAAAAACTCTTGGATTAGCATGTAGTCCTAATGGGGAACGAGATAAACACCCGTATCATTAGTTGTTTCCTCAGATCCGCCTCGACTCAACCTCACCTGAGGTATCCTTAAGAAGTTCCTCGAATTTGGTATTCTTAAACGTAGTTTCTAACCTCAGCTGTTTGCTCCTTCAGTAAGGTTGAGTGTCAACACCGATAGTTACCATTAAAACTCGATCCGAATTCGGCAGAATGATGCTATAAACCCTTCGTTTAAAAAAAGAAATTTCAAAATATAACATCAGTGTTATTGTCAATTGTGATGTATGTGAACTGTGGTCTGTGAACCCCTAACTTGTATTGTCACGTTGATATTTTCACGGTAAGTTTCGTTAAGGTAATCCAGAAACTCCAAACAATCCTCCATGCTTCTCTTTAAATAAGTATCCCTCTGTAATTGCGTCAAATAATTCCACTCTGATTATAAAAAGAATTGATATAAATGTCGAAAATAGACGTCCCGAGGTACCTTAAGTTTGACAGTTGACTCCTCGACTCGTGTAAGGGAATTCCTGAAGTCGAGGACATTTTGTTGAACTAATGATACAATTTTCGTGGATTGAGTCGAGTGGAGAAAATCTCGAGGAAACAACTAATGATACGGGTGAAAGTAAAAAGAGCGAATAGAAGAGAGAAAAGTATAAACAGCACAAACACCTACACTTCTAACCTTGTTACCTAAAAATGAGATATGGTACGGTCACGCCGATATACAGTATATCTTTCGTCTATAAATTCAGCGTCATGTATATTGTTATTCAACTAGGTCTCAGTAAATATAATGACATCATAATTATTGTGAAGAATACTTTTTTGTGTGCATTCCAAGCAAAAGCAAGATTGCAAGCAATCGTATAGTCCTCCCGAAAAATAAACACAAACCGTCTAATATCGCTGCGCACGCTGCACGGTGGGTCGAAAATCGGCTATCATACTACCATGAACTAATAAAACTATAGACTGACAGATCTCATACATTAAAACGTACCCAAAAAAAGCTCCGATTTAAGCTTAGGTCTAGATGGCTTTGGTAAATAGTACGAAAATCAATATGTATTGCACAAATTAGCGAAGTAAATCAATTATGTTCTCTTTTAAACAAGAAATATTATTTTTCGGTCTCTTTCCAGTGTGATTTTAAAGATCTTGTTTCTAGATAAATTATGGTAGATGGCGTAGTATTAGGATAGTACCACGTGTGACCACTAGATGGCGTGTTAAAAGTATCGGATCCCTCATAAAAGTACTTATTTAAACAGGAACAATGTTGTATGTATTGTAATGATAACAATCGTAAGTAGTTGTTGTCCGCAACTTCGTCCGCGTGAATGTGGGTTATCGCGGTTGGATAAAAAGACAACGTTAATTATTATGAAAACAAAACTAAATACCTATCTAAAAAAATAATACAACTTATTTTGCTTAAAATATTAAACTCTTGAAAAAATCAAGAAAACTTATTTTGCTTAAAATATTAAATAGAAAACTACTACGAAATCAAAGTGTAGTTTATTTAAAAATATTAAATTAAACGATAAGTAATCGCAATGAAAATGGTTAAAATTAAGTCAAGTGCAGTGGCGGGCAGATCAGGTGAACTTTATTTTGAACCTTCTGACTAAGCAATAAGGTTCAAAAATTGATACACCGTATCTGTCCTCGACTGTACATACATAGCTAATTTACGTTGCGGGCGGAAGTGACTAGGGAGTAGTAGTAGGGTCCCATTGGACTCCTATCAATACTGGGGAAAATTGTTGAAAAACTGATGATCAGTAGAGTCCAGTGGCACATACTCCCAACGCTAAACAAAAACCAATACGGCTTTATACCACAGAGAAGCACTGAGGACGCGCTGTATAATCTAGTGGACCGAATCAAGGAGGAAGTCGAAAACAATAAGAAGATTGTACTCCTAGTCTCACTAGACACAGAAGGCGCATTCGACAATGCGTGGTGGCCAGCGTTGAAACACCAACTCATCAAGAAGGGTTGCCACTCCAACATATACAAGATGATCGGCTCCTGCCTACAAGGAAGGAGTATAGGAGTCAACTACGCCGGCAAGAAGAACACAAAAGGTACCAATAAAGGTTGAGTCCAGGGATCCATCGGTGGAACAACCTTCTCGAATATCGTATTGGACCCACTGTTTGACGAACTTTCAGACAATCAAGTAGAGTGCGAAGCCTGCGCCGACGACATAACATTAATTTTCTCCGAAAATAGCGTACAAGCCATAGAAGAAAAGGCAAACCGCGCACTCCGGACCGTTTTAAGATGGGGAGACCAGAATAAGCTGAAATTCGCAGCACACAAAACCAACGCAATGCTGCTGACAAGGAAGCTGAAACTGGACCTCCCGGACATCCACATGTCCGGAGTAAAAGTCAACCTCGTGGAAGAAATAAAACTTCTTGGCATAACTATCAATCGCACACTCACCTTCACTTCACACATAGCATCAGTGTGTAAGAAAGCCGCTAACATCTATAAGCAGATAGCATATACGGCTAAGGTGACATGGGGGCTAAACGGAAAAATTATAAGGACGATCTATATCTCGGTAATAGAGCCAATCAGAATCATCCTTTACGCGGCGAGTGTCTGGGCCCCGGACACGGAACTCAACAAAACACAATCCCTACTCATCTCCATCCAGAGGAGCTTTGCAATCAAGATCTGCAAAGCATAAAGGACAGCATCCCTAACATCCATGTGAGCCTTCAACACATGCCATCGTCCAAGTGACCCTCCATCTGCGGAGGACTAATCATCATGGACGAGCCGGAGGTTCCCCGAAGTCCCTACCTCCCTACTAGCTCATGTGCCAGAGGCATTGTGCGGATTAGGTGTTCAAAGGCGGTACTAGGGCTATTCGAATAGCGGAATTCAGTACTCTGAAGGGGTTAGTACCCCGCTAGGCTCCGCAGCGGCCTACCCTACAGGATCTCCCTCCACGTAAAGGTTTAACCCTTCTCCTTGACCGTCGTCATTTGATTAAACCGGGTCCAGTTCGTGTGTGACCCTCTCAACACCAACTCCGGAATTAGACACAACAGGGAAGGTCCGAGCCCCAGGGGCCGGCGCTGCTCGTTAAACGACGCTCGACTCCAGATACATCGCCAGGAGAGCGTACAAGATGTGGCCTGGATGCTACCAAACGGAAGTCTTAGTTTATCTGCAACTTTCTCAACTAGCTCCTTGTCCGTCCCGTACTTACTACGTTTCGCACGGTGTGCATCATCAAGAGGTCGCTGACCCGAGACTATCTGGGCGTCCCAAATCACTCCGTCCCCTCCATTAACCGCTATGATATCGGGCTTCCTGACCCCCAGTGCGGTTGCTATCTTTGGCTCTACCTCCACATGCCACCCTAGGCGGGCTATCTCTTCCAAAACGACCCGCACGACAAGATTATGGCGTTCAATCCGACCGCCGTGAGTTCTGTGTCACTGCTGGATGACATGAGCCGTTGTCTCCCTAACCATGCAACCTGCACGGCAGTTCAACTCCGACTCTATGCCCTCCCTTCGGCCTCTCGTCGTCCGAACCCTGGACGGGAGCGCGTTAATATGAGTGTGCACAAACTGCACGAAGTCCCGGCCGGTGTAACGTCCACTTCGCTCACGTAACCATTTGGTTGACGCTAAGGTTTTGGAGGATTCTCTCAATTCGAACCCATCGACTGAACGATACAAGCTTTCACACCAGTTATCCGCCGGAGAGGACGCGCTACTACCCCCTCTGGCAGCATTGGTGAACTTTCTCAATTGCTTTTTTGCCCAGCTAAGTTTATTACGGATCTTATCAGATCTGGCGGCGGCCCGGGCTGCTTCCCACGTCGAGCGATCGAGTGCCCTGTATCTCTTAACAATGAGATCCGGAACAACCGCCCTCAGTGATGGCAAATCCAGACCCCCGTCCTAAACCTCCGCGTGGAAGTAAGCATTGGGAATGTCCTTAGGGAGCCTAAGCCATTTCCTCACTGTACTCCGGATCTGAACGTCGAGCATTCTCAATCTATCGTCCGCGATTTTGCCCAGGACGAACCCGTGCATAAACCTTTGGACGAGATGCCCTCTCACCACCTTCAGCCTCTGCTGTGGTTTGAGGGGAGCCCTTGTGATGTTATTCAGGGCTTTTGTAATATCATGCTCTAACGTTACGTATCCAGTGGCCCGGTAATCAACTACCAGGTAACGCCATCTCTCCACACGAGTTGCTTGGCAAAGTTTCCTCCGCCCTACCGCGAAGGATTTCTCCGTTGCGTAGTGCAACTTTTTTCTGTGACCGTCCGGCACCATAGAGAGTACAGAGCTCTTGCTGTGGTTGATGCGCAATCCCAACTGTGCGGCACACCGCTCTACTCTGCTCAGGACCTCCTGCATCCCCGCCTTTGAGCCCGTCACTAGGACTACATCGTCAACATAGGCCAGAGCGGAGATTAATTCTCCTTCCAGCCTGTAGCCGACGTACGAAGGCAGAGAATCGAGGATACTGTCCATCACAATGTTGAACAGCATGGGCGACAGAGGATCGCCTTGGCGGACCCCTTTGCCCACTCTTACAGGTTCGCTCGTGTTCCCGTGTGCGGCTAAGATGGTAGTTGCCGAATTGTACAAACGAACGACAATGAATGTCTTGGGCAACCCTCTCGCCCTAAGTAGCTCTAGAAGTGCCTTGTGGGACACTGTGTCGAACGCCTTCGAGAAATCGAGCGTCGCCATGTGACACTCCTTCAACCTTTTCCTGCAATCCCCCATCACCGCATCGAGTACGGCTGTATTTTCAAGCGTGCCATCGGCAAGAATAAAGCCGCGCTGACGTGGATCCGGTGGGCAGCAAGCCAGAAGCCTCCGCGCCAGAATCGCGTGCAGTTGCCTCAGAGGTATCGACGCGATCGAGATCGGTCGATAGTCACCCGGGCCCCCAGGTGAATCCATTTTCGGCACGAAGATCGTCCGACATTGCCGCAGTGGCTCCGGTATCTCACCTGTGTTCATCCAACAGTTGAATATTTCCGCCTTCCGGTCCGCAAGAACTTTTCCCCATTCCTCGGCCCGAATACCATCCGGTCCTGGAGCGGTTCCGGGGTCTAACCGCGTGTCCCTTACTTCATCTATCGTGATGGGATCCCACAGATGTGATCGCTCCGCTATACCCCCCGTACTGCCCTTTCCGCCTTGCAGCTCCCAGGACTTCCGGTGTGGGTCCTTGGGCACCGGACACAGCTTCGAATATCGGTCGCCAGTAGGCTTCCAAGTCATCTAGGCTATGCTCGACTACCCTGCATTGTCCATCTATCACTTCTGCGGCCGCGCGCCCTCGGTTTTTTTTGTAGAGTTCCTGCACCCTTGCATACTCTACTCTTCTGAGCATCTTCTGATACCTTGGCACTACGTGCCCTTCCGTCAAAGCCGCCTGGCAGCTTTCGCAGATAACCCGAAGCGCGACTTCCTCTGGTCAGCCCTCGCAAGTAGTTCCGACACAGTCTCCGCCACGCCCGGGGGCTCCGCTACGACCACGGATGGTTCACTAGCGGGCCGAGCCATGGATTCACCGACGTCGCCAGGTAAGTCCGCAGGTTGCGCTGCCACTTTGTCAGGTTGTGTCGGCCACAAGTATCTCAGTGATCGGGGCAACCTCCGGCACATTCGTCTGATACATTTGTACCAGACTCCTGTACTTTTGGCTCCTCCTCTGCCCTTTGATTGCCTCCAACGTTCTATTAAGATGTGGAAGCCTTGCGACCAAGTCTACGTTCGTACACTTTCCCTTCTCCGCGACTAGCTGCGCCTCGGTACTAGCCAGCAGTGCCAGTTCCTCGTCTCTCGAATGCCGCTTCACCATGTTAGGAGCAGCTTCCGTGTTGGCTAAGACCGGGTGGGCCCATCTTTTGTGGACTCCCAACCCAGTCTTTGTCGTGAAGGTGCGTGCACAGACCAAACACGCCCAACCCGATGATTCTAGTCTCAGTTCGGAGTCGCCCCTCTCCGATTCAGGAGACGTTATAGTCCTTGAACCGGGCTCCTGTGGGAGACCCGGTAGACTGTTTTCTTTATTTAGATCGAAAGCAAGGAATATAACTTGGGCAGGAACGGGGTGCTAACCCGAACCCGCCCATTCGCCTTGTGTTTTGCAATGACCCCAAACAAACTAAAACACATAGGCTTGGCCAGCGAGCCGAAGCAAGCCAACCTTGCGAGGCTGATGACTCCTGTGGGAGGGAGTCATCCCCTTTTATGTAATTCCGTCCGTAGAACGCCAGTCGCTCGCCCCACCAACCAGCCGTGCCCGCTGGGCGGGCAAGCAACTGGCACTCCACTCCCACAACACTCCGACGGAATGGTGCGCAAATCATCTATTTCTCTCCGTAGCCTGGACCTTCTAGGGTCAATGCGGCAGGGAATTATTAGATGTTTGCGTACTGCATCCCCAGCAGGGCAGACCCCAGACCTTTTCAGGTCAGGGCCCGCCCCTTTGAAGATGGGCGATGGGATCACCAGCCCCGACGCCACTTAACACTGTCAGGCCTGCTGCCGCTAGACATCCGAATCCAAGAAGCGGCAGCCCTATACAAAACCAAAAAGGGCCTATCAAGCAACTATATACCACCAGGTAAGAACCTAGAAACACCATGCGATGTTCTTACCCTACCCCACGCCTCCGACTTCAAAACCATCACCTTTGAGAAGTTGGAGAACACGGAGCCTCAAACCATAGAAGAACATGGAATCAAGGAATCATGGAATAAGGTCTACACAGACGGAAGCAAAATCGAGGGCAAAACATGGTGGCAAAACATCCCGCCGTGACATGGTGGGAGAACGGAATCGAAGTTAAAAACATCAAACTGTCGCTTGATCCAACATGCACAGAGGTCCAATCAGAGATGTTCGCCCTGCACAAGGCGGTCGAAATGGTCATTCAGAGCAATCATAGGGAAGTTAACATCCTCAGTGATTCAAGATCCTCCCTGGAATTGATCAGGAACCAACGGCCGAAGATACAACTGGCGGCGGACATCAGAATAAACATCAAGAAAATAGAAGAGCAAGGCAGAACACTTATGCCCGTTTTCACCAACTGATTCCTAAACGATTCTTATGTAAGTGACCCTTTGGATAGGTGGTCTCCTAAAATCGGCACCTACCTAATTTCATTTTCATCAAGCTGGGTAACACTTAGCTATGGAACTCCTAGTTAAGTGACAGTTTTTTTTCTAATTTGCGTTCATACTATTGATATTTTATCGATAAATGTAACATTGCAAATTCTAGTATAAATAATTCACAGATGAATAATATAACATAAATAAAACCATGTTAGTGTACTTTTGTATGCTTTGATAAATTATTCAGTAATTTTAATAACTAAATTAGTAAGACGATGACGTACAGCATGTTTAAACATGTACTGTGCTGTAAATTAAAAAGTAATAATGTCAGTTTCACTGATGAGTGACAGAGGAGTCATTTGATGTTGTTTATTTACAATTAACAACCACGTTTACTGTCTCACAACCTCCAAATTGTTCGTTTATTCTTTTGTGGTTAATTATTATATCATTTTTATTAGATTAATTAAAAATATTTTCCATTAACTATGTTTCGCTGCCTGCTACTTGTGACATACCTATTTGTATGAAATTGTATCAGAGACGTCCAAGTAGGTAATGGTACAGGTAAATACATATTAAAAGAACAATCACTGCTTTTGATTTCGACATGATATTCAAGTATCACTAGAAAATTATGAATTCCATTGGTAAAAGAGTATGTAGGTAAGTATGAGAAAAGTACCTAAATGTAAAAAATGTAAATGAATAATACACTTATCTGTCTTTATACTCAAGAATATGTTCAATTTTTTCTAATAAAAATATTACCCTCTGTTTTGTCAACCTATATAGGATGAAGAAGTCGATATCATCATATTTATCAAAATGTTTCACTCTTTGGCGATATAATCGGGGTCTTTTTGGTAACAAGTCATTAGAAATTCAAGCACTTCAACAGCGTCTAAAGTTACCAATAACTGGCTTAGATCGTCTTCCATTTCAAGGGGTTCACGTATTTTCAATCACAATGTAATGTTAGGTGACAGTTAAGGCGCGAAATTTCGGGCCCCTAAAGTTAGAGGCCCCCCTAAGGTCTTAGGTGACACCTAAGCATTGGTGAAAACAATTTTTCTTAAGAGGCGCCCTAAATGGCCGCTAAGGGACACTTAAAATTAGGAGGAAGTTGGTGAAAACGGGCATTAGACTTTTCTGGCTACGCGCACACGTGGGTACACCCGGGAACGAAAGAGCTGATGAGCTAGCAAAACAGGCCGCTCTCGCTCCTAACTACGACCCAGGCTATAACCACACCCCACTGTCCTACATTAAGACAAACCTAAGAAGGGAGTCTATCTAAAGATGGCAGGACAGATACCTTATTGTCTCCCACACACGTTCAGGCTATAACCGGACACGGTGCATTTGCCCAATATTTGCACCGGTTCAAATTGGTGAATAGTCCGGGATGTGAGTGCGCTGAAGAAAAAGATGAAACGGTATGGCACATCATCTATGACTGTCCGCGCTTCCTTTAAACATAGTCCGAGAGATGGCGTTGTTATTTTATACTAAATTGCTAATTTTGTAGATTCGATACACTCAGTGTCATCTAACGCTCAGCGAGAGAATAAAAAAATGATGTACGTTTTAAAGTATGGGCATTGTCACTATAGTAATAATTATTCCTCCGTGATACTACATACAAATTAAATCTCGAAATTGACAGATTTTTTGATGGATATTACTTCAGTTAGGTATCACTATGTAGGAAATTAATTTTGAGATAAATTGGCCCAAAAATGAGGTAGTAATATTTTTTTTACGAAAAACTTGTACGGAGCCAATATGAAAAATTCAATTAAGTATCTCAAAAACGGCAAGTTTAACCATAATATCCTGACATATGCATAAAGTACTAATTATTCATGATTTTTTTTAATACATCATGTAACATGTACAATGGTTTTAGCTGCTCTTTTTTTAAAATCGATACCTATTTTTGAAAAAAAAGTCAACCTGTATTATTGCACGATTGGATACTTTTACTATTAGGGAACAATTTCTGGAAAGTAATTGTATACGGCAAACTTGAGGAAAGTGTTGAATTTTAATAAACTCCTTCATATTTTGAACAAATGTATGGAAAATTATATAAAATGCTAAAATTGAGCTCTTTTCTCAACTTTTTCACATATAATTACTTCCCAGCAATAATTGTCCTTTACTAGCAAGACTACCGAATGGTAAAATTAGGTATTAAATGGTAAATTAAAAAATTAGGGTAGGTGCAAAAAGTATACAGACATTCTTAATAACTAATTATATTATTTAAATAGTTTAACCAAATATAGTGAAAATATTATTATATAATTGAGCACAATACATACAGTTTTATAGTCAATAAACGTTTGTGGGACCCTATGTGAAGTGCTATTACCGACACTAGACACCACCCACCAGCTGACTCATCTTACATTAGATTACACCTGTGTTCTCCAAAAAATTCGCAAGTATCTACAGTCAACGATGTCACAATTGCATGAAATTGTAAAGGCACAGCAGAGTCTTGAGGAACTTGTAACAAAAAAGATGGAGGAACTTCATGCCCAGCTGCAAAGTGGTTCTGCCAAGGATACTGTTGCTAAGGTTGCCGACGAATTCCTCACGTTTCGTGAATTAACCTTCACAATGATCAGCCTCCTTCGCGAGCAGATCTCGGAATGCTCAAAGGCTGTTGATGCAATTGAGTCCAGGTCACGAAGGAAGACTTTAATTTTCTCTGGTATTCCTGAACAAAATGGTGAAAATTGCACAGCCACTATTGTGAGTCTAATGAACAGCAAATTAGGTCTTCAGGACATTCCATCAAGCTCATTTAAGGCGTGTCATCCCTTGGGAGCCAATGAGCCCAATAAAACACGACCAATACTTGTGAAATTTTCTTCTTTTGAGACCAAGACTGCGATATGGAGAGCCAAAACAAAGTTGAAAGGTACTTCTGTTACAGTTAAGGAGTTTTTGACAAGGGCGCGGCAGATAGTGTTCGGCAAGGCGAGACTGCATTTCGGTGTAAGGGCATGCTGGAGACAGGACGGTACTATTGTCATTATTGGAATATATGTGTTTTAGAAGAATGTTCTTGTAATTAAATTGCATTAACTTGAAACAACTCACTTTTATTACTTTTACTTATTTCTAACATACCTAGCACATCATTCTAGAAAGCCATTTTTTACCGGAAGGAAGAAGTAGTTCTCATAAACCACAGATAACAAAAGGAGTCTATCCTACAGATTATAAAGAAATATTTGTGTTGCTATCTCAACAGTCATCAAGACTGCAGATGGGAAGCGTCATAAGGTGCTGTGCATAGAAGAGCTCCAGCCCCTCATGTCGAAATACCCCAAGGTATCTTCGGTAACTCCGTCTATAGCTAAAGATTAACAACTATTGTCTATCTACATGTTTCATCTCGTTAGTCAGTAGTCACTGTCCTCATAATAACACTATACATGTTGTTGATTTTTGTCTTCTCATATTTGTGCTTTATACTTGTTTGTTTTTGTTTAATTACTTTGGAGGGTAACAGGGTGTTACTTGTCGGTAACGAATAATTTTACTTTTAACCTATTAATTTGCCTCGAAAATTTTTTACTGATACTTGACAAGTGACACAAGTCTTTGAGTGACACTAAACTTAATCTGTCACTTTGACACATGACATTTTCTTTTTGTTTTTTTCTCGTTTTTGAGATTTCTTAGCTCTCTATCAAAGTGCGTTCGGAAATCCGCACGCAAAACTTTTACACGTAATAATAGCACAGTTTTAATCTTGTTTGTGATCTTGTTAATGTTTAGTCTTGTAACCTGTTCCTTTTATGTAAAATATTACGTTTCTCTTACAATCCTTTTATTTTGTTGTTTTATGTAATTTATTGTATATTTTGTTAGTTGGCGGGTAGTACAGACGTGCAAAATATATATATTTTTTTGTATACTCTGAGCTAGGAATAACATAATTAGTATTATATATATTTTATTTTATATTATTAAAATATTATTTTTATTTTACAGAAAAATCTATGTCTGATATAGAGTCTTTTTATTCTGCCAATGAATCATGTATTTTATCTACTGACGAAAGTTTTGATTCTGTTTGTAATACGTTAGGCGAAATTTTATCTCAGAACTTTAATTCTAAAAAAAATGGTGTTCTTAACATCTGTCACATAAATGCGCAAAGTGTTCCAAGTCACTTCAGTGACATGATTGAGACCTTTACTGGGAATAACGTACATGCCATCCTGATTTCTGAGAGCTGGTTCAATCCTAATCTTCTCTCCGCATCATACGCCCTGCCTGGCTATGTTCTGATCCGCAATGATCGGATGGGTCGGCGAGGCGGTGGTGTCGCCATCTATCTACGTAGTAATCTTCCTCATAAAATAATAGCTTCCTCTCCATCCGAGAGTTCTGCTGCTGCAGAGCATCTTTTCCTTGAGGTCCTCGTTAAGGGTACAAAATTAGCCCTCGGAGTAGTTTATTGTCCTCCGTCTGTTGAATATTTTCCTGATTTAGAGCCTGTTTTGGAAGCGTTGGGTTCGGAGTATGTACATCACGTCGTCATGGGCGATTTTAATACGGACCTTCTAAACCTGTCCTGCTCCCGTTCCCTAAAACTCACCCATTTAATTGAATCCGCCAGTCTTCATCTTTTGCCTCTCTCCGCTACTCATCATAATATTACTGGCGAAGATACCTGGCTTGATTTGATCCTTACCTCCAATCCTTCCTTAGTCCAAGCCCATGGTCAACTTCCCGCTCCTGGCTTTTCCCATCATGACCTCATCTATATTTCCTACATCCTTAAGCCCCCTAAACCTTGTCCTAGATTCATTTATAATCGTTGTTTTGGACGGGTTAATATGGAACAACTAAAGATCGACGCAGCTAAAATTAATTGGGAACCATTATATGAAGCAACTACTGTTGATGATAAAGTCGCAATTTTCAATGACAACTTGATTAGACTATACGATGTTCATGCGCCACTAAAGAAGACAAAACTGAAACATCTACCAGCCCCCTGGTTGTCTACAGAAATTCGGGATGCGATGAGGCGCAGGGATCGTGCCTTTACAAAATTTAAAAGGAATCGGTGTGTGACTAATTGGGACAACTTTAAATCAGCTAGGAATCGTTGCAATCAGATGATACGTAATGCTAAACGCCGACATATTTTCGAAAATGTAGCTTCTTTATCCCCTCCTAATGTTTGGAAGTTCCTTGGAACTATTGGTGTAGGTAAGTCGCATGAACACCAAGAACTGCCTTGCGCCATTAGTCTTGACGACTTAAATCTCCATTTCTCTTCCACAGTAACACTAGATGATTACACAAAATTCCAGACCATTGGTTATTTAAATAGCCTATCTCGTCCTAATATAGGTCCATTTCAATTTTCTCCAATTACTTCAGACGAGATCGACAAGACAATCAAGTCTATAGTATCAAAAGCCATGGGATGTGATGACATCAGTCGTCGTATGATTACCACTATTCAAGTCCAACTCCTGACTGCCATCACCCACATTATCAATTTTTCCCTTGATTCATCAGAATTCCCAAATCTGCGGCGCAAAGCCTTCGTTCGTCCGCTTCCAAAAATCTCCAACCCCACTCATCCTTCACACTTTCGTCCTATTTCCATCCTTCCTTTTTTATCAAAGGTTCTCGAAGCCTGCGTCCATAAGCAGTTGTCCAGGTTTGTTTATCAGAATAACTTACTTTCCCCACTTCAATCCGGTTTCGGACCTGGACATAGCACAACCTCTGCACTGTTAAAAGTGACAGGCTATGTCAGAGCTGGTTTCGAGAACTCTATGATTACCGTTTTAGTGTTAGTAGACTTTTCGAACGCATTTAACCACGTCAATCATGATATCCTACTGGCAGTACTCTCCAGCCTTATGATCTCGTCTGAAGCGCTAACATGGATTTCTTCCTATCTTCGAGGCCGTCAGCAGTCAGTACGCACGGATAGGTCATCTAATTGGCGTAATCTCGATGCTGGTGTTCCTCAAGACGGTATTTTATCTCCCCTATTTTTCTGTATTTTTATAAATCTTATCACCAAAAGACTTCGCAGTACGTATCATCTGTATGCCGATGACCTACAACTTTATATCCGGGCAAGATTGGAGGGGTTACCAACAGCCATCGAAGTGTTAAACCAGGATCTAAGAGCAATAAAAGACTGGTGTGACAAATTTGGTTTAACAGTAAATCCAACTAAATGTCAGGCTGTATTGTTAGGTACATCTCAATGCTTGTGTAAAGTGGACAAAAGCACTCTTCCACCTGTTATCTACGATGGGTCTGTTATTTCTTTTAGTTCCAGCGTAAAAGACCTTGGTTTACATATTGACTCGTCTCTCGGTTGGCAAACCCATATTACTGACGTTTCCTGCAAAGTCACGGGGATCTTGCGATCCCTTTATCGGCTTAAAAATTTCCTTCCTATCCCGGTCAAGACTTTGCTGGTGCAGACCCTTATTTTCCCAATAATCGACTATGGTGACGTGTGTAGTTTCGATCTTAATACTGATAAACTAAATTAACTTGATCGTCTTTTCAATAACTGTATAAGATTTATCTTCAACCTACGAAAATTCGATCATGTTTCTTCCTATCGCTTCAAGCTGCACTGGTTGCCAGTACGCCAGCGCCGCTCTGTGCGGGCACTGTGCATGCTCTACTCATTGCTGCACCATCAACACGCTCCCGAGTATCTCTCTTCTCACTTTCAATATCTCTGCAGCAGGCACGACAAGAACCTCCGATCGACTAACAACGAGCTTTTACTTTGCCCTCCCCATAAGTCTAATATCGTCCATTCTTCTTTCAATATCCAGGCTATTCTTCTCTGGAATGCACTTCCTCTAGAAATCAGGATGTCTAAAACCAGGGACACGTTCAAGCGCAGGGTTCGTGAATTTTATTTTAAGCAATTGGCAGGTTCCTAGTATTTGTTATTAGTTAGTGTATATATATATATTTATTTTATAGTAATTTTGTATTTCATAGGTATATAATGTTATATATATATATATATATATATATATATATATATATATATATATATATATATATATATATATATATATATATATATATATTATGTTATATTTATGTTATCTATCTTCATTGTATTGTATCATGATTGTATCCCTATTTCATCTAGGATTTTTTGATTTCTTCTTCTCAGCATTTTTTTTTTTTTTTTTTTCACTTTATCGGCACCTATATAATTTTGCTCCTGTAACGCCCAAAGGTTGACTGGTAGATAATGCCATAAGGCATTAAGTCCGCCTTTGTACATGTTTGTGCATTAAGTTTCAATAAATAAAATAAATAAAATAATACAGGTGACTTTTTTTCAAAAATTTCAACGACGTACAAAAAAAATGAGCAGCTAAAACCGTTACATTATGTATGCCAAAAAATCATTAATAATAATTAGTACTATAACCATCTGTCACGATATTACGGTTAAACTTGCCGTTTTTGAGATAATTGAATTTGTCATATTGGCTACATACTAGGGTTCAGAACCGGGAAATCCCGGAACCGAAAATCCCAGGATTTCCCGGTTCTTTGATAGTAGTCAAAAAACCGGTTCTCAGTGAAAAAGTACCGGGATTTACGGTATTTTGGGGAATTAACTAATCATCTTTACTATCTCAACATTTATTTGACTTTAATCTTCTATTAACGGCATTTGTTTTTTTTTATAAAAAATATTCAAGATAAAATCTTATTCTCATTAAGATTTTGTATCTGTACGTGGTAGATCATTATTCCATCACAAAACAAAAGGTGGTGCTTGCTAGCTGCGATTCTGCGAACGGCACACTTGTTGTATAAGTTCCGCCATTTTGTATTACCGTACCCCGCAACTAGACGGCCGTAGTTAGTCAACCAGTAAACAGCAATGTGAACGGTAGTGTGTCAGTGTTATTATTTTTGATGAATAATTTGTGAATTATACGAAAGAATTATCTCCGGTAAGTAACTATTTTTGTTTCATTTATATACTATGACTTATTCATTTAAATGAAAGCAGTAGATTCAATTATTTTTATTTAAAACTATTTATTACACTAGACTATTTATTACATTTTTCTAGTTATTTAGATAATGTATGGTGTACTTACATACTACTTACTTAGTGTATTGGTGAACTGTTTGTATATTTTGTTGCAGAGAATGAATTATGAAGAAGTCACAAACAAATCGGGAGATAAATCCTCTGTGTGGCACTATTATCTTCGAGCTCGAGATAAAGCGAGTGCAAAGTGTAAACGATGCCACAAAATTCTAAAATGTGTTAAAGGTAGCACGAGCGGGCTCCAAAAGCATTTAAAAACTGCACACCAAATAAGTATTACAGCTGAAAAAGAAGGCCGTATGTTCACTGGTGAAGTTTCGAATCTGCCGATCCCTTCCACAAGTGCTCAAGAGGTACCAAAGAAAAAGAGAAAATTAACAGACTATTTTGAATCAGATAAAAACCCGTCCATGGAACGCATGATTTCTCGGATGGCGCTACTGAATGGATTCTCGTTTCGGACGTTTATTGAATGCGAAGATTTGAGAACGCTTTTCCATTAATCAGGTCACAAATTACCTCGTACGATTGATACCATTAAAAATATAGTGATCAACGAAGCGGATGAAGTAAAAAAAGATTTAAAAGAGGAAATTCAAATATTGCTCAAAGGTTACAAATTCTCCACTTCTTTCGATGAGTGGACCTCGATTAGAAACAGAAGATATATTAGCTTAAATTTACACTCGTATAAACTTTCTGGAGGCAATAATTTCAAAAACTTGGGCCTTGTCAGAGTGTACGGCTCTTTACCAGCAAACAAATGTGTAGAAGAAATAAGAAAAAAGTTGTATGAGTTTGGTGTGTCCCTCGATCTGGATATCATAGCTGAGACAACAGATGGGTGCAGCATGATGATAAAATTTGGAAAACTCTTAGCATCTTACCACCAAAATGCATAGCTCATGCTCTTCAACTTGCCATCATAGACGTATTTTATAAGAATAACACGTTAGAAGAAGAGCTATCTTCTGCAAATATTCCAGAAGTGCTAGAGGTAGAACACGATAGTAATGATGAAGACATACCCTTATCGGTTTTAGCTCAACGTACACATCAAGTACACACCTCTTCAGAAAACGATTCCGATGACGATGGCGCAGAGTTTGTATCATCTACTGCGCCAACTACAGAAACTTCGGAACCGAGATTCGAATATTATGATTTGATTACAAGAGTGAAGAAGGTCGTCAAAATATTTCGCAAATTTCCAACTAAAAACAATGATATATTACAAAAATATGTCGCGGAAGAGTTCGGTAAGGAGTGCGCGTTAACATGCGATTCAATAATCCTTGTGGAGGAGGAGAGGAGTGTAAGGTGGAGTAGTTTAGCTACAACACTTGAACGATTTATTAAGTTGAGAAACTGCATAGAAAAATCTTTGATCGACGTTAAAGTTCACATTCAATTCTCGGAAAATGACTGGACAGATATTCAACAACTACACTTAGTCCTGGATATCATAAAAACAGTTTGGAAGCGTTGTGTCGCAGAGATACCACATTACTCACTGCCGATGTAGCTATCAATACGCTCTAAACAAGTTAAATGACATCAATTCATTTCTCAGCAAAAAATGCCATCAGCTCTGAAAAAAAAACGCTATTCAGAAAGAAGTTTAATAGAAGCTACTATTCTAAATTACTTTCAAAACCCTGAACAATATTTTTTAAATGTAAACAGTGATGATATAAGTATATTTATCCGTCCAAATAGCGATCAAATGTGCAACCAAATTGTATCACTTCTAAAACGCACCAGCTCTCCGACTTCTTCCGAAACACCTCAAACCTCATCTCATTCGATTCAATTGGAAGAACAACATGAACCCGAAGTACAAAGAAGAGACCTGACGAAAAGTGATGAATTAAATGTGGAACTCAAGAAGATAATAAAGGAACGTGTAAGACCAACAAATGACAGTATAGATCAACATGTTAAAATCGAGATGGCACTCTTTGAAAATGGAGGTGATCGTGGGCGTTATTTAACCAAAGCTTACGAACACCTCACAATTCCACCTACTAGCGTGGAGCCAGAAAGAATTTTCTCCTCAGCTGGCCTTTTTTGTAACAAAATTAGATCTCGTTTAGGTGATGCAACTTTAGATGCATTGATCTTTTTGAAGACGCATTACCAAGAAGACAAGAAAGTTTAATTAGAAAGACCAAATGTCCAGACACGGAGATACTATTTTGGAGAATCGGCCTACAATATAAGTTGTACTTAGTTGTAACTTTATTCAAAGTTTTTGTACCTGTGATTTTTATTGTGATTGTTATAATTGTTATAACTATTTAATTTTATAAAATTATATATTTTATTTTATTTGAAACATCAACAAATGTTAACTTAAGCTACGATGTTATTCAAAATAATCTTGACTGATTAAGGTAGAGACTGATTTTAGTTTAATATAAGAGCTGTTAAATTTAAAAATTGTTTATATGTAAAACTTTATTAAATTTGAATTTATGACTGTATTTTAATGTTTGTCATGCCAAAATGTGCAAAATGTGTGATTTAAATATAAAAAAATATTTTTCTAAGCCGTTGTATTTATTTTTAGACTAGATTTACCTCTAAAATTCTTAAAAGAAAAATTCCCGAAAAAACCGTAAATCTCGGAAAATCCCGGTTCCGATTAGTACCGGTACCGAAAATCCCGGTTCCTAAAACTATACCGGTTCTCGATACCCTACTACATACAAGTTATTCGTAAAAAAAATATTACTCCCTTAGTTTTGGGCCAAATTATCTCAAACTTCATTTTATACATAGTAATACATAACTGAAGCAATATACTATTGTTTCAATATAATAATAATAAACCATTAATAAATCTGTCACTTTCGAGATTTCATTTCTATGTCTATGAAAGACGATTTTCGACCCACTGTGCGCGGTAGTAAGACTGTTCTTAGATACAGAACATAGAGCCGGTATAATGTGAAATCTTAATTGTTTTCATACTAATGATACAGTAGGCGACTACTGACTAGACAATAGTGTGAACTACATGCTCACGTCGGCCTGAGAATAGGTCATTGTCTCTAATCTCGAGAATGTTTATTGTTTACCAACAGGTCCTGACGAATAATATGCGGAGCAATCAAGTACAGGCTAATTTTTATCCGAATGAGGTATTTTTACCAACAATACGCACAGTATAACGTATTACGTAAGTTGTGACAGTATGCATGCATCAGGGTTGGAAAAAATCATGATTTTTTAAAAAAATCTAATAAAGTACGATTTTTTTTAAATCCTGATTAATCACGATTTTTTTTATTGTTTCGTTTTATTATTAAATTTAACTATATTTTTGCGCAAAACCTTTCTCAACGACTAAAAAAGTTTTGACAAGACCTTGTGACAAGACCGAGAATCTTTTTTTAAATAAATAAACGGTATTCGATTTTTAAAACCAAGGAGTTTTAAATTAAAAAGATTTTAATATGACAGGAACAGTGGAAATATTCCATTCCCGATACTTTTAGTGCAGCCCTCGTAATAACGGTATTTATATGGATTGAATTTCGAGGTAGTGCTCTTTCAGACGTCTTTTAAATACAATAATGTTGGGACTGTCACGAAGCGAGTTCCACAATCTGACTGCATGAATGGTGAAGGAGTAGGAGTAAAAGTTGTGTTTATGTTTAAGGAGTTGGTAAAAAATGAAGCCAGAAAATTTAGTCGGGGTTGTAACTTTTACATTTCAGTGTAAAAATAAATTGGAAATATGCTGGCTTTCAATTTATGATTTTCTGACATTCATCGATCATTTTATATGAACTACGATCTTCATATCGATCTCGACTCGATCTTAGTTCATAAAATTACCGATAGATGTCAGAAAATCATGAATTGATAGCCAGCATAATATTTCCAATTTACTTTTACCGAATGGGAATTGAAAAGGCTAGAAAACTAGTTTTTTACTAATGATTATAATAATGAAATTGATTTCTCCGATTTAAACGTATATTTCGTAGTTTGTAAATTAATTATAATTTCTAAATCTGTTTTATGTTGATTTCTGTAAAAGAAAGTGAAATGAAACATTTTTGATTAAATCATTGATTTTTATTGAAAACATCATTTGATTAAATCATTGATTTTTATTGAAAACATCATTAGATTGAAATCGTGATTGATTTGATGAAAAATTATTTATTCATTCCAACCCTGGAAAGTGCAACGAAATCAGCTCATTTACTAAATATTTAGTTCAGTTTTGCTGTTGGTAAAGAACAACATTACGGTCCTTAAGGGACCTGTACAATGTACCTCGTTTCTATTAACAAGTACTATCGAATACACAACTCCGACGTCGAAAGCGATGGTGTTCGCCGCGAATGTACTGTGTTGTGTTGTGGAATATAAACATGTTCTGCAGATTGCAAACTACCCAGAAACAGCTTGCCACAATGCAATGTGATTTTGTGCTGGCTTTCTTAGAATATTCTCTGTATGGCAGGTTTCGGAATTTCGCTTGGTTTTACCCAAGTTTTTCTGTAGTATAAAATTTACTTTTTCCATTGTTTTTAAAACATTGTATTAATTTGATGCAAATTTCAGAAGATCGAGTACTTAAGAGTACCTACTCCTACTAAAATACCCATTTAAAAATATGTTTAAAGATGACTGGAAAATACGACCCAGGGAATATTATTATAAGTTTATACTATTTAATATTTATTATTATATTTCTCGAATGTTCTTCCATAGCGAAAGCGGCGCGTGCCGCTGCGTGGTAAAAGTAGAAAGACGAAAGCAACACAAGTTACTAGCACTTAATAGTTACGTCATATTTATGGATATAGCATAATATATAATATTTTATATTAGGCTCTGGCTTTAGAATATTACATTGGACATAGTGAACCAGATACGGATTTTTATTACAAGCTCAAGTTAGCTGGAACCGGCGAGCGACATATGAATACAGATGAAGCGAGAGAAGTCTCGAGGTAGCCTTCCGATCCATGCGACCGCGACGCGAGACCGCGACCGGAAATCCAGCCAATCAGGTTTCCTGGCCGCTCACCGGTCGCGCGGATTGTTAATGCTCCATATAAATTAATACTCAGCAGCTCGAGCAGTGGCTCCCTACGAATCGGGTCGCGGTCCCGCGTCGCGCGACGAGTGCATCCGAAAGGGTTACCTTTAGTTCGCAGTAAATTGAGGTTTTCGCAGACATTTAAATGAACTAAAATATAAAGCAAATGCTTGACCCGGTGGGGAATAGACGTGGGCATATTATATCTGTGTATTGTGTGTATGAGTAAACTTTGTGGGAGCAGTGGGAGACAGGCCGCCCACTGCAGGGAGGAGTTTACTTAGCAATGTGGACGGAAATTTATTAACCGTATCTGCTTAGTCAAATCAGTTTTGTCAGTTTGTTTTACAATCGTCATCTTCCATTCTCAGCTCGTAAAGAGTAAAGATGGTTAATATTAGTCGGGATTGACGTAGCATTATGTCTTCGTGATAATTTTTGATGATAAAAGTCACACTAGTTCAAACAAAACAAACAACATACATGCGTAGAACGGAGATTATAAAGCAATTAATAATAATAAAACGACTATTAGCCGTTTACAATTAAAATCATCATTGTAATCTACAGTGAAAGCTGACGTCATCGAGATTTGAGGCATCCACAGGCCACAGCATCAGAATTCAGAACTCAGAAGCTATTGCTCCCACACCGATATCGGTGACGGTGTCTGGCTTCGCTGAAACCAGACGAGCCTCGAAGGAGTTTTATAGTGCCAAATTGTGTGCGCAGTACACAAGAGTACTCTCTCTTCCTTTACTCTCGCAACCCAGTGGGACGGCTGACCGAAACGACTGGCGAGAGATCAGGCGCAGGACTGACCGACAGCATGGATCATCTGCCTGCATTGTCCTAACAAGACTTGACATTTTTGTTGTTACGGCGGGTATCGAACTCACGACCTCCGGAGTCGAGAGCCAAGCTCTGGAGTCTGGATCACGGATGACGGGGACCAAGCTAATAGTTAGTATCTAGTTTTAAGACGTAGTATTTTAACGTAAGTACTAGAATCGTATTTATAATGGTATCCCAAGTTGGTCGGGCGTATTTTTGGTATTATTTTATGGAAACGCAAAGCAAACTAGCAGATTTATCGAACCATACCCGCCGCCTACAGACGCTCACCACGCCACAGAAATTACAAGAGAAGTTACGGTCTTTCAAACCTCCACGCTCCTTTAGACCTTCGGTAGGTTCCCTTACTCGGCGAAACAAAACGCTATCATTATTTCACGCTCGCTCCTCAAGTTTTCTGTGACGCCGAAGTATCTATGCGGTCGGGCCGAAGTAACTATGCGGTCAGGCCGACGCATTTGTGCCGAAGCATGACTCTCCCGTCCCGAGGTACTTTATTGATTTTTGTAAAATTCGTATTCAAAGTGTGATAAAAATAAACGGTATATGCGTGTTTGAATTAAGTTCATTTATACTAGCATTTATACTTCGGCCGCCTCACAAGTTGACATAACAGTGTAAATACACACTTCCCTCCTGAATATAGTAGACAGTCGGAGTAGCTTCTATAAGACAAGAGCGCATCCAGACATGTCCAGACTCTCGCCTAGAAACTGAGAGAAACTCGAGCAGCGACTTCTCACAAGAGAGATTAGGTTCTCTTCTTCTTCTACATAAAATGGGTTTCAATTCCAATGTCTCTCTAAAACTCGCGACAGCTGGACCAATTTGGATAATTTTGGTCTTGAAATGATTGTGGTAGTTCAGGGAAGGTTTAAACGCTAAAATACTAAAAATGATGATTAATTTGGTATTTTCATATTAAAATATGTCATTAATAATATTTTTAATATTAATATTTATAATTTTAAAGTAAATAACATATGTAAAAGTAAAAAAATTGCTAGGTAATTAGAAAGACAAGAGGCCTAAGATTTAATTACAGAATGATATATTTTGTAAAAATATTTTAATAACTTTTAAACATTAATTTACCATCTGAAAATATAGGTTTTTTTATTTGTGACGCTTTAACTTGAATACAGGGTTATGACAATTGTCATGATTTTGTGTAGTGACTTAACACCTTTACTAGCTGTTGCACCAACAAATGCAACATTGATAGAGCATGTAGTAACTTGGAGTGACAAAATTATGTTTCATTAATATACAATAACAAAGTTAAAGTTTAAAACTATTTAGTAATGTAGTTACGGAACCTGTAAAAGCCAGCAGTGGCACCGATAACTTACTAACTGTAGTCCATTCATGTTAAGAAAACAGTGAATGATGTGTTAATAAAAGGGTGAAGTCCACCCTGGATTAGAAGTCTGAATTGCACTTTTATGTAACTGTTTATTCATTTTGGGAATATGGGCTATTTTAAATGTAAAAAAATACCTTTTATTATATAAAAATATAAAATTGTAATATTGGGTACTAATATGTGGTATTGCTTTTAATGGCAATATTAGGAAAGTAGTATATGCTCTTTGTTACCATATTACTTATCAAGAATCGGCTACTTGACTCATATTTAATTTCATAGATTGAAGGAGTATATTTTCCTTTAGTACTTGGTTAAGGAAAATGTATTCTAACGATATCATAAATTATAAAGTTAAGATTGATAAATAAAGTCGATTCAAAAATATGTATTTTTGTTTTTAAATTTTAAATACTGATGAAAACACCTCAAAGTGACTTCCCGCAAGGATGTGACGACACAAACACACTAAAGCATATGTAGTAGTGAAACGGAAAGTTTCTGTAAATAAATATTTCATGACATCTTAAAAAGTTATTTATGTCAAAACTTCAAACGGAATGTAATACTGCCATTTTACTACTACGGACTATGGCACAGATTACAAATAGTACTAGTATGACATCACAGCACAGATAATAATCTATCGACCAACATGGCCAATAGTGTTTTCGGCGGTTTTTAAAGTGTTTTTTTTTAATTGTAGGTTTTTAGGTTTCAAAATAATATAATTTTTTTTTTGTGTAATGAAACAATAATGAAGCGTTTAGGACATAAACAAAAACAAGGTCAAGTAGCCTGTTGTGTAAAATCTATACATTCTCTGACCTGTTATGTGACTAATACTTATATCCCTTGAGTAAGATATTAAATTTATATAACATAAAAAAGTTTATCTACAAAAGTAGCCCTGTTTACAGAGAAATGTCTATCCGTTCGTCCGTGTAAATCTATATGTACTGGGGTGTTAGGCAGTGGGCTGCAAACATAACTGTTGACAATTTGTTAAAATAAATAATATTTCAAACTTAAAAACCTTGTACACAAATATACATATATTTTTGATAATTTGTGGTTTTGGTTTACAAAACAAGGTGGCATTAAAATCTATAATTTTCTTTGTCTGTTTATAGTGTTCGTAAGGACTGCACTTACCCACATACAGAGGGGCTCCTGCATCATGAACGTCATGACTTCGAGCACAAATTCCGTAGTGTTTTTGTTTTCATCTAGCAAAACAACTTCTAGTTTGGTGGGTGGAGTTTCCACTAGTTTTTCACTGCTCACACTATCTATCCCATCTTGTCTTTGAAGGGTCGCGTTTGTCCTCCAATTCGGGTCACTTGTCACATTCACAGCATAATACACGGCTATGGACAGCAGCAGAACACTTCCCGCCGAGTAAACCTTGAGATTAGGCAAGGGCAGCCTGTCTACGAGTGTTACGGGCATGTTTAACCGATCACTGTTTCTCTAACGTCGGAACGCGCAAACAATGAACCGGCCCGACAGAACTTTCTCTGCATCGAATTTTCGAATAAACAAATTTATATAACGCTAACATTCAACACCGAAAACAACAACACGGATGAATCACTTCCAAGTTCTATTTGACATGTAACAACACTCCACATTCGACAAATGTTTACAGTTTTGACAGAAATCGAAACGTACCAGCGCAGCGCGAGCGTAGTAAGGCACGGGTAAATGGGTAACAGCTTATCAGCCAATATTTCTTTTTTAATCGCGTGTAATATACCAATGGGTAAAAATTATTTGATGACAACCAATCAGCGTTTCGGAAAACAACAGATGGCAAGTTTTTTATTAGTTGATTTTTTATTTCAAGCCTGCTGTCAGCTGTTTAGTATTTTTTTTTAATTTAAATATGGTGTCAGCTAAAAATTATTTGCCAGTCTCAAGTTAAAAACGGACGGAAATAGAATTTTCATTTCAATTTTCAACACCATATTCCTAAATCGTCAAGTCTAAAGTCTAGCAAACAAATAGTCAGTGCAGTCAATGAGTCAAGTCAGTCGATTCAGTAAAGTGGTAGAAGCTTTAATGAAAGTTCCTAGAAAGTTTTGGAGGGAAAACTCAAAATAGCACGCATTTCAAAGTATGACTTGCCCAAACTTGTGGACGTCAACAAATGTCTAATGGTTACTATTCTACCAATTTACACATTCAGAACCGAATTAACACAAATTTATGAAAGTTTTACAAAATACACAACGTCACCCATTGAATTCCCCGGGAAAAACAGCTGTTTTGTATAATGGCTCTTCTTCACGTTGGCTATCATGATAGCCATAACCGTGTGGACCATCGAGTAGATTAAGGATTGGTGCTTGTTGGAATGATGGGCCACAACTGTGATCTCAACTTGGCCAAGATGTGTCGGAATTTTGACAAAATATCAAAGGGTTGTGGCCAGAGCTATGGCCGTACCATAATATGTACTAATTTAATGTTAATGTTAATGTTTGTCAATCTGCCACAAATCCATAGAGAAAACTAAATTGTAAATTGTTAGCCTAGGGTTGAAAAGAATCAATTCCCGAGGTAGTTAGACTATAGTCTATAGCGGCTATAGTCCGATTAGGAATTGATTCTTTTACCCGTGGCAAACACTCTAAAGTAAGGCCAACGAGACGAGATAAAAAACGTAAATAAACGGACCGCTACTGAGTTGCATTATGAAAGTGAGTTAATATTATATCTGTCCTTATCACTCGTATGCAATAATGACGACAGTTGGTCGACGACAGCTGTCGTAGCGTGTTTCGTGGTACAGGAAAGCGGCCAGTGCCGCAGTTGTCAACATTTGGTCCGCCAAACAATTGTGAACAAGTTCATTCCTGTTTGGATTGCGTTCGAAGTGATACATATTTTTTCGTCTCCGTATTTACTTGGTTTTTTGTTGTTATTATTTCATTTCGGTTAGTTTTATTTTTGATTTTTGCTGTTATTGTGAGTTCTTAGTTGTTGAGGTAGAAGTCGAGGACAATTTTTATAGCAATATTGACAACATGATTGATAATACAATAGATAGTTTTATCATAAACACAGCTGACTCGGACTCTTCCGACGAATCATCTTTGTCTAGTACAGACGACAGCGATAAAAATTTGAACTTTATAATAATTTATTCAAATAAAAATGTTTTGAACCCCTGAAAATTTGTTTACATTCTTTATCTCGTTTGGTTGGCCTTAATTTACTTTTCATTATTTAGAATATGAGGAAAATAAAAATAGTTGTTTATCTAAACTATTTATTGATAATAATATAATATTAGTAGTGCCTATTTAAAAATAATAGTCAAATTAGGACAATTCGTGAAATTAAAAGTTACATTTTTGTTTGGAATATTTATGTTGTTTAATATATTTTGAGAAATTTGGCTGTTCTGGATCAATATTTCGTGTCAATATTTCGCTTGAACTCATTTTTAATATTCAATTCAAATCTTAGCCCAAAAGTCCGTCACAGATACATACATAACAGATTTTAGTATCCCGCCAATTTCTGTTGACTTTTTAAATTTTAAATATGGAACTTGCCGCTCGCCGCGTAACTGTCGCGGCAATCGCGGCTTATTTCGCTCAAAGCAGTTTGCGCTAAATTCACACTGGCTGTTTAGAAAGTCATGTCATTTTTTAATAGTTTTTTTTACATAAAACTCTTCACAGCTGACAGCAGTTCTATTTTTGAAGTTTTGAATTTTTTCCGGCCCTCGGGCCGGAATGAATTTGTATGAGTTTTTCCCTCCCTATGAAAGGAAAGCAGCATCTTCCACCCAATAATCAGATCAAAACAACACTACTTTCCGAGTATGAGAAATGAAAAGTAAATTACTCTATGCACAAGTCACAAAAATTACATATTTCGACGACATGGCGACCTCTAGTATGATTAATTATTCTCTCTCGTAGTTATTGCTGCAGTAATATCTTCATCATTAACCTAGGTAGAGCGTTGTGCTATATATTATTTTTCTTGCAGAAGTTCTGCGTACGTACACAGCACATGCGCAGAACTTCTGCGCTATTTTAAACGTTAAATTATTATTAATGTTGTAACGTCTTTATTGGTTATCATTATTTAATCCGCAATTCTTAGCATTTAATTAATAATTTAGAAAACACAATTAATCTGCGTTCAATTCAAATCAATACATTCACCTTCCTTATAATTTTCACGACTACGCTCTCTATCTTTCTTCCCTATTTCCGTTACCCTTTAATCCGACGTGTATTTTACCTTTTTCTCTTTATCCTCCCAAACCTTCCCATGTCTCTCAAACCTCTTTTTTAACGTGATAACGTCTTATAAATCGATGGAGCCCGCTGCACGCACGATAAAACATGAATCATGCGTTACCTGTTACCCGTTACCAAGTACCGTTACCAAGTACCAGCGTTACCTCGCATTGCCTTTACCTCATTATTATTAATATTATTGTTGTTGTTGTTGTTGTTGTTGACGTTGTAACGTTCAACTATATATCTCTTATATAGTTGAACGATTGAGAGATATACTCTTATATCTCCGTATACTCTTTTCAACTTGGCCGACCTTAAAAAATTGAGGTTATCGTGAATTCTGACACTCAACCTATTTCTGTGTCTAACAGGGTGCAGTAGAAAAAAGTTGTTCTTCCAACTTGTTGTTCTAACTCCATAGTTATTTTCGATGTATTTACTTAACAACTGCATATCTATATTAGATTTTGTATTATGTGTAAACTGGAAATGGTACGTTATTATTTACTTCCCCTATCGACTAACGTAATCCGCCCCAATTAACATGAAAACTCCACTAAGGAAAGTTTCCATTGCTGTCTATGTCTAACCCTGTCGGCCGTCGCGTTCCCATCGAACTTTAGTTCTTGCCTTTAGTGTATTTAGAGCTCATACTAAGAGAGAATATTTTATTCTAATAACTCTGATCTTGCTGCAAACTCTTCCTTCAACCGGTATAGATATTCTGTTGAAAAACCGTGTGCTTAGTATGTCAATTTGGATATTTTACAACCATGGAAAAAGTCTTCAAATGCCTTATACAGATGTTTGTCTTCTTAATGCCTTATTCCAACTTCTGTCACATAGAAGATCTGTATTGGATATACCATGCTTTATTGTCAATTTAAATTACCTTCACACTCTGAATCCCTCGACTTATATCAAATTACAATTAGCTATTCTCATCAATTTCCAATACGAAATTATAGTCAACTGGAATTTTACTTTTATTTCTGTCTCATAGTTCCTATGTTACGATAATAAATCTTGTGTTTTCCCTCCCACAACCATCTATATCATTTCCTTTCTCAAAGGTAGCCTAAATCCACAAAACTATATGAAATAATCCTTCAACTCGTCCTTTACTCAATTGCAACGAAACTCTAAACCATCTTGTTTGTTTCTTTGCTTCTTTTCCTGCTGTCATAACTTTCGCTTGCAAAACTCATCAAGCGTACTTGCCTCAGCTCCCCACGCCGATTCCGGTGACGATGATCGGTTTCATTGAAACCAGGCCGCAGGAGTTATTTTATAGCGCCCAAGTGTATGCGCAGTGCACAAGAGAACTCTCTCTTCCTTTACTCTCGTAAGTCGTAGCCCAGATAACCTACACGACTGGCGAGAGATCAGGCGCAAGACCGACTTTTTACATGCCCATCCGACGCATGGATCATCTTTCTTGTCAGACAACCAGGTAATCAGCCTACATCGTCCTAACCAAATTTGGAAACAGCATTTTTTGTTGTTCCAACGTTCCCACGTTTTTGAACCCACGACCTCCAAGTCGAGAGCTAAGCTCTAAAGCACTGGACCACGGAGGCTGTTAGTGGTTAATATTCTACCAATATTACACATTAAGAACAGTAATAAAAACAAATTTATGACGAAAGACAAAAACCACAACGTCACATTGAATTCCCGGCAAAACTCCATAATTTTATTTATTCATAGATTCGAAGCTTTATTTTTAATTTTTTAATGTACTCAGTCAAAAACAAAAGGCTAAATGGCCGTCTTTAATGTCTGTACAAGAATAAAAACCAAAAACCAGAGACTGAACCATAAAACTTTAAATCATACGACACGGAAAAATCGACCTTTTCGCGTGCCGTGTGACAGCGCGACGCTTGCAGGGATAGTTATCAACGCTGTGGTATACCGCTCGACGCTCAACTGGTTAAATATTCGATAACGTGCACAAGTGTGGGCAAGTGGTACAACTTCTAAAAACGTGCTATTTTGTGTTTTGCCCTAGGAACTTTCAGTAAAGCTTCTACCACTTTACTGAATCGACTGACTTGACTGTACTGACTATTTATTTGGACTTTGACTAGACTTTAGACTTGACGATTTAAGAATATGGTGTTGAAAATTGATACGAAAATTCTATGCCGCCTTTTTCACTTGACATTGGTAAATAGTTTTAGCCTCGCCATATTTAAATTTATTAAAAAAATTTAGTCTGATTACAAATGTCATCAGTTGTCATTTGCATTATTTAATGTTTACGATATTTTTATTTACAGATTTCGAATTTTTTAAATATAAATCGTTATTGGAACATTTATTTATCTAATTAAATAAAAACTTTGGTATGTGTGTCATAGTATTTCGCCATAATTTAGCTCTTAAAACCGACACTAAAAATTTAATTCCCAGTGAAATCATATTTGATATTTTGCATTTTAAACGTTATATTTATTGCAATTTTTTTTCATAAAATGTGTAGAATGTTTATTCTAGTTTCCAAAAATATATAACATGCCAAAGTTTTACTCACAATTCATCAATGAAAATCGAAAAAACAAGCGCGGATGCATTCTGCCGTATTGTGCCGTGCGACGGTTATGGGTTTTTTAAGGGTTTTTTGTGTTCACATCAAGATTGCTTGTATTAATTTAGTATTTTTAAAATTCCAGTTACATAGTCATATACGGAATTTATTCTAGTTTTTAAATATATGTCATATGCATAGGTTTAAGCAACAATTTATCAATATAATCTTGAAAAATAAAAAAGTGGGAAAACCCGTCGCCCTCCCACCCTCGAAGGCTCGACACTTGATCTGCTTGACAGTTTTAGAGCGCGACGCTCTACAGGTCAAAAATCACTTAACTACACAGAAAAGGAAATCCTATGAAATATACAAAATGACTGAACGAGATTATGCACCTTTAAGTGCAGCTTGTGTGCGGGGACTATGTGAGAAGTTATATGATAGACGAAAGTTTGCTGGGGTCGAAATCGAAAAGTAAGTTTCTAGCTATTATAATCCATTATCTATTTAATAGCTGATAAGTCACAACCTAACTAAGCTGTATATTATTTTGCAGGATGGTAAAGGATTTAAACGATGCAAACAACACTAATCAGATCAAAAAGTTAATTTGGTTTTTAGGGCAGGATTTGATGTCCAGTACGAGTCCAAATGTAAAAAATGGGGCGTTGATGGGTCTTTCCTCTGTCGCAGTCGGCCTGGGCCAGGTAATAGTATTTATTAACTTATTTAATCTCTTTCTTAGTAACTTAATTTGATGTAAATAAACAATGTACTTTTCAGGGTTGTGTTACATATTTGAGTGAACTATTCCCCCCCATCATGGCCTGCTTGGGAGAGAGTGAAGCTCGAGTGCGTTATGCAGCTACAGAGGCACTGTTTAACGTTCTGAAGATAGCACGTAGCGACTCCCTTACATTGTTCCACATTGTGTTTGATGCACTCGCCCGTCTTGCTGCTGATCCTGAGGCGCAGGTGCGACAGGGAGCGGAGCTGCTCGACCGTCTAGTGAAGGTGATTATCTGAGTTGGATAGTTAGAAATAAAAAAAAACTTATACAAGAAGAAATTTCATAAAAAAGCTTCAGTGTTATATTGAAGAAATGACTTAAGTACACTATTTATACAAACTTATAAACTTTGCTTATTTAAACATTATCCAAGTTTTATTTGCTAGTGTACCAAATCATACATTTTGCTGGAGTAACAATTAACCTGTATCAAAATGCAGGATATCAGTCTGTGCCTCTTTTAATTAAATCTTTTCTTGGTGTAAGTGTGTACACAGGTACATTCACAAACATCTATCCCCACCAAATTTCTTATTTATGTTGCTAGTACAATACTGATTGTGACTTTGTGAGTGTTGTGTTGCAGGACATAGTAATAGAGAGTGGCCAGGTGACGCTGAACAACCTGGTGCCACTGCTGCGTGCGCGGCTGGCGGCGCGGGCGGCGGGCGCGCGGCAGTTCGCGGTGGGCTGGGTGTGCGCGCTCGATGCGGCGCCGACGCTGGGTCTGCGCGCGCACTTGCCCGTGCTGCTGGACCCGCTGATGGGCGTGCTGGATGACCCCAACCCGGAGATACGCCGCATGTGGGTATACTCTAATACTGGTAGGATGGTGTATATGGTATAAGGCTGTTGTTGCGCCAAAAGTTTGTTTACCACAAATCAATTATAGACACCAAAAACCATATTTTATTATAGCTGTCCTTTTGTACATAATAGATAATGATTACTAGTTACAACAAACCAATGCCTAATTGGTTTTATTATAAAGGAATAAATTATAAAGTATGGGACACAGGGTACAAGCTAGTGAGCTGAAATGAAAATTCAGTCCTACAGAAATAGTTGACACCCGATGTATTCAGGTGTGAGGTGCAGTTGAACGAGTTCCTGCGGAGCATCAAGAAGGAGCCTGCGGAGGTGGACTTCCAGGCGATGATCAACATACTCATTGCGCACGCGCAGTCCACGGAGGATCTAATACAGGTGCGAACATATAAAATCACTAGGCACAATTTAACAACCTTCCTTCATTCGGATATGCAAAACGATTGAGTTTATAAATAAATAATCAAAACAAAATAAAGGATAAATAGTTCTGGACTGTACAAGTACGTTCTTAATATCTTTCGGAAAATTCGCATTCCTTGCATTGTCTAGAATTGACAAGGAAATGCGATGATTGCCTAGATACGTTAAGATATTGAGTTGTCGCACTTATGTTGTCGCGGGGTAAGTCCCTGTACTTCTATTGGGTGTAAATGAGAAATCAGAGACCCATGCAAAATTTATATTCAATAATAAAAAAATAATATATCGACCTTATTGAGCAAACGAGCGTAGGTCGGCACTTATTCACGACAGGTCCTATAATTTCACCCAGGGTAGGTACTCTCCTGGCTACCGGCGATAAGTGGAGAGCGAGGTTAGCCCGAAGGTGTGGCAGCGTCGTCTGAAATATTTGGATTCGACAATCCAAAGCGGCGGCGTCCAAAATGGCGGCGACTGAATCGGTCCGAAACCCCAACTTGGAACCCTGGAACGCACCATCAAAACCAATTACGGGCGGTCCGGTTTATTTTGTGACCATCCACTTTTACCGCAGCATAAATGACAGTGCCTACGAGTAGCAGTGTAGCCGTGGATGATCACAATCAGAAACGGAGATGACAATTAAACATAACGAAAATGAATTTCCGTTTAATTTTGATAAAAAAAAAACATGAGGGTGGAATGTGATTCTGATGCAATGAAAATGATTGTGCAAAATTGTATTAAACATTGTACATGAGATGATTGCCCAATCTGGGGTATAATACACTCGCGATATTATTAGATATCTAAAATTAAGTTATCTAAAAGTTAAGTTATCTAAGTTATCTAAAATTAAGGTATCTAAATTTAAGAAGAACGCTTGAAGACGATACTTAAACAAGTTATATGAATTATGATATAGGTACACGGTTACGTTAGAGACGCATATTGACCGGTAATTGATGTGCCTCCACACTTAATTGTTCCTCAGGAGTGCGAGCGATGCGTATGTCAGTGAAGTCATAAACTCGTTTTAGGAAAGAATCGCTAGGCGAGCGCTAAAATGCCGCTTCAGTGAACGCTAAGACTATGCAAAATTATTTATATTGTATTTTATAGGTAGACTAATCATTTTCAATGAAATTTTTTATTTTATTTATTTATTTTATTTATTTTTTAGTTAATTCGTTTATTAATAATAAAGTAAATAGATTATTTAGGGTTAGTATTTTGTAAACAGTAAAAAATGTAACCATAACGTTACCATGTACGTTTGATTAGAGACTCGTGATGTACAAGTCGAGATACTGAAGTTCATTATATTATGTTACCTTAATAAAATAGTGTAAGCTCTCATACTGAATTGAAACTGAAAGACAGTATGATTATATTGTTATACAAAAAAGTATTCCTTTTCAGTTGACTGCGATAACGTGGCTAAAAGAGTTCGTAGAGCTAGCCGGCGCGGCGCTGCTTCCGCACGCGTCCGGCGTGCTCGCGGCTGCCCTACCCGCACTTGCGTATCACGACGACGCCCGTCGCAGTATCCTTAACTTAACCTCCTACTGGTGTAAATGTGAAAGTTTGTGAGGATGGATGGATAGATGGATGTTTGTTACTCTTTCGAGCAAAAACTACTGAATGGATTTTGAGGAAACTTGGTATGGTAGTAGTTTGGGCTTTGGATTTATTAACACATAGGCTACATTTTATCCGCGGACAAAGGCTAGTTAAATACATAAATCACACACGCGCATACGCATTTACATACATTACACGCAAGCACGCACAAGTGTACACGCACGCTGTCACGCGTACGCACGCAGTACGCACACACTCAAAACTTGTTTTTGCATTACACAAGTTACTATGTCTCTTTTCATTCAACTTTATTTGGATTTAAGCCCAGGTAGTAAATTTGAAGAATTACCTATATAGCTCTGTCTCTATCTACTAACTGATAAACTAAGTAAATAGAAATGAAGTGATTAAACGTAATTTTACTGACATAATAATTGAAAATCAGACGATGACTTGCTATCAAAACCATGTCAATTTGTACTACAATTCACCTTAATGAATAGCAGAGATACGAGAGACGGCCGCGATTGTGAACTTCCAACTAATGAACCTCGTGGTGAGCGACGCGGCTGAAGACACGGGTGACGTCACCGCTGCACCCACAGGTGACGTCACCACTGTCCCCGGGGACACGAGTGACGTTACCGAGGCGGCCGGGGTGACGGACAAGGGTGACGTGGTCGCTGGGAGGACAGCGCTGAATTTGGATGCGGTAGTGGGAGTGCTGACGAAAATGCTAAACCACAACTCTGTCCACACCAAAGTGGCGACGCTCGACTGGATCCTACATCTCTACACGAAGCTGCCTAATATGGTAAGTGACTAAGACCTTTTTAGTTGTACTAAAGGTATACGCAAATCCGCGCTTCACGATTTTTATCGACGACATAAAACGTATATGCGTGCTAAGTGCGAGTTTTTATTACTACTCGACGTGAAAAGGTAACTAATCATTTGTATGCATCGAAACAATCGGCCCTAGTGGCAAAAATGGTAACTTATTCATCGGTAACAACATTTAGCGTAACGTGTTGATTATTCACTCTCTTTTACGCTAAAACAGCTGAATAGATTTGAATGTTTGGATTTTAATTTGGCATACAGATGGTAACATAGACTAATCATTGGTCTCGCTGGGCGCTCTACCAGACCGAGCTGACGTGCTTGTCAAATACTGCAATAAATACTCAGCTGTGGTCGGCTTACCCGAGCCAGTCATATTGAAAGCTATATGACTAAAAATCTAGGTTAAATCTATACAAATAAATAAAACTGAAGTGTCTGTTTGTTATGACAAATTATCAACTTTGTACGTACACTAAAAATCAATTTTTAAAATTTTTGTCTGTCCGTCTGTCTGTTTATTTCGGCTAATCTCTGAAACTGCTGGACTGATTTTTACAGGACCTTCACTGGCATATAGCTGAATATATCTAATTAAAAAAATAGATTTCCGTTTCTTCTACGCAAACGAAATTGCGGGCACCAGCTAACTTCCTTTTGCCATCATGATTTTTAAATTAAATATGCGTGAACAGATGTATGGGCAGACAGAGCGCGTGTTCGGCGGCGCGGTGGGCGCGCTCACGGACCCCGCAGACGACGTGGTGCGGCGCGCGCTCGCCGTGCTCGCCGAGATCTGCTCGTGCCCCGCGCCCCCCGCCACGCCCCCGTTGTCCGCCGCCACGCCCCCTGCGTCCGCGTCCGCCGCAGGTACGCTGGGTACACGGCTGATACGTCTGCTATATCCTTTCAGAATTTCAGAACCAATTTAATACAAAACGTAAACAAATAGATTAAATTCGATCAAAATGTATTTCACTTTATTGCACGATATAATATATATATATAAGTGAATTTTAAAATGGCATTTAGTGTTCTATTGTTATCCATAGAAAAATATTTAGCCAGCTAATGGTGTTTAATCTATTCACGACCTCTGTGGCTCAGTGGTTAGCGCGTCGGCGCTCAGGGCCGGCTTTACCAAGACGAGGCCCAAGGCCCGTTTCATCCTCGGTGCCAACCTAGCGAAGTAATCTTTATTCCTTTTAATGTGCTAGGGTGAAATAAAGGTTTATTAGTTGGTAGTATGACCTGACTCTAGATTAACTCCTTAATATATTGGGGAGACACCCAAAAATATAAAATTGTTAGGACGAAGTTGCTTGAGTTAAGTTATTTGTCAACAACTTATTTCTAACACAGCTACTTAAATGGAATACGGTAGCCTTCAGGGAGAATACTTCTACTTATACACGTATTATCTTATACTTTAACGAGACAATCTTGTATACAGAAAGGCCTCGCTAATCCGGCGAGGGAAAAAACAAGGCCCCTTCCGTATCATCGAATTGTCCGGATTATAGTAGACAATATTTTATCAACCTTACTACTTGGCAATGAGGTCGACAAGTCATACACCTGATTTACGCGGCGTTGCCAATTATTTTGTCAGCAAACGCACAAGTAACTAACACTGCAAGATGATAAATAAAATATAGTCGAGTAAGAATATTTCAAACGTCCTCCCGCGCGATCCTATTGTCTGTCCGAATTACAGCGTGCACCGATATATAGGTATAAAATATAGTATAAAAGTATTAAAATGATTGTACATTTCCGTTGTCTACTACCAGTAACACAAGTTCCTCGAGAACTTAGCACAAGGCCAGATTGACGTTGTGTGAAACCGTCCATAGATATTATTACTATTTCCCTTGAAGGCAAAATTAGAATCTATAGCAACCATTAACTACACCTATGCATTTATATCCATGATTGCGGAAGTTAGCAGAAGTGGAGAAACCGACGAACGAAGGAATGGAAGGACTGACGGAGCAAAACTGTAAGGGTTGTTTGTAGTACTACGGAACCGTGTGATGAGTTCGCTATTTGCAGAAAACACCAAGCATGTAGAATCGTATTGACCATCGGAGCCATTGTGATTGTGATGAAAGGCTATCCACCTGTTTTTCCATTTGAAAAGTACTTAACTACTTTTGCATATACCTATTACCGTTAAAGGCACGGGCCCTAAGGCCAAAGACCTTAGGGTTAATCCGGCCCTGCACACGCTTATTCACATACACACACACGTAACTATCAGGTGCTAAGAATTAAAAAAAATATCTGTACCTGTGATACAAGTTCTTCGGATACTTAGTACAGGACCAGATTGACGTGGTGTGGAAGCGTTAATGGATATTATTATTATTATTCAATATCCAGGTGTGCTGGAGTCCAGCCCCTACTACCACAAGTTCCTACGCGCGCTGCTACGGCTACTGGCGGCTGACGAGAACCTTCTAGAGGACCGGGGTGCGTTTATCATCAGGTACGTAGTACTTTTGATAAAAGTGACACAGCTTTTGCCGTTTTCTGTGTTTTGTCACGACCAAAACAGGTCAGATCATCCACAAAATAAAAAATATCGGCAATACACATTATGGGGGTTCAAATGATTTGTCTTCACACCCCATTCTATTTCTCGGGTTGATATTTCATAACTTGTTTGTGGCGTGTCAGGCAGCTGTGCGTGCTGCTGGGCGCGGAGGAGGTGTTCGGCGCGCTGGCGCGGACGTTACGGGACGCGCGCGAGCTGCGGTTCGCCGCGCGCCTGGTGGATGTGCTCAGCGCGCTGCTGCTCACCGCCGCCGAGCTGCACCACACGCGCCGCCAGCTGCGCGCCTTCGCCGACCCGGTACACGCACACATGCCGCCGACGCGCTGCTTGCCGCGTATTTCGAGGCAGAGGCTTTAGACGTGCGCAGGCCCGGTGGTGCTACTGGCGCTGTGCCTGCTCGCGCACAACTATACGCACTCTCTCACACAACTATACCCACTCTCTCACGTACCTATACGCACTCTCTCACACACCTATACGCACTCTCTGACACACACGTGTTGCAGGCGACGCACGCGCTGTTCGAGGCGCTGTACGCGAGCCGGTGCCACAGCCCGGTGGTGTTGCTGGCGCTGTGCCTGCTCGCGCACAACTATATGCACTCTCTCACACAACTATAATACGCACTCTCTCACACACCTATACGCACTCTCTCACACACCTATACGCACTCTCTGACACACACGTGTTGCAGGCGACGCACGCGCTGTTCGAGGCGCTGTACGCGAGCCGGTGCCACAGCCCGGTGGTGTTGCTGGCGCTGTGCCTGCTCGCGCACAACTATATGCACTCTCTCACACAACTATAATACGCACTCTCTCACACACCTATACGCACTCTCTCACACACCTATACGCACTCTCTGACACACACGTGTTGCAGGCGACGCACGCGCTGTTCGAGGCGCTGTACGCGAGCCGGTGCCACAGCCCGGTGGTGTTGCTGGCGCTGTGCCTGCTCGCGCACAACTATATGCACTCTCTCACACAACTATAATACGCACTCTCTCACACACCTATACGCACTCTCTCACACACCTATACGCACTCTCTGACACACACGTGTTGCAGGCGACGCACGCGCTGTTCGAGGCGCTGTACGCGAGCCGGTGCCACAGCCCGGTGGTGTTGCTGGCGCTGTGCCTGCTCGCGCATAACTATATGCACTCTCTCACACAACTATACGCACTCTCTTACACACACGTGTTGCAGGCCACGCACGCGCTGTTCGAGGCGCTGTACGCGAGCTGGTGCCACAGCCCGGTGGCGCTGCTGGCGCTGTGCCTGCTCACGCACAACTACGCGCACTGCAACCGGCTCATTGCCACCTTGTATCCTTTTACGACTATATTATTGGTTCTGGGTGATTTTTTATTCGGAGTTCAGAGCTATTTTACCTCGAAGTTTCTATAAGAGTGATTCTTATGTCGCTGGAATAAAGGCTTGTCATTGGTAAAATAACTCTGAATGTACTAGACCTGGCTCATGAATTAGACCAGTATGGCATACTTACTTTTTTGTTACTATGTTCTAACATGGCAAATACATTATATACATAATTAATTAATTTCCTGAGCGTGAACTCAGCGGCGATTTAGAGATCACGGTGGATTTCCTGACCGAGGTGGACAAGCTGGTGCAGCTGATCGAGTCACCGATATTCGCGTGTGAGTAAAATTACGTCACACAGCGGTGTCTATGACCTCAAAATGTCACGATGTCCTACTAGGCATACGGGGTACGCCACCGTCATCAGCTAACTATAGTCCGTAGCAGTGGTGTTGGGTGGTTTTACTTCAGAGGGAAGCCCTAGTCGCTAGACGTGAGTTGTGCAAGTTTTTTTTAAAGGAAATTTAGCGCCATATTATGTATGGTGGTCAAGGTAGTTACAAGCGTGAAGAGTTGTGTCGTGTCCGAGAGAAATTTTAAATACTTAGGTAACTATTCTTACAGTTATACCTTCGGTTCCTATTCCTATAGTTATATATACGGTATTCTTATACCTACAATTATATATATTTAAAAACACAAAATAGGTACTTAATAATATAACGTTTTTCTGTGTATTAACTATTGTAATATAATCATAATATTAAAATACTTCCACGGTACTACCGCCTATTAAATAATAATATATAATATTATGATAGTCTATTAATATGATAACTACAAATTACAATTGATAGTAGGTACGTATCAAGTAGTTTAAACTTTAAGACGAATTATATTTATCACTTCTCACTGCTCAATATAATCTCAAAAAGAATAGTTGAACAATAATTATTATTAACGTAATAAGTCGTAATAACATGATTTTACATCCAAGGACGCGTCGGCTGAGGTACCGCTGAGCGACTTTCAAAACTTCATTCGTCTCATGATGCACGTGATATTATCTAATAACGGCTCCTCATTGGTGAAAGCTAAAAAATGCTGGTTAATGTCACAGAAAAATAGCCCTTAATTACTTCAAACTGTCATCGAACAAATCAAATTAATAATATTGTTCTTTAGCTGGCCAGCCGACTATTAAAAACAAGTTTGAATTTCAACTTTATTTCTAACGAGATAAGGTTCCTATGATCTCCCACCATAACTCCGAATATATCGGGTTTAAAGAGATCTCCGATTCCAATATTCGTCTCTAAGTTGCAACGTGCAGCGCATAGATGTCGCTTGAGTCGGTCTACATCGCGCTATTGCTTGTCCGATCTGACTTGTATAAGATATTATTATTTTCCATATACTAGTAACCAAAACGACTAGCCAAATGGCAGTCACCAGACCGATTAAGCTAAGACGGCCAAAAGCCATTAGCGTAGACCCATTCGAAAAAAATAAAAAATAGATTAATAATCATATACTAGTTTTGGCTGGAGGTCTTCATGATGTAATCTGAAGGGAAGCCGATAAGAATAGAGTTCTTTAGACCATTCGCCACTTGTCCGTAGTCAATTCTTTGATTCTTAACAGGGTCTTTTCCTGTCGGGCGGGTCTCTATTCCAATTTCAAATTTATACCGCTATTTACTCATGCAATTGTGTTTCGAAAACCGTAATTAATTTGTTTTTTCCTCTTTGGTTTTTTCTTTGCGTCACTCTGTTTAGAAAATAGAAAACTTGAAATATCGTATTATTTTCGAGTACGTGTTCCACCTTGGCACCAGTGCTGCAGAAACAGCTCCAAGCTTTCGAGTCGAAGGATTAATCATGTGTATGTCGGCGATGTCGCAAAAGAAAACACAGTGCGTTTTTGGTTCCAACGTTTTCGTTCTGAAAATTTCGACCTGCAGAACAAGGACCGTGGACGGCCGAAGACCAAAGTTGATAATTAAGAATTGAAGGCTATTGTGGAAGCGGAACCATCGCAAACCACGTCCAAGTTAGCTGCGGCTGCGGTGTTAGTGATAAAACTGTTTTAATCCACTTGAAGCAAATTGGGAAGGTGAAAAAGCTTGAAAGGTGGGTGCCTCATGAATTCAGTGCAACAAACCGACAAACGCGCGTCGACTGCTGCGTTACATTACTCAACCGGCACAATAATTATGGGATTTTAAATTGAAACATTTCCTGTGATGAAAAGTGGATCCTGTACGATAATCGGAAACGCTCATCGCAATGGCTGAATCCTGGCGATCCAGCCAAATCCTCAAAAACTCAATTCAAAAAAAGTTACTTGTGAGCGTTTGGTGGACTAGTGCCGGTATCATTCACTACAGCTTTCTTAAATCTGGCCAGACGATTACGGCAGATGTCTATTGCCAGCAACTGCAAATCATGATGGAATAGCTAGCTGCTAAACAACCGAGATGGGTCATTCGCTCTAGGCCACTGCTGCTTCAGGACAACGCTAGACCACACACTGCACAACAGACGGCTACCAAATTAAAGGAGCTCCAATTAGAATGTCTAAGACATCCACCGTACTCTCCGCACCTTGCTCCAACAGATTATATTTTTTTTTCGAAATTTGGATAACTTCTTGCAAGGGAAAAAATTCAACTTCGATGGGGCCTGCCAAAGCGCCCTCAAAGATTTTACTGATTCCTGTCCGAATGTTATTTTTAGTAAAGGAGTCAATGAACTACCTATGAGATAGCAAAAGTGCATAGATAGCAATGGTATATACTTTGATTAAATAAATATGTCTAATTAAAAAAAAATCGACTTTATGTTCCTCCTTAACAGAACGCCAATTTCATACGTAATGACCTAATACTTGGAACCATGAAAAGAAAAATTAATAATTGTTTGAAACAATAAATATTTGTGAAAATGCGTAGTGCATAAAATCATTCTAAATTAAACTGACTAAAAATAACACGCGTGTCATTCGATACTCACTACTAATACTCGTATACTGAATATGATTTCCCTTGTTCGGTCTATAATTTAGCGCCTCACACATGAACCGACTCAGTCAATATTATTTATATTTGAGTTTACGCATTTATAAAGTGAATCTGACAGTTTTGCTGTCGAGCTAAAATTATGAAACTATTTTCGTTTTCTGTTTGATTCAATAGCTCTTTGTTTCTTGATATTTTTATTTCTTTTGGTTTTCATACTTTAGATTTGCGTCTGGAACTGCTGGGCGGCGCACAGAGCGCGGAGCTGCGCGGCGCGCTGTTCGGCCTGCTGATGCTGCTGCCGCAGAGCGACGCCTTCCACGCGCTGCGCCGTCGCCTGCAGTGCGCGCCCGCCGCGCCCCTACCGCTGCCCGTGCCGCCGTCAGTACATACACATCGACACACTACATACAACAGCCCCCTCCCTCGACACGATTTTGACACTTAGGTTAATGACAAATAAGTCTAGTGCTTACATTTGAGTTAAATGATTATTTTCAGTTCGAGGGAGAACAACATCGACTTCGACGCGCTGCTGCTGCAGTTCGTGACGCTGCAGGAGGCGCACCACCGCGAGCGTCTGCTGGAGCGCCGCATCTCGCGCGCGCGCATACACGACGCGCCGCAGTGACCTACTGTGACGGGTGACGCGCCGCAGTGACGCACAGTGGCGTACGAAGCTCTGTAGTGACGTACAGTGGCGTGCGATGCGTTGCAGTGACGTACGCTGGCGTGCGAAGCGTCGAAGTGACGTATGGTAGCTCGCGAAGAGTTGCAGCGACGTTCGCTAGCGTGCGAAGCGTCACAGTGACGTGCGCTGGGGTGCGAAGCGTCGAAGTGACGTACGGTAGCGTGCGAAGCGTTGCAGTGACGTACGCTGGCGTGCGAAGCGTTGCAGTGAAGAATGATGACGCACATTGCACAGATACCAGCATAATAATGGTTTTGCACTAGTGTAAATAAATAGCCGAAAAAAGTACCAACCACTGTTGTGTGGCATCCACCGTGACAGCTGTTGGTACTGTTGTGTGCTGAAGTTGACAATATCTTTTTATTTTTTGTACTAGTTTGATTTGTTCGATAAAATCTACTACAAATGGAACGCGGCTTCAAAGTCAATATTATATTTCATAAAGTAATATTATGTACATGTAAGGTTTAAATTTTTTTATACAATCATGCGTAATCTTTTTACACGTATATGTATTCGAGATGAAAACTGCTGTTTTTAGTCTAATAAATAATTATCATTTTAAATTTAAGTACTATTTTTAAATCAATTTATACAGTAATAAAGTAGGAACTTGGAATTGTTTGCTTAAAATGTACTTTATTAGTTTTAGTATTTACCTATTAATGGATCTCCCTAGGTGAGTAAGCATTCCATACCAAATTGTACCTAAAAAAATTACACAATATACTTTCCGATATACTCTGTTCAGATCCAATTTAAAACGTAAACAAAAGGATGGTATTCGACCAAATTAATGTGTCATTGTACTTCTTTATTACACGTTTTAATTTAATATTAAACATTAAAATTGGTAGCTCCAATACACTATTGTTCGTTTACACTTAGATTCAATTGGATCTGAACAGTGTATTATGTATAGGAGTAGTTGCCGGCTTCATTTGTTGACTGGCTTTCTAGCTAATGTTATACTTGTTATCTGTGTAATGTAATCATATTATTATGTTGATTTTACTACTAAAATATTTATATTATAAGATAACATTAATAAAATTGATTTAAAGAGAAAAAAAACTTTAATTGCAAAACCTATCAATACCCATTTTCACTCCAATAATTAATAAAAATTAAAATGATAGTAAATGGCTACTGGAAAAATAAATTCTATGAAATTGTTTGTATAATTATATTAGATAGTACATATTGGAGACTTATAAACAATTTTTTATATTTACACAATTACATAAGTAACATTAGATACAGAACCAGCTGCGAGGTGGTGACTGGTGCAGTGTGTAACTGTATACATTATACTATTTCTTATTGTATTGATATTTCATGTATTAATCATTGAGTTATAATGTACTACGTACTAGAGAAGCTATCTCAAAAAAAAGATAGGGCGCGCACTTGATGACGGCGGGGTATGCGCGGGACAAGCGGGGGGTGTTATGTTCTCACGTAAACATGGCCGCCGGCGCGGTGACGAGTTGCAATTGAAAAATTATAATTAAATTAAGCGTTTTTTAAAGATAATAAATGAACTTACTGGTGAAAAGTCACTCCTTGACTTTTACTTATGTTTCTGGAGTTGTTTGAACAGTATCTCAATGTACACGAAGGCATAATTTAAAAAACAAAACTTCACTCAAACGTGTCACGTTGCAGCAAGCGCTCGGCACAGACTAAGTGAGTTGGAGTGCGCGCGCTCTAACTGGTGTTACAAACAATCGAGTTGAGGCGTCTTCTCTAGTACGTAGTACATTATAACTCAATGGTATTAATAGCATTCTCAGTGGTCAGCTTAACATGTCAGTCTTGGACGGAATGTATCCTAGTCAACTGTAGAATATTGTTCAGAGAGACTGTCCTATACTCCACATTGTTGTATAAAAAAAATACATTTTTAATTCTAATACATATTCCCATAAAAAAAACACTTGCTCCTATGAAATAACTATTTGTCAAGTGGATTGAATGTTAATATGGTGATAAGAAATAGTTTATAGGATTAACTATTTCTTATCACCATATTGCACAACAGCCAACATAATTCACTTCATTATTTACAAGTTCAGATTTAGAGCAGTCACATTCACTGTCAACACCAAAACAATAGTTGCGATCTACTGGCAATGCCGAGCGCATTGCAAAGCGGTTGAACTTTTCAAACAATGTTTATATTATGTAGTTCTGTAAATTGCACAATATACCTAATATGTAAATATTTAATCAGTCGTCACTGAGATCTAAGCCACCGTGTCGCCGGAGCACCGGGTGAGCCACTAGGTAAGTGCGCAGGCTGGGCGCGCGGCGGGCACGGGAGGCGGCGCGGCGGGCGCGAGGGGTGGCGGCGTGAGCACCGTGCGCGCGTCCGACTCCAGCGACCAGCCGCCGCCACCCGACCACGACCATTCGCTCGAGATATGGCGGCGCTAGGGCGGCGCACGCCGCTCGCTGGCCGTCAGCAGCCGCGACACCAGTGCCGCGTGCGCCGCCAGCCCCGCGCCCACCTCCTCCGCCGCCGCCAGCAACGCGCGCGTGCCCGCTGCCCCCGCCGCGCCGCCTCCGGCCGCCACCGCCGCCCCCCCGCCTGTTGCGCCCTCCGGCGCCACGCCCGCTGTAGCCGCGTCCTCCACAGCCTGCCGCGTGCGTCGCTCGGCGTCCTGCAGCCGTGCCGCCAGCGCCAGCAGCTTGAGGTCGGCTGCGGCAGCGTCGCGGTCCAGGATACGCGTCTGTAGGAACACAGTGTGCGCCACTCGTAGCCAGTCCGCCAGCGCGTCGGCGCGTGCACGTGCCAGCGGCGCGGCGCGAGACAAGAGCGCGCGCGCGCGCCGTCCCGTCTCCGCCACTGTGATGCGCTCCAGTACGTGGAACTGGCCGTCGTTGTATGTAAGCGAGCGAGTGGCGCGGTCGCGCACCAGGTGCTGCCACGAGTCGCGCAGGCGCTCGGCTAGCGCGCGCGCCCGCCGGTGAAGGCGCAGTGCGGCCGGGCACGGCGACGCGGCCACCGCCTCCTCCCAGTGCGCACGCAGAGCGGCAGCGGAGTGGCGCGCGCGTAGGCCAGCGGCGGCGGCCCTGAGCGCCTCGGTCTCGCCGGCGAGCAGCGCGGCGGCAGGGGCGAAGGCGCGGTCGTCAGCGGGGCGCAGAGCGGCGCGGGGGCGCGCGGCGGCGGCGGCGAGGTCGAGGGCGCGCGCGGCGTCGTGCAGGCGGGCGGCGCGCTCGGTGAGATGCGAGGCGCGGGTGTCGAGCGCGGCGGCGCGGGTGTCGAGCAGCGCGGCCCAGCGGCGCACGGCTGCGGCGGCGAGCGCGGCGGCGGCGCAGTGCGCGGCGACGCGGCGGCGCAGCACGTGACCGACGCTGCAGGCGGTCTTGGCCTGCGCGGCGTCGTTCTCGACGGACACGATGTTGGGGAAGGTTGGGAACTTGGGCGGCTCGGGCTCGGGAGCGACGGTCACGTCGTTGCTGTTCTTGTTGAACAGCAGCAGCGGCTGCTCCGCACTCGTCTCGGGGTAGCTCTTGCCTGGCGATCGTAACATATCCATTGATTAAAAAATGTGCTTATTTTGATCAATTGAATTTTCTATTTTGTTCGGGCCTCACCTGTCGTGTTCTCGTCGATCTCAGAGAGCAGCATCACCTCGTTGCACAGCAGTATCTGCGACTCAGCCACGACGCTCGTCTGCTCGCATATGTACGTCTGCAGATGCTCATACTTCTCATCAGGTTTCAGGAACACCTGCAACATATGTGATATATTTTATAGTTGCTATCGTAATAGGGTAGTGTCGAATATCACATTTAAAAAAATTTAATTTCATTGTTACGAATAGACAAGCTAAGATACCTATAAGTATCTAAAAGAAAGTTACTTCGGTGTAAAATAATTACCAGTCATAACAATAATCGTCTAATTAAATTGCAACAAAGATTTTATGTGCTAATTTACCTACAAAGAACGTAAATTATTTAACATGTATTGTTTTAGATTGCACTAGTTTATGTGGTGGTTATTAAGATTAAATTAAAAATTTTAGTTTTTAGGGTTCCATAGTTCACGTTTCGAAACCCTTTGTTGGTTTTGTCATGTTCGTCCGTATGTCAATATTCAGCTTACCATCCAAACGGTTAGTGGTAGAAAATTGAAACTGTGCAATATAATATGTAATAAAATCACGAAAAATATTTTGTTTGGGGTAATGTGGGGTGATTTTTTCTCTCGCAGTGGGGTGTATCATAAGATAGGTCTTTTAAAAATTGTGAGCGGTTGCCAAGACAATTTTTTATTCAGGTATCCGTTTGCGACATATTGAAATTGTGTTCTTTAAGCACTTTTTTGTTAGGGAGAACCCTCCTCTAAAAGCTAAACAACTGACTCGATAGTCCATGTGATGAACTTTAAAGGACAACTATAACGACTTTTATAGCTTTATTAGTTCAGGAGTTATTAACTTGTAAAATGCTATTACTTAAAAAAATATGTACAAAAGTAACAAAACAATAAGTAAAAAATATTAATAATGATGGAACCCTATGTGTGTGAGTCCGACTCGCACTTGGCCGGTTAAGATAAGAAACCATTCGGGAATTCAAATACATAATTATTGTCACAAATACTTTTCATAAAACTAAATGCATAATAAACATAGCTGTATGTCTAAATTTAATTTTAACCTTTTTCATATAAATTTTTACAAATACACATCTATATCATTTTATAAATAAGTAGGTTACTTGTAGGTTAATACTGTAAATAAAATAAGTAGGTTATTTTATTTACAGTATTAGTAAGATAATATGTAACATAACATACCTCTATACTAGCAACTTTGTTCACATGAAATATGTAAACACATTTAGTTGATGTGACTGTTTGGACCTCGGAGAAGAATCTCTCGAAGGTCCATATCCTGTGGGGATCCACCTCAAGCAGACCAGCTAGCAGGGGAGTGACTATTTTCCGGAGACCAACACTCAGTTGGCAGTGACTAGGCAACTCTCTTGTCCACTCAATTGGACCATTCTCTGTTGTCTGAGTGCCCTGTAAATGATCTTTAAATTTATTTAAGTAAGTAAATGCTACTAATATTATAAATGTGAATGTTTGTTAGGATGGATATTTGTTACTCTCTAACGCAAAAACTACTGTACAGATTTTGATGAAATTTGGTATGGTAGTAGTTTAGGCTCTGGATTCTGAAAACTAGGCTTCTTTTTATCCCGGAAAAGTACAGTATATCCGCGGGATACCCGATAGTATATTTACGCGGGCGGAGCTGCGGGAAACAGCTAGTTTTATATATTATGAAAAAATTATATAACTATATATTTTTTTTTATGAAATGAATCAGGAAACGAGCAGACGGATCGCCTGATGGTATGCGATACCGCCGCTCATGGACACTCACAACACGCAAGTCTCGACATCATAGGAGTGACATTGGTAACCAATGTAATTGTGACTTGCATTTCCAATCCTTAACATCCTCAACCTCCTTTGGGCCTCTATATCATCGTTTCTCAAGCGGAGGGTCGCGAACCTTGAGGGGGTCAAGTTTGTTTTTAAAGGGGGTTGCAGTCTATTGAAAAATAATAAATACATACTACATAGGTACAAAACATTCGTTTTTCGAACTAAACTTTTGTATTGAACATCGAAAAAAGGATAATATAATGTACAGCTGATAAAAATAGAGCGCTATGTACATATTGTTCTAATTTTATAGTGACGGGTCACAAGACTTTTTACTTAACTTTTTGGCTTTTTTGTGGATTGTGACATAGAAATGTTGAGAAACTATGCTCTATAGTCTATGTGAATAGTTTATTATTATTTGGACAATAATCAATATATAAAACTAGTTAGTAACATTTAACAATTTAAAAATAAATAAGCATTAGAACAAAGGATCTACTAACAGATATAACTCCAGAAGCTTTTTTTGTTGTAATATAAAACATAGTCTCCTTGTTCCTCCTTCCCCCATAAGGCCTGAATGGCAGTTGGCCAGTGGCCACATGGTACAGTGTGACTCCTATAGACCAGAGATCAACCGTAGCGCCAAAACTCTTCCCCACTGGCTTCCTCAGAACTGCTCTTTCATACATGTCTGGATGTAAATACTCTTCCGTCCCATATAGAGATACAAACTGCTCCTCCTCTTGTAGTTCCCTAGCAGCACCAAAGTCGGTCAGTTTGTATGTAGTAGTACCATCTTCATTTATAAACTTCATGATGTTTCCGGGCTTTAAGTCACGGTGTACCAGATTATTATCTCGTAAATGTTTCATGCCGGCGGTCAAATGCTCTACAACTAAGAGAAACTCGTCCTCCTGGAGACCGTAAGTGTTCTCGGGGTCGTCTAAAATATTGAACAGACTTCCCCCCGTACAGAGCTCCATCACGATGACCTTGCCGCGACCCTCCTGCTCCTCCTCGATCGCGAGAAGCTTTACAATATTCTCATGCTTAACTTTCTTGAGCACTTCGAATTCTCTCATCTGTACTTCATGCGGTCTCATATGACTTAGCTGGTTGAACGTTTTGACCGCCACCGGCTCACCGTTGTTCTTGTTCACCCCCTGAAACACCGCTCCCGTAGCCCCCTTCCCGAGGACACTGGTGGTACACCAAACATAGTTTTCTGACCCTCGGAGAAACGACATAGTTATGATTCGGAAATTTTAATATAAATGTTGAATTATTACAAATAAACCCTTTGTTATGAATACGTTAACTCACACTTCACATAATTATTTACTTAATTTATAGCGAATTCTGTGAAAAATATTACTTATTACAGTAAACTTTCTAAAACATAAATTGCAAGATTGTGCAAAATTACAAATTGTTGATAATTATGACAGGCGCTGTCAACTGCTGCTGCTGCAAAAAAAATAAAAAATTATTTATTTATATATGGCATCGGCTTGTAACATTTGCCAGTGTCAAGATAAAAAAATAGAAATAGAACTTCCGTTTCAATTTTCAACACCGTATTCCTATATCGTCAAGTCTAAAGTTTAGTCAAAGTCCAAATAAATAGTCAGTACAGTCCATGAGTCATGTCAGTCGAATCAGTAAAGTGGTAGAAGCTTTACTGAAAGTACCTAGGGAGTTTTGGCGGACCACAAAATAGCACGTTTTTAGAAGTGGTATCACTTGCCCATACGTTGCACGCTTTTGCACGTTAACGAATATTTAATGGTTAATATTCTACCAATATTACACATTAAGAACCGAAGTAACACAAATTTATGAGGATATACAAAATCCACAATGTCACCTATTGAACTCTCCGGCAAAACTCCATGTCAAGTGTCAACTTGGGAATTAGCGGTAAATTAGAATTTTTGTTCATGTTTTCAATACCTACCGTTTTACTAAATCTTCAATTCTAAATTTCACAAAATAGCACGCTTTTTGAAGTTGTACTGTAAAAATGTTTAATAGTTAATATTCTACTACTACACATTAATAACCAAATTAACACAAATTTATGGAAGACATACAAATTTTATTTAATTTTATTTATAGAAATACAAAAACCGCGCGATCTTACAAAATGTCCGCCGGTGAACGGGACCTGCAAACAACCTCGCACACCGCGGGTGTAAAACGCCCCGTAAGTTGTGCTTTAATTTTTTACATACATTCTACAGAATTTGCGGGCCCTGCGACCGCGGTGGGCGTGGGTGAGAACCGCTCCTTGAGTTCTTAACCTTAATAGCTATTTGACTGCCCTGCCCTATGGCAGTTTTAGATGCCGAAAACACTCATTACCTAATGCTATAAGCATCGAAAGCAAAAAAAATCTTAATGTCATATTCGCCATTGTCCATCGTCATGTCATTCAAATGACATTTAAATTTCATTTCTCAAAATCTTCAGTATTATTACTTATCATCTATGCTCAAAATCACCTGCACAGACTACTTAGAAGAACTAACGTTATCACCTGCGAAATTGTGCGAAACACTCCGAAGTGCTAATGAATTTTTGTGTTTTTTATATTATTTCGTAATTTGGTTAATTTAATACTTATTCGTCATTAAAAAAATACTTATCGAAGTGAAGTTGATTGGCTGTCGCGTTTAAATAAATTGCTGCTATATTCTAAATTAAACATGTCAATACAACACGTCGTGTTTAGTCACTGGTTTTGAGAAGAATTGTGTATTAAGACAGTAATTCGGTTGCTGTATTAGACAAAAAAAGCCCAAGCCTTCGTCATTGTGGAAAATAAAATAAAATGTAAGTTTTGTTTAAGTTCAGAAACGAATGATGTACATGTTGTATTTGAAGAACCTAGCCTAACTTTTATTATTATTAATAATTTTTCAGGTCTTCCAAGACATTAAGTCGGCGTAGAGATCGTTCTTGGAGTAGTCCTCTCGAACACAGACGCGAGTCGCGACCAAAGAGTAGAGATAGGGACAGACATGCCACAAGTAGGCATAAAAGCTCCAAAGCAAGTAGTAATGACCAGGAATCTCGAACTAGAAGTAGAGATAAGTCCTCTAGATCCAAATCACCAAGAGGTAAACACAGATCATGTAGCAAGGAGACAAAAAAGAGTAAAGATAAGAAAAGTAAAAAGAAAAGGAAGCAAAGCAGCAGTAGCAGCTCGTCCAGCAGTGACAGTGATGAGGAGGAACTGAAACTGCTGCAGCGGCTGGAGGCCGAGCGACAGAGGATCAAAGAGGAGAAGAAAAAACGAAAGGAATTACTTAAAGCCAATGAAACCCCAGAAGAGAAAAGGTAAGAGATAGTCCTAACATTTATTTGTGTTGTAATGCTGATTTTAAGAATTTTTATAAATAGTTTTTGATACTTCAAATACATATCTGTTAAATATGATAACATTGAACGTTGAATAATCACTAAAATGTTCACAGACCCGCAGCTGGGCTAGCACTTATCATTATAGATAGACTGCAAAATATCATTGTTCTACCTGAATTGTTTTAACTTTTAATGCCTGGTTTCTGAAGATTTTACATAAACTCTAGATAACCGATAAACTAGGCTTATCTGGTGCAGATATCTAGATATATTTGGCATTGTTACTAGTTTTATGACAAACATTTGTTACTTTGGAAGTGAAATGGAGCTGTAAACTATTTTAATAATAATAATAATAATTTTCTGTGAAGTTTTTTAATTCCTTATTGTATCAGAGATATCTATTACAGATGTCTCTGATACAATAAGGAATTTGTAAATTATGAGTATGGAATTGATTAACGGTCTTCATTAGTCAGTTAAGTTAAACATAGTTTATATAATGTGGTTTTGTTGTTCAGAAACAAATTATCAAACCAATATCACTAATTAATAGATAAACTACTGACAAATTCACCTCAGAGACCGGGCATACATGATGTTATTATGTATTAGGTCCTTACATATGAAATTGGTGTTTTGTCGTACTGGCCACTTTGATCTGAAATATATCTTCTTTGGTTAGGAATTACAATTTCAAATTTATACCGCTATTTTATACGCTATTACGATTTTCGAACACAAATGCATGAGTAGTCATGCATTTGTGTTTCGAAAATCGTAATTCATTTGTTTTTCCTCTTTTGGTTTTTCTTTGCGTCACTCTATTTACAAAACGGAAAACTTGAAATATCGTATTATTTTCGAGTACAAGTTCCACTGTGGCACCAGTGCTGCAGAAACGACTCGAAGGATTAATTATGTGTATGGTGGCAGTGTCGCAAAAGAAAACAGTGCATTTTTGGTTCCAACGTTTTCATTTTGGAAATTTCGACCTGCAGAACAAGCCTTGTGGACGGCCGGAGACCAAAGTTGATAATGAAGAATTGAAAGCAATTGTGGAAGCGGATCCATGGCAAACCATATCCGAGATAGCTGCAGGGTGCTGTGTTAGTGATAAAACTGTTTTTATCCACTTGAAGCAAATTGGGAAGGTGATAAAGCTTGAATGGTGGCTACCTCATGAATTGAGTACAGCAAACCGAGAAACGCGCGTCGACTGCTGCATTACATTATTCAACCAGCACAATAATTAAGGAATTTTAAATCGAATCTTTACCTGTGATGAAAAGTGGATCCTGTACGATAATCGGAAACGCTCATCACAATAGCTGAACCCTGGCGAACCAGCCAAAGCCTGCCCCAAGCGAAAATTGACTCAAAAAAAGTTACTTATGAGCATTTGGTGGACTAGTGCCGGTGTCGTTTACATCTTTCTTAAATCCGGGCAGATGTCTATTGCCAGCAACTGCAAATAATGATGGAAAAGCTAGCTGCTAAACAACCATCATTCAATCTAGGCCACTGTTGCTTCAGGACAACGCTAGACCACAACTGCACAACAGATGGCTACCAAATTAGAGGAGCTTCAATTGGAATGTCTAAGACATCCACCGTACTCCCCGGACCTTGTTCCAACAAATTACCATATACCAACAATTACAACTCCAATGGGGCAGTCCAAAACTCCTTCAAAGATTTTATTGATTCCTGTCCGAATAGTTTTTTTAGTAAAGGAATCAATGAACTACCTATTAACAAATATATTTAAATATATATATATATATATATATATATATATATAAAAATTAGCAATATACTTTGATTAAATAGATATATTATGTTTAAAAAAAATCGACTTTATGTTCCTCCTTTACAAAACGCCAATTTCATATGTAATGACCAAGTTTAATGACCAATTAGCAAGTTTTTTAAACTTGAAAAGTTTATTTTTAGAGAAAGAAGGTTACGTGAGAAACAGGAAAAGGAAAGGAAGAGAAGGGAACGCATGGGATGGGACAATGAGTATCAGTGCTACACCAACCAGGATAATCCATTTGGTGACTCGGCTCTCACCAACACCTTTGTGTGGACGAAGAAATTAGCTAAAGAGGGGGTGAAGAATGTCTCCCACGACGAGCTCGAGGCACTTAACAGGCAGAAGCAATTGGAGAACAAAATAGAACTAGAAAAGGTGTGGTTGCACTATTATTAATAAAACAACTCATTTTTTCTACTTTGTTGTCCTAACATAATGTCTAGTGCATAAATGCTATCACTTAGCTTTTATTATTATAAAATTTGGAAACCTGTGGACATTGCAGTGGGCTACACTTTTAATATCTGATCCTAACTTAAATTGTGCTGTTAATGTGTATAGTGTAGTTGTTAACTGTTTAATAAAATAAAAGTTGTGTAACTACAACTACAAATAAACAATATATTTTCAAATTTTATTCTAAACCAGCTAAGAAAATATATATTTACTCTGTTATGTTTCACAATAATAACAGTGCCATCTAGGGACACACGAAAGAAGCGAAGCCGAAATTATTTATTGATGTGCAGGTGAAGCAGCGGCGACTGGAGCGCGAGGCGGAGCGTGCGGAGCGCGAGGCGGAGGCGGCTGCGGCGGCGCGTGCACGCGAGGCCGCGCAGTTCAGCAGCTGGGCACGTCAGGAGGACTCCTTCCACCTGCAGCAGGCGCGCCTGCGCTCGCAAATACGGATAAGGGATGGCAGAGGTATTCATCACATGCTAGTACTTACTAACCGGCATAATTTTGTTTTAATGAAGACACAAAAGAAACTACTGGTTTATTTTAAAATTAATAACATCATGCTATGAACACAAACCCAGAAACGTACAGTCGATCGCATACCAATCGTAAACTATTGCTCGAAGTTCGTACTGTTGGGTAATCGCAGCGTCCTTTTTGATAAATTATTTATGACATGCACCATTAATTCGTAAGGTCGTCGAACGCGAATTTTTAAAGAATCGACGGACAATACAACGAAGAGACGAAGAGGGACGGTGGATAATGCGCTGCACTATCACTCTCTCGCCTTGTGATGTGCGGCGACGCAGGTGTGGCATACAATGCGTTAATGCGCCGGGACGATACGACACAACGTACTAGTGGGGCCCCAGCTTAAGGCTGGGGCCCCATTAGTACGTTGTGTCGTATCATATCGTATCGTATCGTAACATATATAGGGCCCTTTATATTTTACCGTTTTTTATCCACTTAAGAATTTTCGACGGAGGCCATAATATTTCAGCTTTGACCAAAACTCTAAAGCCTTCTGTACTAATCTGAGCTCACCTTGCCTTCCATGTTTAGCACCAAGAGTGATTTACGGCCGATTAATAACTATTTAAAACTAGCTTTTGCTTTCGGCCCGCGTAAATATAGTATCCCACAGTAACACTGTATCTTTTTAGGATAAAAAGTAGCCTATGTGTTAATCGAGAGATAACTACTACCATACCAATTTCATCAACCATTTATCCACCCTTCAGTACCATCAATAAATAAATGATTATGATCAATTCATTCAGTAGTTTTTGCATGAAAGAGTAACAAACATCTATCCATTCACTGCCAGCTGCTGCAACTGCCAGCATATTGTTATTGTCGCATAATATTATGCTTTGTAACCTGTGGGCTGAGTGAAACACAATATTCCATCAGCCAGGAATTATGTGGTTGCTGATAACAATATAGAAGCTTTAATGAAGTTCAGGATGACAAATCATTAACGAATGATGACGATAGATAATTAAATTAAAAATATTATTTTATTGCAAAATTTAATAACGCAAACTTATTTTTCTTAACTAATCTTTTATTTAGGATACATTCTTACATTTCACTCATCTATACCAACAAAGCTAGAAGTAGTGGAAGAATAGTATTTTGGCTATTACGTAAATAAATTATGTGTCTGTTCAGACAAGTTTTTGCAAATTCAGGTTATAAAAACTTAAACATAATTAAATTAAACACAGGCATTTCATCCACAAATAAAAAACCTAGCATTAAGAAACCTGGAGATTGATACCAATTATATATGAGTCCAATTCTATAACAAGTTTGCCACTCATGTGGTAATCTTAGCAGAGGATCCACAGTTTGTTTTATTATGTAGACTCGCTCTTTATACTATTTGGTGCTGATGATGCTTGTTGAAGCTTTTTTCTTATTAATATTAGCTTCATTTTTGATATCAATAATTTGTATTTATGCTGAATATTGTTTTATTACGTAGACTCATTCTTTATACTATTTGGTGCTGATGATGCTTGTCGAAGTTTTTTTCTTATTAATTGTAGCTTCATTTTTGATATCAATAATTTGTATTTATGCTGAATTTCAAGGCACTTCTTTCTCTGTATGAGGTATTTTCTTTCAATGGCTGCATTTTTAATTTTCATATTATAATATTTTTGTACTATTCCTTTTGCCTTTGGACTTTCTGACCTGGAGCTGTGCCCTAAAAAGAATAAGACAAAGTAAGACCTCAGTATTTTGTATAAAAAGTAATTTGTTCCAACACTAGCGCGACGTTTAGAATAAACACAAAGGACATCACTACGTGATGTATGGCCGACCGAAAGGGGCGCTGTCAGAGAGTGACGAACACTTGCATTTAGATCCCCTTCCGCGCCGGATGCATTTTCAGCTCATCCCGAAACCTAGTGAACGCGAACGCGTGTGCGCATATTTATTTGTGCTCGTTAATATAATACCAAATTCGCCGGCGAACCGCGATAAATCTATCGATAATCCGCTCAACAGCTGTGTAGTGTAGTGAGAAGAAACCTCCGCCCAGATACAGAACCACCAGCTCAACAATAAGGTCAGTCCCAGATTTCTCCAGCCCTCACATTAACCTATATACCTACTTCCCTCAGCTCAAAGTCGCATGTGTAAGTTTATAGCTTACACATAATTACTAATTAAAAAGGGTGCTATAACCCTTTGGTTTAGCATTTTCTGAATGTTTTAAAGTAGCTGTTGAATTCTAAAGAAAAATACTCATTTAACTGCTACATACTGTTTGTTTTAGTTGACTTGCAATTATATAGAAAAAGCATATTATATTATCTTTACTTCTATACTAATATTATAAAGAGGTAGGTTGGTGATATTGTGAGGTTGTAAGAGGTAATCTCTGCACACTTAGCATATCCATCATAGAAATGGTTACTTTCCACAGAAGAATACACAAATGACAGATAGACAAAGGAGAGCTAGTTAGCCACGTTACCGTGGACAATGCTACAGGTAAAAGCTAGTGTACAATAAAATACAAATAAAATACAAATAAGTAAACAAACCTTGTTCATTGTCTAGGATGTCTAAATCTATTTCTGGTTGTATTTCCAATTTCTCCTCGTCCATTGTATCTTCGTCATTTGAACAAGTATTGTCTGAAAATTTTACAAAATAGTTACTCATTAATCAAATGTATCATGTGGATTGTACAAAAGTAGCATCAGGCATAGTAGGAATTTAACTACTGCATGCAGCATTTGTTTGTTCAGTTTTCATTCCTTCCTTAATTCATGACCTCTTTTCTTATTAAAAAATCAGGTTGTAGATAAATAAAGCCTACAAAATGTACCTCATCAGTTGTATGTATATCTTACGGCTCCGACTTTATATTTTTATCCATGCATAGTATTATTATATTACAGTGAAAATCTGTTACAGCAACATTGAAGGGACTGATGAGTTATGTTTGTAATAGCTAATAGTCGTTAAACCAATATAAAAATGGTTACATTGTACGCACAGCAGACTTCTAAATATCATTGTAATACATAGTTAGTCAATATAAATAATGTCTATAGGTATAATAGGTTTTCACAGTATATATTAAGTTTATATACTAAGTATAAATATATACTAACCAAAATATGAAGCAGTATCATCATAGGGTGTTGGTATTAAGGGCTTAATTTCTAACATGTGCCTGTGTTCACCAGTGTCTAATATGTGTTGATGTTTCATAATTTCATTCTGTAAAACAGTAGAAAGTACAGATCATAAGTTTATACAAACCAAGTAGGCACTAGGCATTATTAATCTTTACATGGTGTAAAATGAAGTTGCTTCCACAGTGTGTTCGCTTAGATCTTTTAAACTGTTCAACAGATTTTAATGCAGTTTTCAGCAATAGATCAATTGATTCAAGGAAAAGGTTTATATTATGTACATTGCACCCATGCGAAGCCACTAGTATAATATAAGTAATAAATATGATGGTTACCTAATAGTTATAACTAACATTGTCAATATTAGGTATTAAAATTTTTCAAATCTATCCGAGAAAAATATTTAATAATATTTTTGCATACTATGGTCAAACTTACAGCTTGTCTGAAGATGCAGTATTTATGGGTGATACCAACATTAACTTATATTACTAGGGTTTTAAGCTCTTACCTTACCTTTTCATTTACATTCTTGCGTATCCTCTGTTTTAAATTTTCGTAAAGATGGCGAAGTTGTTTCCAGTTCCTTGGACCCGTTGTGGAAATGGCGTTGTATTTTTTGGCTATCGTTTCCCAAGCATTTTGTTTTGCTTGTACACATTCGGCGTTCGTCACCTTATTCTCAACAATGTGTTTAAACCTGAAAGTGCAACACCACGTCTAGACACATTATTTATTTACGTAAAAACCAATCCGCGTCCAAATGGTGGCGATCAAAACTTACTCATCCACAAGTTTTAAAAACATTTGTTTTTCAATATATGTGTAATTGGCGCCTCGTTTTTTATTACTCTTCTCCATTTCAACGTTTATGAGAAATAAAATAAACAATCTTGAATTGATTTTCTTCTTCTTCTTCTTCTGAATGCTCAGTTGACAGTTCTGACAAGTGACAAAGCCTATGTGGCATAGACTAAACAATAAATCTTATTACACACGTCGCGTCCATAAGTCGCTACTCGTGAACTCGCGACTAAAGAAAAAAGCCCCTTTAGCTATACATATTTTAGCACAGATTAATAAATAGTTACTACGTAACAGATACATCGCTCCCATACAAAAGCGAAAATACCTACGCTATAATTGCCTATAAAATCTTAATAATATCTGCTTTTCGCAGAGAGAAAATATGTACCATAAGTACGCGACTCACGTTACACGTGAGTCACGCGCGCCATCGCACGAATGCGCCAGGGTTGTATCTATAAGAATTATTGTAATTTTTTAGTAACTGGAGTGTTTTTTATCTACCTTCTGATTTTTAGTGTTTTAAGTAGGTATATTATAATTTACCAGAGTGGAAAACATTGGGAGCTGTGTCACAGTTTATACTAGTACAGCTACTGAACCAACGCTAACTACGGAATAATTACATAAACTACTATTAAGTTCTTATAATCTGTAAACATTTATATGTATGTGATTTAAAAATAAATAAATAATTATTATTTGTCAATCGAATATGTTATAAAAGTATACATTTTTAACCTCATTGAATTCTCGAATATTAAATTTTTGAGTTGAAAATATCCTAAATCGCGTAAATAATTTTAATAGGTATATAGTATATAATGAAGACAGAAAAGCAGAGAAAAATCAATAAATGTAATAAGTATTGCAATTTTAAAATTATTATTATTTTATAATAATTTTAAGAACGCTCTTGCTAATTTTTCCTGGCTGGAGGCTGTTTCCTACAAAAAAACTGCCAAGAACTAAATGCCTACTAAAGAGGTCAAAAACTACAATTTAGTTCTTACAATTAAAACTATTGTCTCGTAAGAGACACGCCGAGCGGTAGGCAAATAACGCGTGTCCTTGAGCGAGTGACGAACGCCTGATTTTAGTCCAGTAATGTTAGACGTAAATATGTTAAAACCTAGGAATCCACGGCCAATCAATTTTTTTATTTTTTATTTATTGTTAACCAAAAAGATACAATTTACATAGATAGAATGCAGCAACAAAAAGCCATGTTAGGTTTATCTTGTTGCTGGTTGACGCTCGTTACAAAAAAGTACATACAATATACATAATTATAAAATTAAATTAACAGACACCTACCAGCCGAGCGCGCAGTGAGTGCGACGTCGGGCGCGCATGCTATACGTCTCGACAGTCTCAATACTCGAGACACTGATATGCTGCGCTTGCGCAGCCGACAGTCCTATGCACCGCTCGCCCGTATTTTAACTATACAGGATGCTACGCTATAGTTTTATCTGAGAAATAATTCATCAGTACAGTTTTTATATTGAGAGGTGTTATTTTGTCTCGTACTTCAAATGGTAAAGTGTTAATTAGAGTAGGAATTATATAATTTGAAGTACGCGTGCCATAAAAGTTAGAATGCTTTGGTATTAATATTTTCTTACTAGAAACACTTCTTGTTACAATTATTGATTGGTAATAATTATTGATGGTTTTCGTATTTTGAGTTATATTTGAAGAATTGATCGCATAAATGAACGTAATTACGCTTATGATACACCGGCAAAACCTTACAATACTGAATTAATCCTGAATGGTCATTTTTAAATTTCTCTTTTATTTTCTCCGGCACTATCATTTTAAGAAGCCTGTACTGCAACTTAAATATTTGATCTAAGTATGTCTGAAATGTTCAATTCATTTATTCTGAATTGAATTGTAATAATAATAATATGTTTATTGCAAGAATGTAGTGTTACAGAGATCTTAAAATTTAAAAACATATTCTTGTACATTCTGCCATACAGATGGCGTGCAATTAAAAAAATAAAATATTAGTAAGTAATTATTAGGTCATTATTATTAAATTGGCGTTTTGTAAAGTAGGAACATAAAGTCGTTTTTTTTTTAAATAAAATATATTTATATTATATTTAAATATATATATATCTTTGCACTTTTGCTATCTCATAGGTAGTTCATTGATTCCTTTACTTAAAAAACCATTCAGACAGGTATCAATAAAATCTTTGAAGGCGCTATAGACTGCCCCATCGGAGTTGAATTTTTTTCCAAGGAAAAAAATTTTTAAGCAAGAAGTTATCCAAATTTCGAAAAAAATGGTAATCTGTTGGAGCAAGGTCCGGGGAGTACGGTGGATGTCTTAGACATTCCAATTGAAGCTCCTCTAATTTGGTAGCCGTCCGTTGTGCAGTGTGTGGTCTAGCGTTGTCTTGAAACAGCAGTCGCCTAGAGCGAATGACCAACCTCGGTTGTTTAGCAGCTAGCTTTTTCTTCATGATTTGCAGTTGCTGCCAATAGACATCTGCCGTAATCGTCTGACCAGATTTAAGTAAGCTGTAGTGAACGACACCGGCACTACCAAACGCTCACAAGTAACATTTTTTGAGTCAATTTTCGCTTGGGGCAGGCTTTGGCTGGTTCGGCAGGGTTCAGCCACTGTTATGAGCGTTTCCGATTATCGTACAGGATCCACTTTTCATCACAGGTAATGATTCCATTTAAAATCCCTTAATTATTGTGCCGGTTGAGTAATGTAACGCAGCAGTCGATGCGCGTTTGTCGGTTGCACTTAATTCATGAGGTACCCACCTTTCAAGCCTTTTCACCTTCCCAATTTGCTTCAAGTGGATTAAAACAGTTTTATCACTAACACCGCAGCCTGCAGCTAACTCGGACGTGGTTTGCGATGGATCCGCTTCCACAATAGCCTTCAATTCTTCATTATCAACTTTGGTCTCCGGCCTTCCACGGTCCTTGTTCTGCAAGTAGAAATTTCCAGAACGAAAACGTTGGAACCAAAACACCGCCGCCTTACACACCATTAATCCTTCGAGCCGCTCTGGTGCCACGGTGGAACTCGTACTCGAAAATAATACAATATTTCAAGATTTCCGTTTTGTAAACACAGTGACGCAAAGAAAAAACCGAAAGAGGAAAACACAAATGAATTACGGTTTTCGAAACACAAATGCATGAGTACTATTTACTCATGCATTTGTATTTAATATAAAAAAATTAATACTAATTATTAAATTTGGTATAAATTTGAAATTGGAATTCCTAACCAAAGAAGATATATTGAGATCAAAGTGGCCAGTACGACAAAACGCCAATTTCATATGTAAGGACCTGATAATAGAAATAAAAATTGTCCCAATATACTTCCTTGCGGGACTCCGTACTCATTAGGTTGAAGAGAGATCTGTGTATTATTTTAAAACCTTTTTCAATCTAAGCGATCTCTACGCACTGAGTACGATTACTGAGATAACTCTTAATCCATTCGTAAGATTTTCCGCGTATAGCTTGTGGTCAACAAAGTCAAAAGCCTTGGTCAACGAAAAAAAAATTTTTAGGCAACATGCCTGTTGGACTGCTATCTGCATAGCTAAAGTGCATTACTCACTGTCCAGTCTGCAAATCCATTGCCGTAGCCTTGACGTGGACTTGTAGGCAAAAATTTAAAATTATGGACACTTGAGTTTTGACACTAATAACGGCCATTAGTACTGGTGCTATATTGGCAAGCTGGACTCCTTATAGATACATGTTTGGGGATTTCGGCGTTGCTTTAAGAACTGCAAGCATAAGCCACTATGTCAATTAAAGTAATCCACCATCATCACACCATAAATCATGGCATAATGATGATATAATAGGTCCTTCTCATAGTATTTTACACCGACACGGACATCTTTGAACATTACTCTGCCGTTTATGGACCGATTTTCATAATTCTTTTTTTGAAATATTGGGTATAATCCGAAATTGGTATCTTTGTCACCAAAGTGGTGATCTGATGATGGCATCCATGAGGAATTGAGGGAACTCTTCGAAATTTGGAAAAATATATGGGCACATATAGTGATTTTATTTTTTTTCAGAATTAACCCAAGTATTACTACCAAAAAGTAAGATTCTGCACGAAGGTATACCCTGGATCCAAAAGTACTGAACAGAACTCGTCAGTCTTTAAAGATACGCGTTTGGAAATTTCAACATTGTTTAAAGAACTGCAAGCATATGTCATTATGTAACTTACAGTCATCAGCAGCATATTATATACAATACCTAATGGAAGTTTGGCGCGTATTCAATTATACATTCGATCGTATATTTTAAACGTTCTTAAAATGTATTAATAAAAATTTAACAAATTGCACTAAAAAGGAAAAATTATTATTATTTTTAAACAAAATTTTAAACCAACTTCCAAAGTAAACTGCACAAAAAAGTATGAAATAAAACTTATCTTCTAAATAATTCCCCTTTTAAATTCTTCAAGGTACCGACTTCAAAATTTTGAAGATTGAGTAGAGAAATAGATAAAATTTTAGCCAAATTTAAAAGGGGAATTATTTAGAACTTAAGTTATATTTCATACTTTTTTGTGCATTTTTACTTTAGAAGTCGGGTTATAGAATATGTATTTCAAATTACTAAAATATTAATAGTTTATAAACTGTGAATGAAAAGCCGAAAGCTCTTTTTTGTCATCTTTGATATTAGTACCTACTTACGTACTAAAAAAAAGAAGATCACAATATTTTTTTTTTTAAATTTTTTATTTGTGCTTTTAACTATAGAGTCCTATAGTTTTTATGAAGATTAATTGACTAGCCCTGGATACCGAGGGAAAAAACGAATGTTATACGACTAATTCGATTAATCGGACGTTACTTGTTTTAGACAAGATGTCTGTAGTAAGACAAAGCTCTATAGGTAATTTCGATTCCAGCGAAGCCGATCGACCTGCTGGCGTGGTACGTGAGCTCGGAGCAGTGCGTGGACGCGCTCGAGATGCACGAGCCCTACACCTACCTCAACGGCCTGCAGGCTAACGATCTGGAAGACCTGCTCGAGGACATCAAGGTACATATTTCAGTAACTACATATCTGGGTAATACTGTTATTTATTTAACAATTTTTGAACACATAGAATTAGACATATGACATAAAAACGAAACTTTTCCCAGTTTAGACAATAAACAATACACATGTTAAACAAGAAATATAATTTCTAGATTAGAAGGTTTGTGTGTGTGTGTAATGTGTATGTTACTATTTCATGGTTAAACCGCTGAATTAACACACATTACATACACAGGCTTTGTCCTGGAAAATGTGTGATTAATAGATTTACTTTTAGTGCATATATGGGGTATCTAGTAGACGCCATAATATGATATTGGTGTTGCAGGTGTACGAGGAGCTGGAGAGCGACAGTCAGCTGCAGTACTGGGCGGACGTGCGCACGATCGCGCGCGACGAGCTCGCCAAGCTGCGCCACGCCGCGGCGCCGCAGCGCGACACCGTGCACGCCGCCGTACAGCAGGACGTACAGCAGGTCAGCGAGGGCTAACTCGTAAAGCTCAAAACTCAAAATCTTTTATTTCTATGTTGGTTACAATGTAACATTTATACAATTGTCCTACATGATGACCAACCAGTATGCCATTGACCTGTAGGATAATCTAATTTCGGCCCTCAGTAACCATTCCTCTGTCTATTTCGGAGCCCCTTGTGATCAGACACGCGTGTAGCTTCGCCGAACATTTGTTAATGCATGATCGGACTAGTTGGGAATTGTCGGATAATACAAGGTTTTTTGTACTAACACTTACAGTTTTTGACCCGCTGTTTAATATCCCAGCAGTAGTAAAATGTTGTATCTGTAAATTCTAACGTGTATTTGAACTGAACGATTTAGTGTTTAATAGACACCTTTATTACTGTTCCAATTTGTTACTAAAATCTACTGTGTTTGTTGTACCCGGATTTTAAAGCAGGAAAAAGATTTTCGTAAGCTGTTTTGAAAGGACAGAACAAATCGTCTCGCTATCGTAACAACACAACATACGGCATATACGTCAATACACATTCGACGAATTTTTTTTTATTTTGAGTCTGTGCATTATTTATAGGATATACAGATGGGTGAAAATAAAAAGAGATATTAAATTTTTACTAAAAATAATGCATTTAAGTCTTTTGTTATTACCTAAATGAGTATTCGTCTGCAGATCTTCAAGGGCAAGACGGGCGCGCAGCTGGCGGAGCTCCAGACGCACATGGAGGCGAAGATCAGCGGGCGGCGCGACGGCGTCGACGTGGGCTACTGGGAGAGCCTGCTCAGCCAGCTCAAAGGTACTTGTGACACTTTTAACCCCCGACGCATATGGATAGGTACTGACATTGTAGAATCGAAATTATTGATATATTGTTGCACGACGAAAGAAAAAAACATATATAACTTAAAAATTCGCAGTTCCCAGGGATAAAAACGAGCTAGACCGATTTTTCTCCCCCAAAATTCCCTGCATACTAAATTTCATGTAAATGCTTGCAGCCATTGTCGAGATTACAATTATACATATATACAAGATGTGTGATGTCTCCTTTAAAGTATAAAATTATATACAACAGTGTTAATTGTCATCGTTTAGGGCTTGTACAAGACCTTAATTTCCTCGTAATAACAGAAGTATAACTAGCTATGTGTGTTGCGTGCGTCCGCAGCGCACATGGCGCGCGCGCGGCTCCGCGACCGCCACCAGCTGAACCTGCGCCGCAAGCTGGACCTGCTGAAGCGCGAGCAGGGCCTGCCCTCCCCCCCGCTCGCCGCACCGCCGCCGCCGCCGTCCGACGCCGCGCCCGAGCGGGATGCGCAGGCGGAGGACAGCGAGGGCGAGGAGGTAATGAGTTACCAGCGGGCTTAGCATGGTGATCCGAAGAAATATTCTACCCAAAATAGTTCTTAATCCATGGTAACAAGGTCGTCAATAGAAGTCAACATTTCTGAACATCCATATTTTTAAAATGGCTGCCGGGAAATCTTCTGTCAAAAACGGACAAATATTCAAGTAAATGACTGAACGTAAAGAAACTATTTGTCTAGGAGCGCCACGATGCGGAGTAGTTGACATCATTGTCATGGAGTATAGAGAAAAAGTGCAATCTCTAGAATAGAAAAGTGTCCGCTAAAAAGCATCAAATAAGGGTGGCGCCACTGTACCTAGAGTGTAAATTTTAAAGAAAGCGGCAAAATTAGAAAAGATAATCAAATGAGAAAAGGCTTCCGCTTTGCAATGGCGCGCTTTTCACAATTAATAAGTTAGTTGATAAAGACGTTACTATGCAAATTTATTTAATAAACGTAAGATTTATGATGGAGATAACTAAATAACCAAACTGAACTCACTTCACTCCATATCTTACTGATATCTTCATATCATACACCCTTTTCACTCTCTATGTACTCTAGCGCCACTTGCCAGTTTTGAAACTGTTATTTAATTACTTTTATCAGACACTTTTTAGCTTTTCTACCTTAGAGAGATTGCACTCCTTATCTCTACACTCCATAATTATTGTATTACCATTTGACATTGAATTAAGAAAACGTTTCAACTTTAGCTGTCAAAAGAGCCCATTTTGTGAGCTCATGCTCGGGAAAAAAATAAATGTTGTTTCTCATAACAACGATGCATCGACCTTGCTGCCAATATGACCAATAAGAACTATTAAGCTCCGAATGGTATTAATGTTTCTTCAATCTGTCTAGATGTCTAGATGCTTATGTCTAGATGTTTAGGCAGAATAATAAGAAAAAAAAATCGAAAAAATAATAATTATACTAAATAAAATTACATTGCGCTCTCTAAGGCGTTGAGGTCATTAACCTCACAGAAACGGGTGATTTAAGGAGGAATCAAACGCTTTGCCTAAATGACAATAAAAAATCTGCCTAAACGTCTCGACATAAGCAATAGGTCGCGCGCTCAAAATATCCGGAGTTGAGTTTGAACAACCTTATATATTCGTGTTAAGAATGCAGTGAGTCGTCAGTGCAAATGTCAAAACGGCTTACTTCAATTGGTGACTGTGAACACGGCTAAAGCGTCCTTGGTCAATTTTGACATTTATACTGATGACTCATTGCATTCTTGACGCTAATATGGTAAGTATAGTTAAATTGACCAGCCGCGCCGGTGTACTTAACGAAATGACAGTTTTTTTATTACAGGCATCTAAACTCGGCATAGATAATAAACGTATTGTAGATGAGCTTGTGTGTTCATTCCTCAGCACGCGTAGCACCAGCAGTATAACCACTATAGTTTCTTTCTACGGGAGACTAGACGAAATGACAGATTTTTATAGGAAAGCTGTCACTGTGTCCATATTAACTGTCAGTATCAGGGGCGTAGCTCCCACTGTATCAGCCGTATCAACTATTTGGGGCCCCCGGCAAATTTTTACTCACCACTTGGGCCCAAGTGGTGAGTGAGCGTACAACGCAACTGGTCAGTATGTCTATTCTTCTGTAGACGAAACGCATTTCAATGGTAGTCATGCTAAGCGTGCTAGGCCGGGCTGACTAATGACTATATTTTATCCCCCTTACTGATAAAAATATTTACACAATGGATAAGCTATACAAAGTTCTGTCATTGTCTGATACGTTGGAAAAGTCGCTCGACAGACAGTGACAAAACATTCTATAGATCATCCATTGTGTAAATATTTTTATTAGTAAGTGGGTAAGAATGGTGTATGTGCTCAGTGCTGGGCGAGCATACGACATTAGAACCGCCTGTCTCAGACGCTGCAACATTATTTTTATTGGCTTTTCGAAAAGTACACAATAAGCCAGGAAATATTGTCTTTGCAACGACATATCTACAATCAACCATTGACGAAATACAGTCATCACAATCGTCGGGGAGCATTAAACACGCTATACAAAAAAATAATGCACGAGTGACGTCATAGCAGTTGAAAATGTGTGAAGATAAATACAAAACGGATTTTACTAACTTAAATACTGCGTTTATGTAAATCATTGTTATAAGAAAAAATGTCACAAATAACATAAGAATTTGAACAGTAATTTTGGTTTTTCAATCATATCATAAAAATCGTCGTTTTTTAGTCCGGTAACTTTTTAATTTAGCAACTGATTACTGTACTTTATGCATTTTTCGGTCCATATTTATGTTGCCTTGCTGATTAAAAACAACTGCATGTATGTATTTTAAAATTTGTTTGACTGTAACAGGACGAGGCGTGCCGCGCGCAGTACCTGGCGGGGCGCTACTCGCCGCCGCCGCTGTCGCCGGGCGCGCCGGAGCCGGGCGCGCCGCTCGTCGACCCCGCGCACGACGCGCAGCGCCTGGCGTTCCTGCGCGCGCGCCGCCGCCCCGGCCTCGCGCCGCCACCGGTGACCACATTAAATTCACTTAATATTATCTTTTCCTCCTTAGTAAGCATATTGTCTTTTCTCTTCGGCGGATTAAGGTCGTGTAGCTGGTAGTCTTTTTATAACGTTGAGGTTTAATTTTAATTTGGGGAAAAAATAATTTCATTCACTAAATAATCCGATCTATCGAAATTTAGATAATTAATAATTAAGGAAAGTAAAGATTGTAAAATGGTTGAAAGGACGGAAATGGGTGACTCCTAAGTGAAACGTGATCCCTATATTTATGCCTACTTGTTTTAAAAACCTTGTTTGTAAATTGTTTAAAAACCCGGCCTAGTAGGAGTCGTTCTCGCGCCCGAAGGTTACGGCACAAGACGACAAAAATATCACGTAAAAAAACAAGCTAGTAGTAATTAAATATAATTCTCCGACAGGATGGCGAGGCTGCCCCGTCGAGCTCCGCGGCGCTGGAGCGCGAGGCGGCGCGGCTGATGGACGCGGGCGCGGCGGAGGGCGCGGCGGCGGGCGCGGCGCGATTCAGCGTCGAGCACGCGCTGCCCGACCAGCCGTGCCTGTGGGCCGACAAGTACAGACCACGCAAGCCGCGCTACTTCAACAGGGTGCACACGGGCTTCGAGTGGAACAAGTACAACCAGACGCACTACGACATGGACAACCCGCCGCCGAAGATCGTGCAGGGCTACAAGTTCAACATCTTCTACCCGGACCTCATCGACAAGGCCGCCACGCCCGAGTTCTCGCTGGTGAGTGCCGACAGCTGAATGAGATTTATATTTAATGTATTTCAAATTAATAAAAAAAATAATTTTTCAAATCGGTCCAGACTCCAGGCATGTTTAGGTTAACATAAAAATATCCCCACAAATTGATAACCCCATTGATGTAAGTAATAAAAGTATAAGGATTGTTTAGGCAAAAGTTTTCAGACCTCTGTGGCTCAGTGGTTAGTGCTTCGTGCGTTGGCGCTCATGCCGGAGGTCGGAGGTCGCGGTTTCGAATCCCGCCAGGGAACAAAAAAAAATTCTGTGCTCCTAGATCATGATTGTGTATGTTTACAGTTTATCAGTGGCGATGGCTGGTTGTGCTTCATAGGGAAGCCCTAGCCTTTAGAAGATAAAAATCTTAAACATATGTATAATATAAATATAAAAGTACTTATTTAAATATATTCCCGTAGCCTGGTATCCGTAACACCAGTTCTTCGAGAACTTACCACTGGCCCAGATTGAATCGGTGTGAAAGCGTCCATAGATATTACATTAGACAATTAGCTTCTTCCTATATTTATGTAAGTCCCCTCAATAGGTTGAGGGAAATTACATAAACATCTATCTACAATCATTCATTTGGCGAATGATTGTAATGTTATATTAAAATAAAAAAAATATGAAACAACTAGCGCCCGCGACTTCGTGCGCTTAAAATTAATTTCCTAGAAACCGCGGTTAAAAGTAGCATATGTCTTTGGTCTACTCCTTATCTGTGTCAAATTCATCAAAATCGATCCAGTCGTTTTGGAGCCTATTCAATGCATACAAACAAACAAAAATTCCTCTTTATAAAGAACTAAGTATTATTAAAAAGATTAGTAAAACTATAGTTACATGGAATGTTTCAGAAACCGTGTCCAGAGAACAGCGAGTTCGCTGTGCTGCGGTTCCACGCGGGGCCGCCGTACGAGGACATCGCGTTCAAGATCGTGAACCGCGAGTGGGAGTACTCCTACAAGCGCGGCTTTCGCTGCCACTTCCACAACAACATCTTCCAGCTGTGGTTCCACTTCAAGAGATACCGCTACCGCCGGTGATCTACAAATGCAGTGGCAATAAACGTTTTCTATGTATCACTAGTTTTATTTATCCAGTGTGAGCTATAATCCCAGTAGTAAAACGCGTATCTGAAAATTTACAACATTTAGAAGTTGTATCTGCAAAGGTGTTGTCAAAAATTGACCCAGAGTCGACAACACCAAAATGGTTGCCAATATTTTCTCTTCAAATCATATTTGAAAACACCAAAAGAGCAGTCTCGAAATGGTGATACTGAAATTGATTTAGTAGATACATATATTTTGTAATTTGTTACTTAAATCTACTTACAAATTATCCAATTTTTGGAGTAGGTAGGTAGGAATGATTTTAGTAGGTTACATTAGAAATTAAATGTTATAGGCAATAGCTAGTAAAAAATTCTGTGGCTTAAATAAAATATTGGAATGAAGTTATTTGTAGTCAAGAAAAGTAGTAATATAGATCTTCAAGTAAAGATCGGATTAGTAACACCATAGTTGCACCCACTGTAAATTGTTATCATATAATATAATACTATGTTCTATAGTTACACTTGAAAATATAGGTAACATTGTCTTCTTGTAAGCACCATAACAATTCAATGAAATATTGAATATAATGTTAAGGTGCAGTCCAATATTAAATTATGTATTACATAATTTGATATGTATCTGAATTCAATAAAAATATTTATGAAAACTTTTTTATTTTTGTAGTATTTTTCAGTTTTAAACTTAACAAAGTCATTAAAAACATAACACCATGAATTACATAAAAATTAAATGGTGAAGTATAAAGTTAGAAGTAAATAAAAGAGTTGCCTGTTTGAATCATTTACAACACCTAATGTTTTATTGCTATTATCATGTTTACATTATTTACTCCTTCTTGGGCTGCTCCTCAGTGGAGGTGACTTCCTCGACAGGGTTTCCTCGGAAGTTGGGGAACTGCTCCCACGGGGCACTGAGCTCAAACCTCCTGAACTCCTGGGCCAACTCCAACGGCTCGACTACTACACGCTTCTGTTCGTCGTCGTAACGGAGCTCCACATAGCCACTCAATGGGAAATCTTTTCGGAATGGATGACCCTCAAATCCATAATCAGTCAGGATCCTTCTTAAATCAGGGTGGTTGGCAAAGAAGACGCCGTACATGTCCCATATCTCTCTTTCATACCAATTGGCCGCTTTGAAAACTTCGCAAGCGGAGTCAATTGGTGTCAGTTCATCGGTGTACGTCTTCACCCTTATTCGGGCATTATAACGCAGAGACAGCAGATTGTAGATAATTTCGAATCTGTATTGCCTACTCGGAACGTCCATTCCGGCGATGTCTGCGAGGTTGGCGAACTGAGCGTTGTGATGGTCTTTCAGGAACTGAAGTACAGGTATTACACCGTCTGGTGGAATGAGCACTTCCAACTCGTTTCCGGCGGTTATCTGTACCTTTTGTATATATTTTGGCATACATTCTGCTATGTATTTGCCGAAGTCGACCAGTTGCGACTTTTGCAAGGGATCCAACTTTGCAACAGTGGGTCGGGCCTCTGCTTGATCAGCTTTTGTAGCTACAAATTGAAGAGCTGGAACATTGTTATTGGAAAAGATTTTGCGACTGAGACCACGACCCGTTTCGAGGGTTCGTTTCAGGAAGAAGGACATTATCTTTGAAAGCTTTTTCGTTTATTTCTTACGTAATTTTATAGGATTTGCATCGAAAAAATACGACTTACAAAATTATCTTTGTCTTCGTCTTTTTTGTTAATCAAAGTCAGTATATTTTTTTCTTTTGAATATAGAGGCTAGAAAATGAACTATGTGTACCTGAAATAATTAAAAAGTATTTAAAATATTTTAGTAGTAGTAAAATATTTTATGAAAATAGATTATAATAAAATTAAATTATTAGTTTTTAGGCTGGGGCTATATGCTACTGCACGTTAACGAATATTTAATGGTTAATATTCTACCAATATTACTCATTGAGAACCGAATTAACACACATTTTTGAAAAAAATACAAAAATGACCACGTCACCAATTGAATTTCCCGACAAAACTCAGACTCTACACTTATATAGTGTTCGATTTTCAACTCTATTGTATTAACGCAGAGTTATATTTTAAATGCACAGAATTTTCTACGTCTTCCCGGAATCCGGAGCATATAGTCCCAGCCTTATGTATTACTACTGACACTTTCAGTAATTGTACATAGCATCTATGACTGAGACTTATCATCATAGATTATAAGTACTACTACTGAAACTTAACATAAATAAATGAAAACCACATCTATGACCACAGAGTTACATTGCAGGGGTAGGACACTTCATGTAAACGTACTTTCCACACTAAATAGCACAAAACAGGGTAAAAACCCTTAGTAGTTACAATGTAACAAGATGAGCGTCTAATATTCAATTATTTTATAAAATTTACGAAAAAGACAGTTACATATTGTCTCCTACTCAAAATCTCAATTACCTTTAATTTTAAAAATATACTTTTTCCAGTATTTGTAACTTTTGGATTTTTATTGTATTAATTAACACTTTTTCTTTGTTTTCCATTGAAAAGGATAATCAAATTACAACAATTAATATTTTTAATCAATTTTGAAAGTGTGTCTCTCGGTTTTTCGTATTTCGGACATGTCAGGTTTTGTAACATTCGTATTTATCAATTTTGCCCCGGAAACTAAGATATTTTTTGCTGTGGCGACTTTAAACTAGAAACGTCACATTAAATGGTCGGCTATCTTGACTAGTCTCACAGAGTACTTTTTTATATTATGAAAACTAGTCTGCCAAAACGTAAGGATACGAGGTGGTCGTGTTTTTTTTGCAGGACTTGGAGCCTAAAATTTGTCTGGTTTGTAAGTACGTTTAACAATGTTTTATTAGTGTATTATTACTGTTCTAAAAATTGTTTTTAACCGCGGATTGTATACTAAATAATCTAATATAGATTACCTTGGTTGTTTGTGGTAATAAGCGAGAATAAAACAATTTATTAAATTAGTAGAAAATTTTGTAACGTCTTTTTTGTAACGTTACTATAAGACGGACAGAAACGTTACAAAACCGACATATAAAGGTATGTACTCACTGAGTGTTATGACATTTCAAACCCCCAAAGTTAATGTCTGTGAGTTTGTCTGTGTTATCTAAGCTCTTGAATGTTTGAAAATGTGTTTTTTTTTCCAAAATTGAATGAATCAGAAATGGCGATGAAATTTAGTATTGGACTTTGAATGGGATAAGTGACTTTGTTGTTTGGGAGGTTGGTCTAACCTACAGGTTGGTCGTTTATATTCGCTATATAGTTTATATTGGTTATTACTACTATTCTACCGGTACGAACGTTGTAATGAGTGTTGGTTTGAGATTTTGCATAATATTTTGTAAGGGAGTTGCATGGGTGTTTTTAGGCGTTTGTACAAAAGTTCAAATACAAATTATTATGTTTGTAAAAGTTTTTTAATTTGTTTGGATAGGAGATTGTACATATTGTGTTAGTATCAGTGTTTCGTTATTCGGTATTTGTATGGTAGTTTGTATTCTGGTATGGATGATGATTTTAATTCGAGTATGTTTGACCAAAATTTCATGAAATTTGATATAGGTAGATGTGTATTTTTAGCTCAACCGGGTATTTCGAGGTCACAGTTCGGAGCATAATTCGTAATAAGTTATGTCGTCATAATTTCATCACACCGCTTAAGCGTGTGCGGCTCTCGATATGCCGCTCTGTGAGCCTTTGTGACAATTTTTGAACCTCAGGTGTTGAGTTGAGATCTTTGATAATTGATCTTATAATATATTATTCCATAGGTAGAACAATTGCGAAATGTTGTTCTGCTTTTGCTTTAGATACAATGGCTAAGAGCTCAGCTGATAGAGTCCGTAAATATAGAGAGAAGTTAAAAAATGACCCGATAAAAGCTGAAGAAGTCAGAAAGAAGAATTTAGAAAGAATTAAATCTAAAAAGAAAAAGGTGTCTGAAATAACAGAACAAGAAAAAATTGAGCGTCGTGAGTTATGGAGGGAAGAAAAAAAGAAACAAAGATTTCAAAAACGTAGTAAAGAATCTAAAACAATAATCGCTTCGTCTTCAAATGTCTCTACAGCGTCGCATGCCAAAACTCGCTATTCAATTGAGGTGTCTGTGAAGTACTTAAATACTATTAAAAGAAAATGCAATTATCTGAATAAAAATTATCAAAAAAGCTTGAAAAAAAATAAAGAACTAATAACGTCACAACTCAGATACAAGCAAAGATATTATAGATTACGGCAGTCAACGTCTAAAAAAATTAAAGAATTGGAAAGTCATATTCTTAAGCTAAAAGCACGAGAAGAGATATTAGAAGTTACGCTACGACGCACATATGAAAATTGTAAAAAGAGAATAGAAAGAAACACTATAAAAAACATTATAGAAAATAGTAACTATGGTAAGAAGAAATATGTAGCAAAATTGATGGGGCTAAAACGTGTAACTCGTTTGCGCAAAGAAAAAAAAAGAGTGTCATGTTGTAAGGAAATAGAAGAGTTTTGGTTAAAAGATCATGTAAGCAGATCAACAGCTGGAAAAAAAGAATGTAGATCGCGCAGAAAAGAAAAGAATCAAATAAGGTATGCAGTGGATACATTGATAAATTTGTATAAAAAGTATAAGGAAGAAGGTGGAAAGTACGGTATGACTACTTTGTGGAAATATAAGCCATATTATGTGCTTTCCCCTCAGCTTAATTCTAGAAATACGTGTTTATGTATAAAACATTCAAACATTGAGTTCAAAGCCTTAAAACTATATGGGATATTAAAACAAAATAACATCAATGATATTTTAACATCATTATCATGTGATATCAATTCATATGCATGCAGTGCTTATAATTGTGGAGATTTATAAAAAAAATAATGTTCAATATACCCGTAATTGTGACGGCAGTATCGATGACAATAAAACTGTAAACTGGTGGCAGTGGGAAAGAGTGGAACACAGCTATTTTAAAGAGGGAAAATGTTAAAAACAAAAAAGACAGTAAAATCTTCAAAAACAACTTCGGTCGCAATTCTAAAGCGAGCTTTTGAAACTGATATTATTAAGTTAAAGAAACATGTCTTCGTAATGCGACACCAGCGAAAACAGTATCAAAATATAATTAATAATTTAAATGAAAACGAAGCAGTTATAATTTGTGACTTCAGTGAAAATTATGATTGTAAAATGCGAGAAGAAGTCCAAGCCCTTCACTTTGGTGCTTCGAAAACTCAAGTGACTCTTCATACATGAGCAATTTTTTGGAACATCAGCATGCAATCATTTTGCACAATTTCTGCAAATAATGGTCATAAACCAGAGAATATATGGAGTCACTTACATCCTATTCTAGAAGAAGTTAGAAGGAGAACCCCAGCGGTCACTATTTCGCACTTCTATTCCGACGGTCCGACGTCACAATACCGACAGAAAGGAAACTTTCAATTGCTGAACTGCCTGCCTAAAGAAATGGGTTTTGAGTATTGCACATGGTTATTTTCTGAAAGTGGCCATGGAAAGAGCATTGCAGATGGTATCGGTGGAAGTGTAAAACGCACTTTAGATAAACGTTTGTCTTTTGGAGATGATGTAACGAACGCAACTCAATTGTATTACATTTTGACAAAATCAATGAAAACCGTTAAAATATTTTTGGTGAACGATGACAAAATTGAACAATATTGAAATAAAATTAAAAATCTCATTACACTAAAAGGTACCATGCAATTGCACTAAGTTATCACTATGAATGATGGGAAAATAAGATAAAAAGGACTTTGTTTATGTTGCTCCCCTCAGACTGATTCCCTATTAGACGATAAACAATTTTCCGGAGATGTAAATGCAAATAGAGAAAACATATCACCTTCACAATTAATAGGTGACATAGAGGACTTGGAATTACTGCCTGATGTATTTATGAATATCCAGAGTCTCATGAGTGAAAATATGGATTTGACGAAAGACAACAGTGCAACTAACAAATCGTCAATATTGGGTGATAAGCAATTAAAACGGAAATGTGATAACTTAGATTGTACTAAAAATATTAAAATCGAACCAGGCATTCCAAAAAAATTGAAAAAAAGTAGGCTTTGTAATATGTGTCAAATTGGTGAAGTCAATAGTCAAATGGGAAAATGTATATCATGTCACTTATGGTTCTGTATTTCTTGTATTGGAGGCCCATTACATATTATAGATTTTATGTGTGATAATTGCCTATTAGGCTGATTTGTTTATGTTTTTATTTTGTTTATCTTAGACTGATTGCTAATATTGGGCGTGTTCAATAATTACATGTTTATGAGACTGACTAAATTTATATGTCTAATAAATGTTATATGTTTAAGATTTAGTTTAAGGAAGAGGTTTTTAATTGTAGTCAAATATATGCCTTAAATATATAGGTTGATTTTTTAGTCATCTTGAAAAAAAATTCAGGCTTATAGTACCCGTGAAATTAAAAAAACTTTTTCTAAGGAAGATGGGTTGAAAATCGAAATATGAAAAAAAATCTGACCTCCCATGCAAAATCAATAGTCAGCTGATGGATTTTGTATGGAAGGACCAATTTTTTTTAGAGAATCCTTGGAGAAAGTTGTTAAATTTCACGGTTACTATGACCCTGAACATTTTTCAAGATGACTAAAAACTTAAACTGTATGTCTAAGCATCGGCATTGCATACAAATCTTGAAGTATAAAGCAAAATTTTTGTTCATTTAAGTTAATCGTTTATTTCAATAAACCTTTTTTTTTAATTAAGTACAAACTGCATAACATTTTTTGTTTTTGGTATAGTGAGGGTGTACCCTTACAAAGTCTGATTTGTAACTGTCTCAGAATATTTTAGAGGGAAATTATTTTTTATTAATTATTAAGTTATAATATCAATAATAATTTTAGTAATTGTCAAAGTAATAATTATATAAGTGTTTTTTTATATGTTATTTACGTTATTTCACTAACTGTTAGTTTAAATTACAAAAATAATATGAATATTGAACACTTGTTACAAAACTGAACAACATGTAGCCATAATATTTTTGATTTCATAATTTGAGCCTAGCAAAAATTTTTTTATTCAAGATTACATATTTCAAATTTAATAAATGTTTCTGCCTAAATGTTTTATTGATTGGTTTTATTTAAATTTTCTTTTGATTTTTGTTACAAACCTGACAACTTGTTAACGATCTACTTAAGAAAAACCTAAAATATCGATATTTTAACCATTTATTTGGCGTTCTTAGACATCAATCTTGAATTTTATTAAATTTGGAATCAGTATATACAATTACTATCCATAAATGATAATATCTAAAAAAATTAGGTATTTTGGAAACATAAATGCCGACTTAGCATATGCATCGGGGAATTACCGCACTATTAATCCTTCTTTTTATTGAATTTTACCTTCTAAACAATGCCGGAAAGTTTTTACTTGGGTACGTAAAAAAAAATAAAGCCTCGTCCCTGCAGACTGAATTTGATATCCTTAAACTAAGATTGCAGCAAAGAAAGGCCATGTTTCTATACAAAATGCAGTCTACACATACATACTGGAATATAGAAACAAAAATAGTGCGAATTAATAATATATTTTGGACATTTTATGGCAATGCACAGTGGTCGATTTGACCGACATCGTCGCATAAGTACGACGCATACCACGTAAGTATTTTTTTGGCGATTTTGACTTTTTGATGCCATTCACTAGGGGATCGGAAGACGCGCTGTGTGTAAGCTAGGAACTTACACATGCGACTATGAGCTGAGGGAAGTAGGTATATAGGTTAACGTGAGGGCTGGAGAAATCTGGGACTGACCTTTTTGCTGAGCTGGTGGTTCTGTATCTGGGCGGAGGATTCTTCTCACTACACTACACAGCTGTTGAGCGGATTATCGATAGATTTATCGCGGTTCGCCGGCGAATTTGGTATTATATTAACGAGCACAAATAAATATGCGCACACGCGTTCGCGTTCACTAGGTTTCGGGATGAGCTGAAAATGCATCCGGCGCGGAAGGGGGTCTAAATGCAAGTGTTCGTCACTCTCTGACAGCGCCCCTTTCGGTCGGCCATACATCACGTAGTGATGTCCTTTGTGTTTATTCTAAACGTCGCGCTAGGGTTGGCGCGAACATCCTGGGGGGCCCGCACAGGCGGCGAGCTGAGCCCCATCCTGAGCAGAATCCAGTGGGAGCCGGGCAATCTTGCCGACAGGCCTCCGCAGCTGGCCTTGAGTCGTTGGACACGTCCACAACTCTGATGACTCCATCCTTCCCAGGTAGCAGACGTGAGATTCTTCCCATCTTCCATTGTAGAGGAGGCAAATTGTCCTCCTTGAGCAGAACCAGTTCTCCAATTTTGGGTGGAGAGGAAGAGGAAAGCCATTTGGAGCGGATTTGAAGGGTATGGAGGTAGGACTTGGTCCAAAGGTTCCAAAAGCGCTGAGAGAGTGATTGAATGAGCTGAAAGCGTTTGAGCGGAGATATTACTCTTTCATCTAGAGTCAGCTCGGGGAGAGCTGTGAGCGGACGGCCAATGAGAAAGTGGCCAGCAGTAAGGGGCTGATAGTCCGTGGGATCGGACGAAAGTGGACTGATGGGCCGAGAGTTTAACACAGCTTCGATTCTAGTGAGCAGAGTTAAGAATTCCTCGAAAGTGAGGTGTTGCTCACCGATAACACGGTATAGAAGTTGCTTTGTGGATTTAACATTAATCTCATGGATACCTCCCATCCATGGGGCTTTAGGCGGATTGAGTAACCAAGTTATATTTTGAGTTGAGAGTTTATGAGAAATGGCGTCGTTATTGTCATTGAGAAATTGTTGTACCTCTAGTAGATGATTCCTAGCTCCTACATAATTTGTGCCACAATCCGAACGTATCAATACCGGAAGTCCGCGACGTGAGCAGAACCTTTGTAATGTTGCAATAAACGCTTCGGCAGTGAGCGATGAGACTGGTTCTAAGTGAACCGCCTTTGTAGTGAGGCAAACAAATATGCAAAAATATCCCTTAATTAACTTAGCATTACGTAATTGACTTGATTTGAGCAGAAACGGTCCGGCGAAATCTGTTGATACGTGACTAAATACGGGCTGAGGTATGACTCTATCAGCTGGCAGGTCAGCCATGATAGGTACTTCGGGCTGAGCGCGGCAACGGAAACATCTTATGCATTTAAACGTTCTGTGCCTTATAATGCGGCGGGCAGATAATATCCAAAATTGCTGACATAAAATAGCATGTAGCGTGTCCGTGCCAGGGTGGCAGTGTATGCGATGATAGTGATCTATTATGAGGTCTACGAGCGGACTAGAACTAGGCAAAATGTATGGGTGTTGAGCATCGTATGTGAGTTCCGAACGAGTCAGTCTACCTCCTACTCTGAGGAGACCGTCCTGCGTAAAAGGCGACAGATGTTGTAGTCGTACTGTGCAGATTCTATCGGTTTGCAGGCGGTGAATATCTTCTGCGAATGCATTCTGCTGTACAGAGCGGATCCAGAAGAGTAATGCTTCTCTACGTTCACTTACAGTTAGAGGGCCTAGTTGTCGCGAGTTTGAATTTAGTTTACAGTTACGAATGAATCGCCTCATGTAGGCAGTGACACCAGTTAGTTTTTCTAAAGAGCTGAAGCGAGTGAGCAGATCACTATCGACACCGGGTATCGAGAAATTGCATGGTACGTATTTTGGTTTGAGCCCTGGCAAGTCTTGTCGAGTATGAGCTGAAGGCATCTTGGGCCAGGTATCCTCTGGCAATTTGAGCCAAGGAGGAGACCACCATAAATCATGAGCGGAGAGAGCTTGAGCTGATAATCCTCTGCTTGCACAGTCAGCAGGATTTAATTGGGAAGGTACATGACGCCACTTAAGTGTGAGTGAATTTGAGTTAATTTTTGTTACTCTATTTGATTCAAATGTTTGTAAACGATGGGGCGGAGTTTTTATCCATGCAAGCACTATGGTACTATCTGACCAACAAATGTGATGTGTAATTGTGAGATGAGCAGACAATTGTTGGGAGACACGCAACATGAGCTGAGATAATAGAGTTGCAGCAGACAACTCTAATTTGGGGATTGTGAGTTTATTTTTAATCGGTGCGACTTTAGATTTAGCAATTATGAGGTGAACGTTAACAGATCCGTTGTGAGCTGATTGTTGTAAATATATCACTGCAGCAAAACCGCTTTCTGAAGCATCTGCGAATCCGTGAAGTGAGTATGTTGATTTGAATTTGTGTGGAGCGATATGTCTGGGAAAATGTATATCTGAGATGTGCGGAAGATCATGATAGATGCGCTGCCAATCATCTGTAATATTATTTGGAGTGGGATCGTCCCAGTCCAATTTAGTTAACCATAACCTTTGAAGAAGTATTTTTGCGCGGAATATGACGGGTGTAACCCAACCGTTTGGGTCATAGAGAGAAGCTACTGTGCTAAGAATTGAACGTTTTGTAATGTGGGTAACTGGTGGTAATGAGATGTGATATGTAAATTCATCAGACCGGGGAATCCATCTAATACCCAAAACCTTAATTGATGGAGACTCTGCGCTGATGTCAAAGTCTTTAGGCATTTCGCATTGATCGTCTGGAAATCTTTGCAAGAGCTGAGGTGTGTTTGATGTCCATTTACTAAGTTTAAATCCACCGAGTGATAACAAATCAATGAGCTGAGTTTGGAGTGCTGATGCTTCTTCTATGGTGTCATGGCCGCAAAGTACATCATCCACGAAAACAAATTTACGCAAAATTTGGGCAGCCTGAGGATAGTGATGACCTTCATCTTCAGCTAATTGTAATAATGTGCGGATAGCATGATATGGACTTGAGCGCAATCCGTATGTAACAGTGTTGAGTGCATATGTGAGCAGAGGTCGATCTGGGGACGATCGCCAGAGTATGAGCTGATAGTGTCTTTGGTCTGGTCTTAAAAGAATATTTCTAAACATCATTTTTATGTCAGTGCTGAATACTATACGATGTGCGCGGAATGATATAATAATATCTACAATGTCTCGTTGAAGTGCTGGACCTGTGTGCAGGCAATCGTTTAAACTGACTCCATTGGATGACTTACAACTGCCATCAAATACTGTGCGGAGTTTGTCAGTACCTGATTTGAACACGCCATGATGAGGAATATAATAATAAGGTTTATGAGTAAATGTAGACGGATGACACGGTGTCATGTGTCCTAAGTTTATGTATTCGTTCATGAATTCTATATATTTTTGTCGCAGTGTGTGATCGGATTGCAACCGTTTTTCTAGATTGAGAAATCTACGTAGAGCAATAGCATGAGTACTACCTAATACGGGTGCATCTGATAAGAAGGGAAGAGTCACCATGTAACGGCCTGAATCGTCACGAATGGTGGTTGAGCTGAATATGTGTTCACATTGCTCGTGTAGCGGGTTTGAATGAGCAGAACGAGGCTGGGGTTCTTCCGACTCCCAGAATCTTTCCAGGCTTTTGCAAATATCATGAGTAGAATGAGCAGAATGTGTAGAGTGAGCCGACTGAGTATAATGAGTATGAGTAACATGAGCAGAGCCAACTTGAGCTACAGGTGAATCGCATGAGTGCTCAACGAGTCCTATGAGTGCAAAATCAAAAATCGTGCCGAAGGCTATGGGCTTCCCCGGGCCCAAAGCAATCTTAGTACCATCCAAAACGTGACCCAAAACGTCTGAGCCTAAAATGAGATCAATGGGCGCAGGAGTATGATAAGCTTGATCCGCCAATGGAATGAGCTGATGAGCTGAGTCTTGTACAACATCTGGTATTTTTTGCAAAGGTAAATAACCTGTAACGTCTTTGAGAATATGAGCGGTAGTAGTAATAGATGGCGTGTCACGGTGTGTGGGCCTAAATGTTATTGTGACCCAACCTTTAGAATTTTGTATGTGCTGATCACCTACACCTGTAATTTTTAATGAACATTGTTTTGGTTGCAAATTAAGATTTCTAGTCATGCGCTGAGTTATGAGCGTTATCATGCTACCACAGTCCAATAAAGCCCGAGCTTTGTGATATTCTCCGCATTTATCAGATATATTTAAAACGACTGTGGGAAGTAACACTGGAGTTTTTAATGGGTTTTCTATGTGCTGAGTTGAATTTACTTGGGCTGATTCTACAGAATATTGGGCTGAACTAGATTTAGATATTTTATGAGCTGAATGTGATGCAGGTGTACTATGAGCTGAATGACATTTTAAATTATTACTTGCTGAGTACTCGCGCCGCTCTGTTCGGGGGGAGGGGGGCCAGTAGCGTTGAGGGTAATGAGGAACTGGGCTGACGTGATAGCTACTTAAAGTGTGAGCCGATGGCGAGCGCTGAGTATTACGAGGATACGCGGGACTAATTGGTCTAAAGCGTGGACTGCGCGGAGAGTTTGCGGGGGGTGTGTGTTGACGAGAGGGCCCAGTTTGTGGTGAGTAGGTAACACCGCGCGTTGCATTAGAATATTCGGTTTCGATACAGCGCGCGTGCTCCTCTAAAAAGGAAATCAAATCACCTAAGGTGGGCAGAGTGTCCGAGATGCCGTATCTTCTTTCGAACAGGGTGCGGAGCTCGCCTCGTAATTTTCTAACTACAATAGACACAAATACGTAATTACTATCCATAGGTAAACGCAGATTATTTAATGCGCTTTGTGCGGAAATGAGCGGAGTTAAAAACGTCGCGCGTATGCTTGATCGAATATGAATATTAGGTAGGCCGAGTATTATATCAACAAACCCATCTATCAGAACACGGCGGTTTTCATACCTACGTGTGAGAATATCGAGCGCGACGCTGTAATTATCATTTGTGATTTTTAAATGCGCAATCATGCTGAGCGCCTCCCCCGATAGGCAAGACAAAAGATAGTGCAGCTTAACTGCATCTGTAAGTGACGTCATGTCGTCTGTAAGACTCCTAAAAATCGTAATAAACGATGGCCAGTCCTCAACGCGTGAGCTGAATTTTGGCAGTTCAATTTTGGGCAGAACGGCAGAAGTGATCTGACTTGACTCTGAAGTGGAACTTATATTTTCCGCTGCAGTTAAAATATCATAATATTCGGATAGCGCGTTCTCGTAACCGGCTGTATAAAACTTTTCAATTTCTTCTGTAACACTGCCGTCGTCTAAAATTTCGCAGTATAAATTTTCTAATTTTTGTTTCAAATTTTGTAGGTCTTTAAAACGCGCATTAAACTCCGTTTTGTTAGACTTTGAGTCACCTTTGTGTAATGCCAATGCGATCTCTCTGAGCCGACTAATAGATTTTATAGTTTGCCTAAATATGGCCGCTTGCGATTTTGTAGGCATGTTTAAAAATATATGCGTGTAACTAAGTTAAATATTTAAAAGTAATGAGCGGAAAATACGCGCGCAATTAATTAAAACGCAGAAAATAGATTTTAATAATGTGCCGACAATGTATACAATTTTATCATAAAATGTGTACGAGTTAATTAACAAATGAGCTGACCGATCGCCTGATGCTAATATAGTATTAGTGTATGTTTGATGAGCGGAGATTAATGCGTTAGAAGTCGTCTGTAATATTATATTAATGTCCTGAAGTTTGAATATAAACAAATCTTAGCGGGCGCGTTAGAAACAAAATAACGTAATGAAAACAATGCAAGTAGGTATGAGCAGTTTCAATCTCAACAGTGTGCCGACTTATTCAAAACAGCTGTAACGTAACACCTATAATATATTTGTATAAACACAGAACGTCGATAAGAATTCTTATTTAAAACAGCTGTAACGTAACACCTAATAATATTTTTGTATAGACACAGAACATAGATAAGATATGAATTCAATGTGAAGGTCACTATTTATTCTATGAAGAATACCTAATTGAGAATGAATGTAACAGCTGTTGTTCGCACGGGCGCCGTGTAGGTACACAAATCAAGTTTTCTGTATCGAAGCGAGCCGACGATGTTAGTATGGGCACTTGAGATGTTATGCAACCCGTAACTATTAAAATAATGCTAAGTTAATTAATATTGTGTTTTAAAAATTGAGAATATGAAGATATAAACGTTATATATAGATAAAATACTTAGTAATGCAACGACGATTTACAATTCTGTTATGAGCCGAACGTAATTCACAATACGCACTAGTTATTACTTATTTTATATGCGAGTCAAACATTAAAATATTTTGTAAGTAATTAAGAGCTGAGAAAATTATATGAGATATTATTGGCACAAATTATGTATTAGGTACGTTAGGGAAGTTCTGGAATGTTCGAGTTCTTTGTTCGACAATAAGCCGACAACCTACCCACTATTTTTTTTTTTTTTGGGTTTTTCCTATGAATTTATGGGCCGAAATATGCACAAAATAATTTAAATAATTAACATATAGGTTAATATCAATGTACATAATAGGGGTTTAATGTTAAATGTGCCGAATTGATAATGGGAATGGACTGTAACTTGGTTTTAAAATGGCGGGGCGGCCTGGCCAGAATTAATTGGACAAAATATAAATAATCGAGCTGATTTTATGTGCAGAATTGGGCGGAGTGGAACTGTAGGTGCTGGTTCTAATCAGGCCCAACGCCGGTAATAGGGAGAAGGGCTTCACGAAGGCTCGATGGACCAAGGAAATGTGTAAGCTAGGAACTTACACATGCGACTATGAGCTGAGGGAAGTAGGTATATAGGTTAACGTGAGGGCTGGAGAAATCTGGGACTGACCTTTTTGCTGAGCTGGTGGTTCTGTATCTGGGCGGAGGTTTCTTCTCACTACACTACACAGCTGTTGAGCGGATTATCGATAGATTTATCGCGGTTCGCCGGCGAATTTGGTATTATATTAACGAGCACAAATAAATATGCGCACACGCGTTCGCGTTCACTAGGTTTCGGGATGAGCTGAAAATGCATCCGGCGCGGAAGGGGGTCTAAATGCAAGTGTTCGTCACTCTCTGACAGCGCCCCTTTCGGTCGGCCATACATCACGTAGTGATGTCCTTTGTGTTTATTCTAAACGTCGCGCTAGGGTTGGCGCGAACACGCTGTTTCAGCCAATCAGAAACAAAATTTGTAGTTGCACTGTCAAAACTATATCGATTTATGGTCGATTAATTATTGTCAATCCCTATGAGTTTTGACTTTCGGCTTCATAGTAAAAACATGGCAGAAATTTTATTTTTCGTAATTTTAATGGAACTGGACCGAAATTCTTTTATTTCAATAATTATAGTTTATAATTATTATTGCTGCCTCAGTTAGCTCACACTACCTACCGTACGGCGCACGTTTGATTTAATTTCATTACACGTTGACGTTTGTCAATGTGTATGCAGTTTGTACTTAATTAAAAAAAAAGGTTTATTGAAATAAACGATTAACTTAAATGAACAAAAATTTTGCTTTATACTTCAAGATTTGTATGCAATGCCGATGCTTAGACATACAGTTTAAGTTTTTAGTCATCTTGAAAAATGTTCAGGGTCATAGTAACCGTGAAATTTAACAACTTTCTCCAAGGATTCTCTAAAAAAAATTGGTCCTTCCATACAAAATCCATCAGCTGACTATTGATTTTGCATGGGAGGTCAGATTTTTTTTCATATTTCGATTTTCAACCCATCTTCCTTAGAAAAAGTTTTTTTAATTTCACGGGTACTATAAGCCTGAATTTTTTTTCAAGATGACTAAAAAATCAACCTATATATTTAAGGCATATATTTGACTACAATTAAAAACCTCTTCCTTAAACTAAATCTTAAACATATAACATTTATTAGACATATAAATTTAGTCAGTCTCATAAACATGTAATTATTGAACACGCCCAATATTAGCAATCAGTCTAAGATAAACAAAATAAAAACATAAACAAATCAGCCTAATAGGCAATTATCACACATAAAATCTATAATATGTAATGGGCCTCCAATACAAGAAATACAGAACCATAAGTGACATGATATACATTTTCCCATTTGACTATTGACTTCACCAATTTGACACATATTACAAAGCCTACTTTTTTTCAATTTTTTTGGAATGCCTGGTTCGATTTTAATATTTTTAGTACAATCTAAGTTATCACATTTCCGTTTTAATTGCTTATCACCCAATATTGACGATTTGTTAGTTGCACTGTTGTCTTTCGTCAAATCCATATTTTCACTCATGAGACTCTGGATATTCATAAATACATCAGGCAGTAATTCCAAGTCCTCTATGTCACCTATTAATTGTGAAGGTGATATGTTTTCTCTATTTGCATTTACATCTCCGGAAAATTGTTTATCGTCTAATAGGGAATCAGTCTGAGGGGAGCAACATAAACAAAGTCCTTTTTATCTTATTTTCCCATCATTCATAGTGATAACTTAGTGCAATTGCATGGTACCTTTTAGTGTAATGAGATTTTTAATTTTATTTCAATATTGTTCAATTTTGTCATCGTTCACCAAAAATATTTTAACGGTTTTCATTGATTTTGTCAAAATGTAATACAATTGAGTTGCGTTCGTTACATCATCTCCAAAAGACAAACGTTTATCTAAAGTGCGTTTTACACTTCCACCGATACCATCTGCAATGCTCTTTCCATGGCCACTTTCAGAAAATAACCATGTGCAATACTCAAAACCCATTTCTTTAGGCAGGCAGTTCAGCAATTGAAAGTTTCCTTTCTGTCGGTATTGTGACGTCGGACCGTCGGAATAGAAGTGCGAAATAGTGACCGCTGGGGTTCTCCTTCTAACTTCTTCTAGAATAGGATGTAAGTGACTCCATATATTCTCTGGTTTATGACCATTATTTGCAGAAATTGTGCAAAATGATTGCATGCTGATGTTCCAAAAAATTGCTCATGTATGAAGAGTCACTTGAGTTTTCGAAGCACCAAAGTGAAGGGCTTGGACTTCTTCTCGCATTTTACAATCATAATTTTCACTGAAGTCACAAATTATAACTGCTTCGTTTTCATTTAAATTATTAATTATATTTTGATACTGTTTTCGCTGGTGTCGCATTACGAAGACATGTTTCTTTAACTTAATAATATCAGTTTCAAAAGCTCGCTTTAGAATTGCGACCGAAGTTGTTTTTGAAGATTTTACTGTCTTTTTTGTTTTTAACATTTTCCCTCTTTAAAATAGCTGTGTTCCACTCTTTCCCACTGCCACCAGTTTACAGTTTTATTGTCATCGATACTGCCGTCACAATTACGGGTATATTGAACATTATTTTTTTTATAAATCTCCACAATTATAAGCACTGCATGCATATGAATTGATATCACATGATAATGATGTTAAAATATCATTGATGTTATTTTGTTTTAATATCCCATATAGTTTTAAGGCTTTGAACTCAATGTTTGAATGTTTTATACATAAACACGTATTTCTAGAATTAAGCTGAGGGGAAAGCACATAATATGGCTTATATTTCCACAAAGTAGTCATACCGTACTTTCCACCTTCTTCCTTATACTTTTTATACAAATTTATCAATGTATCCACTGCATACCTTATTTGATTCTTTTCTTTTCTGCGCGATCTACATTCTTTTTTTCCAGCTGTTGATCTGCTTACATGATCTTTTAACCAAAACTCTTCTATTTCCTTACAACATGACACTCTTTTTTTTTCTTTGCGCAAACGAGTTACACGTTTTAGCCCCATCAATTTTGCTACATATTTCTTCTTACCATAGTTACTATTTTCTATAATGTTTTTTATAGTGTTTCTTTCTATTCTCTTTTTACAATTTTCATATGTGCGTCGTAGCGTAACTTCTAATATCTCTTCTCGTGCTTTTAGCTTAAGAATATGACTTTCCAATTCTTTAATTTTTTTAGACGTTGACTGCCGTAATCTATAATATCTTTGCTTGTATCTGAGTTGTGACGTTATTAGTTCTTTATTTTTTTTCAAGCTTTTTTGATAATTTTTATTCAGATAATTGCATTTTCTTTTAATAGTATTTAAGTACTTCACAGACACCTCAATTGAATAGCGAGTTTTGGCATGCGACGCTGTAGAGACATTTGAAGACGAAGCGATTATTGTTTTAGATTCTTTACTACGTTTTTGAAATCTTTGTTTCTTTTTTTCTTCCCTCCATAACTCACGACGCTCAATTTTTTCTTGTTCTGTTATTTCAGACACCTTTTTCTTTTTAGATTTAATTCTTTCTAAATTCTTCTTTCTGACTTCTTCAGCTTTTATCGGGTCATTTTTTAACTTCTCTCTATATTTACGGACTCTATCAGCTGAGCTCTTAGCCATTGTATCTAAAGCAAAAGCAGAACAACATTTCGCAATTGTTCTACCTATGGAATAATATATTATAAGATCAATTATCAAAGATCTCAACTCAACACCTGAGGTTCAAAAATTGTCACAAAGGCTCACAGAGCGGCATATCGAGAGCCACACACGCTTAAGCGTGTGCGGTGTGATGAAATTATGACGACATAACTTATTACGAATTATGCTCCGAACTGTGACCTCGAAATACCCGGTTGAGCTAAAAATACACATCTACCTATATCAAATTTCATGAAATTTTGGTCAAACATACTCGAATTAAAATCATCATCCATACCAGAATACAAACTACCATACAAATACCGAATAACGAAACACTGATACTAACACAATATGTACAATCTCCTATCCAAACAAATTAAAAAACTTTTACAAACATAATAATTTGTATTTGAACTTTTGTACAAACGCCTAAAAACACCCATGCAACTCCCTTACAAAATATTATGCAAAATCTCAAACCAACACTCATTACAACGTTCGTACCGGTAGAATAGTAGTAATAACCAATATAAACTATATAGCGAATATAAACGACCAACCTGTAGGTTAGACCAACCTCCCAAACAACAAAGTCACTTATCCCATTCAAAGTCCAATACTAAATTTCATCGCCATTTCTGATTCATTCCATTTTGAAAAAAAAAAACACATTTTCAAACATTCAAGAGCTTAGATAACACAGACAAACTCACAGACATTAACTTTGGGGGTTTGAAATGTCATAACACTCAGTGAGTACATACCTTTATATGTCGGTTTTGTAACGTTTCTGTCCGTCTTATAGTAACGTTACAAAAAAGACGTTACAAAATTTGCTACTAATTTAATAAATTGTTTTATTCTCGCTTATTACCACAAACAACCAAGGTAATCTATATTAGATTATTTAGTATACAATCCGCGGTTAAAAACAATTTTTAGAACAGTAATAATACACTAATAAAACATTGTTAAACGTACTTACAAACCAGACAAATTTTAGGCTCCAAGTCCTGCAAAAAAAACACGACCACCTCGTATCCTTACGTTTTGGCAGACTAGTTTTCATAATATAAAAAAGTACTCTGTGAGACTAGTCAAGATAGCCGACCATTTAATGTGACGTTTCTAGTTTAAAGTCGCCACAGCAAAAAATATCTTAGTTTCCGGGGCAAAATTGATAAATACGAATGTTACAAAACCTGACATGTCCGAAATACGAAAAACCGAGAGACACACTTTCAAAATTGATTAAAAATATTAATTGTTGTAATTTTATTATCCTTTTCAATGGAAAACAAAGAAAAAGTGTTAATTAATACAATAAAAATCCAAAAGTTACAAATACTGGAAAAAGTATATTTTTAAAATTAAAGGTAATTGAGATTTTGAGTAGGAGACAATATGTAACTGTCTTTTTCGTAAATTTTATAAAATAATTGAATATTAGACGCTCATCTTGTTACATTGTAACTACTAAGGGTTTTTACCCTGTTTTGTGCTATTTAGTGTGGAACGTACTGTTATGTCCCGTCCTTGTTAGGGTTGTTGCTGACGTAACGTCGAATCAGCACATCCCGTGTTTAGTCTGGTCTAGACTCTAGCTGTGAGTCTCAGTTGGTCTTCAGTCCTCGGTCGTGACGGTTCTGCCCAAGGGTCCTTTCATATATTATTGTATTTTCCTTTAATAAAAGTGGTTGTGGAAAGAAACCTTTTTTTAAAAAGCCTAATCCGAAGGGACCCCTAACATATTTGGTGGCAGCGGTGGGATAGAATATCCCCAGTGTCGTTTAATCCTGGAAAGTTATCGTAAGAAAGTGAAAATCTAAAAATTCGTCAAAAAAAAAAATCTTTAGTGAAAGTGCAGTGAGGAAACCAACTCATTTCCAATATCCATAAAGTCATTAAGAGCAAAAGTCAAAGTGAAAAGTGAAAATCCCAAGTGCATAGTGTTAAAATCCTAAAAGTTATAACCGTGTGAACGAGTCATACTATCCGGCCGGGCGCGGGCATGCATCGAGTCGCCGTGCAGCTTATCTTCGCCGCCCACGCGTTGATATCACTGTGAGTCTTTGGTCACTGTTTACATTTAGTAGCCTTCTAGGGTTACCTAGATTTAGGGTTCGGTACTCCACTAAGATAATCCATATTTGTAATTTAATTTGTTATCATTCTCATTAATACTATTTTTCAATATGTCGAAAAGTGAACTATTAAATCTTAACATTCCTATGTCCGAATCGGAAGCTGGTCCATCTGACACAGATAAAAACCCTCCTGTTTCTCCCAAAGCAACGACCCGAAAGGGAACCGCTTCGGGTACGAGTGCCATGATGGTCGAACTGGATCTAAATACACTATTTAAATTTATCAAACCATTTGATGGTTCCCGGGAGTGTGTAAATTCATTTATTATAAATTGTAATAACGCGTATGACTTGGCCACTGAAGTACAAAAGCCAATCCTATTTCGTTATATCTTTAGCCAGTTGCAAGGTAAAGCCGAAATTGCTTGCGCTATCAAAGAATTCAAAAAGTGGGACCAATTAAAAGAATTCCTGCGAAACCAATTTTGTGAACGTAAGCATTATGCTCACATACTTATGGACTTGCAAGAAAGTAAACAGGGTCTTAATGAAAACGTAACACAATATTCTTTACGCGTAGAAACCTATCTTTCACAGCTTCTGACTGAGGTAACCCTGTCCAATTGCACACTAAAGGAAATCCCTGGTCGTTCAGCGGCCATGGATGATTTAGCACTTCATCATTTTCTTATTGGCTTACATCCCCGTATCTCAAATATTGTGCGTTGCAGAAATCCGCGAAATTTAAATGACGCTATTAATATTGCGATCTCTGAGGAGCGCATACAACAAAGTCTTTACAAACGACCTCAGTTGGGAGAATCGAAGTTAAATAATAATCAAAGTAACTTGAGACCCAGACCGTTTTTCCCACGATCATATGGACAACCAAACACGTCACGTAATCAGCCTTCTTATCAGCCGAGATTTAATTCTCCAAATAGTAACCTTAATAACAACAATAATAATAATTATTCAGACAGAACCCAATCGGTGTTTTGTCGATATTGTAAAACTACGGGCCATGATATTAAAGATTGCGCGAAAAGGGAATACAATAACAGCCGATTTAATAATAAATTCCGGCAACAACCGAATCGAATGCATTTGGTTATGAATGAACATGATGATCAACACGTCGATGACTCATTCCAATCGGATAATAATAATTTAAACTAAATTCCGTCTCGCTCTCGTGTCGTGCGGGACTAATTAAATCTGAAATCGACACGAAAACTTTCTCTCGCGTTATACGACAGGGTAACCAGCCCCAAAATGGAAACGCTAAAAAATCGTCTCGCGTTATACGACAGGGTAACCAGCCCCAAAATGGAAACGCTAAAAAATCGTCTCGCGTTATACGACAGGGTAACCAGCCCCAAAATGGAAACGCTAATAAATCGTCTCGCGTTATACGACAGGGTAACCAGCCCCAAAATGGAAACGCTAATAAATCGTCTCGCGTTATACGACAGGGTAATCAGCCCCAAAATGGAAACGCTAATAAATCTCTCAGCATCATACAACAGGGTAATCAGCCCCAAAACGGAGATGCATTCTTCAGAGTCACGCAGCAGGGTAACTAGCCCCAAACCGAAGACTCCCTCGTAGTTGAACCTGAAAAAAAAGAAATTTACGAAATTAATATTGATACAACTAAGCGACGCTTACCTCACATATTAGTAGAATCTTCAGTTTCAGATATCCCTTTATCCTTGTTAGTCGACTCGGGCTCGTCGATCTGCTTAATAAAAGAAACCTGTATATTAAATAGTCAAAAATTAATTAAAGAACCTGTAAAACTTAAAGGCATAGATCCAGGCGACGAACCGACTTCTACAGAGGGTCACTTACAACTTAGGCTAAAATTAAATGACAAAAATCCGTTAGTATTTAAATTTCATGTAATAAAAGAGATTAGCTTACCTTACGATGGTATTATAGGCACAGATTTCTTAACAAAGTTCGGCTGCAAAATAGATTACACGAATGATATATTAAAAATAGGAAAATCCGAAATTAAATTACTTTTCACCGAACCGTTCTTTATTGTTCCACCTCGAAGTGAAGCTGTAATTCAATGCTCAATACAGAAAACTAATTTAAAAGAGGGTGTTATAGTTGATCAACATCTTTCGGAAGATTTACTTATATCTAATTGCATCGTTAAAATCAAAAATAATAATCGCGTTAATTTAACTATTGCCAACACCTCTGAAAATTATGCACATATTAAAGGAGATCTAAAACTCCATGTTGAACCTTTAAATTTTCCTCTACATCCGGTAAATACGTGTAGTTTATTTACCTCAGAAAGATCCGAAGCAGTAATAAAAGAACTTCGGACAGATCATTTAAATAAAGAAGAACTCAATGCTCTTGTTGATATTTGTAGTCAATATCCGGATATCTTTCACATGCCTAGTGATCAGCTCACACATACGTCTGCAATCGAACATACCATCAGAACAAATAACGAAATTCCAATACATACCAAGTCATATAGGTTTCCCGAATGTCACAAGCAGGAAGTCGAAAAACAAATAAATCAAATGCTTGAACATAACATAATAGAGCCGTCATCCTCTCCTTGGAGCTCACCCATATGGGTAGTTCCCAAAAAAATTGACTCAAGCGGACAACGCAAATGGCGAATAGTGATAGATTATAGAAAGCTTAATGACATAAGTGTAGGCGAAACTTATCCGATACCTCAAATTTCTGAAATTCTAGACCAGTTAGGTAAAAGTAAATATTTTACAACACTAGATCTTGCTTCTGCATTCCACCAAATTCGTATTTCAGCTGACGATGCACCCAAAACTGCATTTTCAGTCCCTCAAGGTCACTTTCAATTTAATCGTATGCCATTTGGCCTCAGAAACGCGCCTAGTACATTTCAAAAACTAATGAATACTTGCCTGTCAGGACTACAGGGAAGTCGATGTTTTGTTTATTTGGACGATATTGTAATCTATTCCTTTGATCTCGACACACACATAGATAACCTTAAAGCCGTATTTGATAGACTTCGAAAGTTTAATCTTAAATTACAACCGGAAAAATGTCAGTTCCTTCGTAAAGAGGTAGTTTATTTAGGGCACATAATAGGCGAAGACGGCGTAAGGCCAAACCCAGAAAAAACAGAGGCTGTAGCTAAGTTTCCTATACCCAAGTCCCCTAAGGACATTAAATCCTTCCTAGGCCTTGTTTCCTATTATAGAAGATTTATTCCTAATTTCTCTAAAATAGCAAAATCACTTACCAGTTTGTTGAAAAAGGATGTTCCGTTCGTCTGGAAAGAGGAACAACAACTTGCTTTTGAATCTCTTAAAGAAAATCTTATAAGTGCTCCGGTATTAGCTTATCCTGATTTTAACAAACCTTTCCTGTTAACTTGTGATGCATCCAATTACGCCATTTCTGCAATTTTGTCCCAAGGTCCTATTGGTCAAGATCGTCCCATAGCTTATTCCTCTAGAACTTTAAATAAAGCCGAAACCAATTATTCAGTAACTGAAAAGGAATGTCTCGCGATAGTTTTCGGAACAAAAGTTTTCCGGCCTTACCTGTTTGGTCGCCGTTTTACAATAATTACAGACCATAAACCGCTGAATTGGCTGTTCAGCTGTAAAGATCCGGGCTCTAGGTTAATTCGCTGGAGACTAAAACTCGAAGAATTCGATTATGATATTCAATACAAAAAAGGTAAAATAAATACAAATGCCGACGCTCTTTCCCGGTACCCCGTGAACCCAATCCAAGCTGAAAACCCATCTCCTTCAGCACCAGAGTCCCAGGAGGAACAACCGTACTCACCAGATAGAGATCTTTTAGATTTGTTAGTGACACCGCCATCCTTTGATCCCGAGAGAGACCTCTTGGATCTCTTGCCCGATCCAACCCCTGTAGAAAATACTGAATCTCCACCAGAACTTTTGAATACTCCTCCTGATCCATTTGATCCACCCGGCCTCGAAGATGCCGTGGCTAATGAGCCTAACGATCAGCCTATCGTTGAACCAGATTTTGAAGTACCATCCGAGCCAACTCCTTCCACTAGCGCGAATCCAGATGCTCCTGTAGATGATTATCCTACCTTCTTAAAGTCCATGTCAGATAAAAGTAAAACATTTAATACTGTAATCGAAGAATATAACGAAAGTTTATTAAAATGTCCGGCTAAAGTAATCCTTGTACCAACATCTATTGACCTTGATGAATCCAACCTTTATCTTGAAGAAATGCTGAATGATTCTGAAACAAATCAAACAATATTAAATTCTGAAAGAGAGCTTTTTGGTTTCCATAAAATAGAACGTAATAATAAAATATGTTATTTGTTATTCTATAAAATTCATCATTTTGATGAAGCATCCTATCCAGAAATATTTGAAACCTTAAAGAGGATTCGTAATGAATTATTAATTTTCGGAAATAGCAACGAAATAGGTATATCAGATATGAAAAATCCTTTTGAAAAACATTCATTTATTAAAATATTTAATATTTTAACTTACCTTTTTCATAATACGCAGATTAAAATTAAAATATATCATAATAAAATTATTTTCCCTGTCCCGACTGAAATAAAGAAAATATTACACGATAATCATGATGTCCCGATTGCTGGCCATTTAGGTTCTGCTCGTATGTATAACAGGATAAAAGAAATTTACTATTGGAAAGGGATGCGTAGCGACATAGAAACATATGTTAAACAATGTAAATCCTGCCAAGAAAATAAAGCACTCCGACAAATAAATCGTGCTCCCATGCAAATAACTAGTACTTCAACAGAACCTTGTCAACGTGTAGCTCTTGATATTGTCGGGCCACTTCCAGAATCTGGTCCCGGTAAATTGAAATATATATTAACAGTTCAAGATGACCTAACGAAATTCTCTTCAGCATATCCTATTAGGACCACAACCGCGGAGGAAACATGTGAATGTCTCCTTCATTACATCTCAATTTTTGGTATACCCAAAATGATCCTCACAGATCAAGGGACAAATTTTACATCTGTACTGTTTAAAGAGACATGCAAATTCTTAAAAATTAAAAATCTTTGGGCTTCGCCATACCATCCACAGACGCAAGGGGCTCTTGAACGAAGTCATTCCACCCTTAAGGAATATTTAAAATCATACATTAATGTGGAACAAACAAATTGGCCTCGATATATATACACTGCCATGCTAGCTTATAATACATCCGTCCACTCTACTACACATTTTACACCATATGAATTAATGTTCGGTAATAAACCATTTATACCAAATTCTATTTATAACGAATCCCCAGGGGCTACATACCCTGAATATGTCCGCATGTTGCAGAATCGTCTCAAGTACTCCCGGCAAAAAGCCGTAGAATTCATCAATAAACCTAAAGGAAATTCCAAAACATATTATGATACACGGACACGACCAGTCAGCTATCATGCAGGCGATTACGTTTACGTAAAGAATCATTTAAGACTGCGGAAAGCCTTGTCCCCAGTGTGGAAAGGCCCCTATAAAATAATTAAGATCAATGGTAATAATACATTGACAATATTAATTAATCGACGTCATGTCGTACACCACTATGACCAGGTCAAACCTGCTCATGTGCCGAGTTCGTAAAATGCTTGCTTTTATACATACTTTACATTTAAATTTTACTTTATTATACTTACCTATACATTATTTACAAATTACTTTTACCTTACCTTTTTATTACTCTTCATACTAGTGCACACTAAGTATATAATATTAGTTATTATAATTTATAATAGCAAGATACTGTTCTATTCTTGCAGAACTCATCAACATGCTGAAAGTCAGCAAAATCATTACGTTCAACAATTTAAATCAAGCCCAGGAATCTATTTTGACTATCTTGGCAAGCTCAGCGTTATTAACGGGAAATTAAATATCTTGATGCCAATGGACATATCTCACTTAAGTACACATATTGAAAATATAGACTATGCTATAAAATTAGTTAAGGATCTTTGTGAGAAAACGACATTTAGTAATATCGATTGTCACCATCTCCTCGAGCCGCTAGCTGTTAGATATAATGATATGTATAAGGAATTTAGTTCTGTATCCCATTTAGTTACCAGGAAATCAAAGCGTGCTTGGGTGAGTGGAATAGGCTCAATAATAAAACATGTATTTGGCAATTTAGATGAGAATGATGGTCTTAAATACGACGAGGCTATAAAAGTATTGTTTAATAATCAAAATAAATTAGTTTCTCTTGTCAAAAATAATATTTTACTTACCACATCTACCGTGTCGATGTATAACGATACTATAAATAAAATTAAAATTAACGAATTAAATTTGAACGATGCTATCGACAACCTCTCTGTTAAAGTACGTAACATATCTATCATCACGGATGAGCTCTGGTCTCAGATCAGTATTAACCAGGTTATTAATAATTTAGAAACTTCAATTTTAACATTATCCTTCCAATTGGAAGACATAACTAATTCTATTTTATTCAGTAACCAAAATATCTTACACCCTTCTTTAATCACGACACAGCAGTTATTCAGAGAACTTGCCGATAATCATCAACATTTACCTAATAATATGAAGTATCCTGTGAGCCTCGACATAGCCTCAATGAGTTCTATGTTAAGTATTTCTAAAATTGATAGTTATTATGTAGATAATAAGATATTTTTTGTTCTCCAAATTCCGTTAGTGTTAATTAAGGAATTTATGTTATTTCATAATATTGGATTACCGACACCACATGACTCTAGCAACCCCAACTCTTTCAGTTTAATAATACCTAATTCAAAATACATAGCAATGACCAAAGACAAATCGCAGTATTGTATCTTGGAAGATGTAAATAGTTGCAAAAACATGTTAAACGAAAACTATATTTGTGAAATTTCAATAATTTATGTAACAGAAACTAAGTCCACATGTGAAACAGAGTTTATGAGTAAAGTAATTGATAAAGTCCCGGAAAATTGTGAAACTAAATTAATTTTTGGAGAGTTAGATATTTGGAAACCGCTAAAAAAATAATAAATGGATTTTTGTACAGTCAGTACCCGGTAAGGTCTCTATAGATTGTAGAAATAGCGAAGCATCCGAAATTAAGATTTTAGGCACTGGCATTATGTCACTTCCTAGTAATTGTATCGGTTATCATAAAAGCAATACTCTCATAACTCAACACGATTTTGTCAACGCTACCATAGAAATTGGAATACCCGATTTTAATCTTATTAATGACAGCTGTTGTAATTTTAAGAAATTAAATTTAAGCGCGAGGAATGTGACCTCTATCAAATTACAAAATGTTGATTTAGATAATATTAAATTTAATCAACAAATTTTTCTTAAAAATCTTGAGGACTCAGAAAATATTCTAGAAAATCCTCATATAGTTAAATACGGTACACATTACTCCGTATTAGTCATACTTATAGTGATAGTAATATTTCTTTATTCCATATTTAGATTTTATAACTGTGTGAAACCCGGCAGCAGAACCTTAAAATTGAATCTAGCAAAAGTTGACTCTAATTCCAAAGTATCTAAAAATATTCAGTGTAACATAATAGAAATGAAAGAACCTGAACAGGATGTTGAAGATAATATAGAAATTGAAAACATTAATAATATTCGAAGTAGATTTTAGAATTTCAACTGTAACTTCGATGTCCCCCGAAGTTACATCTTAGGGGGGAGGTGTTATGTCCCGTCCCTGTTAGGGTTGTTGCTGACGTAACGTCGAATCAGCACATCCCGTGTTTAGTCTGGTCTAGACTCTAGCTGTGAGTCTCAGTTGGTCTTCAGTCCTCGGTCGTGACGGTTCTGCCCAAGGGTCCTTTCATATATTATTGTATTTTCCTTTAATAAAAGTGGTTGTGGAAAGAAACCTTTTTTTAAAAAGCCTAATCCGAAGGGACCCCTAACAGTACGTTTACATGAAGTGTCCTACCCCTGCAATGTAACTCTGTGGTCATAGATGTGGTTTTCATTTATTTATGTTAAGTTTCAGTAGTAGTACTTATAATCTATGATGATAAGTCTCAGTCATAGATGCTATGTACAATTACTGAAAGTGTCAGTAGTAATACATAAGGCTGGGACTATATGCTCCGGATTCCGGGAAGACGTAGAAAATTCTGTGCATTTAAAATATAACTCTGCGTTAATACAATAGAGTTGAAAATCGAACACTATATAAGTGTAGAGTCTGAGTTTTGTCGGGAAATTCAATTGGTGACGTGGTCATTTTTGTATTTTTTTCAAAAATGTGTGTTAATTCGGTTCTCAATGAGTAATATTGGTAGAATATTAACCATTAAAAATTAACCATTTAAAAAAGAGCATTTTAAATAAATTGTGTACTTTAAAACACCGCCATGTTTTAATTTCATATTTAAAACAATATATATAATTTTCGGAAAAGGCTATCATGTGTAAATCGGAACGAACTATTGTCACTTTACTTTAAAATTATAAACCATGCCCAACAATAACTTATCCTAAAATATGTTAAACATTTTCGCATTTAAAAATAAAGTTAATAAATTTAGTTTTTTATAATAAGTAAGTAAGTTTTTATATTATTGGGTTCTTTTCGATGTTTGACTTATGAGATTCCATGATTGAATTGTTTTGTAAGCTCACAGGCCACAATATTTATTAGGACTGAAAGGAACGAATAAATCAAGAGACAAGAATATTTGCGATTGACGTGGCTCACAGAGGTACCTTTCTATGAAGCACATATTATTAATTACCTAGTAAAATGAAGTCTACATAGGATAACCGCCTCTTTTTTGGGACGTCGATTAAAAATGTCGAAGCTGTCAAACGAACTGTGAAACGAAGCAAATGGACCTAATGTGCTCCCGAAATTAGGTCCGTTTGCTTCGTTTGACAGTTCTCATTTCATGGCTTATATATATATAGTCAAAATGCACTACGTTACACGATTTTATTGGTCTAAAGGGCGTTTCATTCGTTCTCGGAAGGACAAAAAATAATAATTTAACAAATGTCATTAAAAAGTGAAGAATTATTATTTTTAAACAAAAAATTAAACCGACTTCCAAAGTAAAAATGCACAAAAAAGTATGAAATAAAACTTATTTTCTAAATGATTCTTCATTTAAATTTGGCAAAAATTTTAACTATTTCTCTAGGTACTCAATCTTTATAATTTTGAAGTCAGTACCAGCCAACTTGAACGTGAGTTCTATATTAATAAACATTTATTTTTCATTTACACTATTCTTAATCCAAATTTTATAAATTTTATTTTTTATTTTTTAGTTAGATTTTCTATAAAAGCGTGTTTTTTTAGTTTTTTAAACTATAATTTATTACTTGTGAGTTATGACTGAACAGTCATCATAATATTGAAAATAAAATAAAAAGGTAAGCAGCATATTTAATGTTTATCAAGTGCAGTAACTATCATCTAGGACGGGGCTTCCCAAACTGTGCGTCGCGACGCCCTGTGATATTGCAGGCTAATCCAGGGGCGATTCCTATTATAAGCCCACGAAGTTATCGGGACTGCTCTGCATACACCTGTATACTAAATGGCTATGGCTTCTAAAACTACAACTACATAATAGGTAATACCTATATTAGTTTAGGCTAGGCTTAAACAGTTAAGTTTGTAAAATAAGTTTGAGAAGCCCTTAACAAGGGTCAAGATTTAGGTATCATTTTTCTTTTTAGCACCATGCAATTTTTTAAATCATATCATAAAACCATAAAGTTACTTAATAGTTCGTACACTAAACTACTGCTTTTTATTTTTCAGTAATATGAAATCAACATGTCAATCAATCTATGAAATTCTGGATACTAAAACAAGCATCAACAAAACCAAAGTAAGAATTGGATACCGAATATGGGACAAAAATAAGCATTGCTTGGGAGAATGGACGAAGACGCCGTGGCCGCCCCTAGAAAGAGATATCGCGTTGTGCAAGATGCATTGCAATCAGGCTGGAGATGGCGCGGGAACGAGGTCATTGGGGGAGGCCTTGGTCCAATAATAGAAAGCATTAATATACAGAGTTACAAGATGTAGAGTTACAGATGTTGATCCTTTAAAAGGCTGGATTTCCCATCATTTCCAATATTGTCTACAATGAAACCTATATTCAAAAATTAATTGTTTACGAGATTTTTTACTTTAATATTTTCATAAAAATTAATTAACTTTTTCTCTCTTCTCTATTTTTTAAATAGTTTTTATCTAGCTGATGAGTTTTAGTATTATTTTTCAGGCTAGTAATGCCGCTATTATTCTGAAAATATCTTTGGATTTGTAGAAAATACAAAAAAATGTTGGGAACTTTTTCCCTTTCACTTAACCTATATATATCCCTGTATGGTACAAGCTACGTTATAAGGAATATATTGTACCCTTATTTGTTATTTATTTACGATAAGTTTTATATGATAGATAAAAATCTAATTATCATTGCATATGTGTAATAATGTTATCCGCACGTAATTTAAATACGCAGCCTATTTGCAATGTGTTAATTTGATTTTTATCTTTAATATAAAACTTATCGCAAATTAATAATAGATGAGGATATTATTAATAATAATTTCCTATATTCTAAATAATAATATTATAATCTTATAATATTCTATATATCTGATCTTAGACTAATATTGATATTATGTATTCTATTTTTAAGTGCATTAAAGGCGTCTCAGATGACGAAGGTGCTGTGATATTTTATTTTAAGATGTCTGAAGATTTATATGAAGTGTACTGTAATATCTGATAGCGCGGGCGCGTTATAGCCAAGTTGAAAGTACGTAGTATCTTCGGCATCTGTGATAGTTAGTAATGTTTACAATTGTTTAATGTTATGTATAAACTATAAAGTATTGTTTTTGCAGCTTGACCGGAAATATACAAAACTTGGCCATGTGCACTAAATTTAATTTAAAATATAATAATTATTAACAGATCTTCGAGATTAAGCCGAACACATGCCAACTTTTCGTAGTGTTCCTGCAATAAAAAATGAAACACGCTCAGGTTGTTTTATATTCCTGGTTAGGCCCTAAATTTATTTTATTGATTTGTATTTTAGATAGAGAATCAAGACGGAGATCCTTCTCCTTTTGTCAAACTCATGCTCTTTATAATACATAATTTTTTATTTACCACGGGGTTCTAAAATGCATGCAAAGATAATAGCTATCTTAAATTATTAAGTATAATGGTGGTGAGCTGATGCGGTGCGTCGAATATTTATACATATTTCGATTTAGATTTGATATATTAATGTAAAAATTTAATATTTTCATATGGTCCTAATTTTACATTTAAAGTTAATATAAATAATAATTTTACAGTGTTTATGTCTATTACGGACATGCACAACATTAATCAATTAAAAAAAAACACAATTATCATAAAAAAATACAACCTGAACAATTTATAAAACTAGTACTTATTTAAGAATTATATTTACTTACATGTTATAAGATTTTTTGAAATTTTCACAATAGTAAGTGATATAAAGATGTCAGGATAATACTTAAATATTATAATGGTAGTTAAAATATCACTACGGAAAGATTGTTATTTTAAATTAAATTACATAAAAATATCAGCCTAAATATAACAATAATCATAATGTCAATTGTCAATAATATGTTAATAAAATAAAAGTATTCAGGATTGAATTATATTAGGTGTATGAAATGTCAGCTTAAAATAACAATAATACTTGAAACTTATGGGAAATCAAAATAAACACTTTGTATAATAATTATTGGTGATAATTTTATATTAAATTATATCTGGCAGGATTTATTTAATAATAAATATATCGTTAACTCCTAAAATAAATGCCTGGTCACATTATATTTCTTGTTTTATAGTAGTAAAATATTAACATACAATTTTTCGTTCCTCAGTATATTTTTGTATAGTATCTTACATGAATGTGACATTTGTTGCATGATTTTAGTATGTATATGAAATAAGGAAAGTTCGAGATTTAGCCAATCATATGCATGCTTTTCGTAGTTTTCCTGCAATAAAAAATGAGCACAATGAGAAAAAGCACGATGAGAGCCGGTTTTTATTTTTCTGGTTAGGCCGTAAAATTATTGTATTGATTTGTATTTAAGATAGAGAAGTAAAACGGAAATTCTTCTTCCTTTTGTCAAACTAATGTTCTTTATACATGGTGTGATTCTTCATTTCCCATGGGGTTCTAAAACGCATAGTTTTAAAGATAATAATAGATATCTTAAATTATTAAGTAAAATGGTGATGATATTATGTGGTGCTCCAAATATAGAGATACATAATTCGATTTAGATTTAATGGTAAACATTGAATGTTTTCATAATATAGTCCTAATATTTATCTTAAGTTAAAAATGGGAAATCAAAAGGAACACGTTGTATATATTAATAATTGGTGATAATTTTATATGAAATTATATCTGGCAAGATTTATTCAATATTAAATATATTATCAACTCTTTATGTAAATTCCTAGTCACATGTTACAGGAATTTGACATTGGTCGCATGGTTTTAGTATGTTTATGAATTAAAGATAGTTTAAAACTTGGAGTGTATTCCAAAAGTATATAAAATTGAAATATTTACTACAAAACCTAAATCCTTATTGATTGTAATAATGTTCTCATGTTTAACTTATGCTTTGTTTTTAATTCTCAGCAGTAAAATGCCATCTTTATTTACTGATAACACAAAAAGATTTACGGATTTTTTTTTATTTTATTGCATATTATTTATTAAATAGTATTAAGAATGTAAAGTTGTAAACTCAGTTCACACCCCATTTAATCTAAACGTAAGCAAAATGTTTAAATTCCACCAAATCATTGTGTGTATTTCTTTATTACACGGAAAATAAGTGACATTTGAATAAGTAGCTTTATAAGTATTCGCTTACGTTTAAATTAAATTGGATCTAAACAGCGTATCCTTTTGGTTTTTGTTATATTACAGGATTGGCAGAGCGGGATGGGCGAGATAATAAATGATTAACTGCAGGCTGTGTCGACCATTGTATTCGTAGTTCAGAGTTATTCCAAGTGACAAAACTCCAATGACATTACTCGTGACAGACAGATTATGTATAAAGTTGCCATGATCACAGATCACTACATGCCCCCTTTTATAGAAATTTTGAAAAAATTTAAATTATTAATTTCGACTCTTATCAGGCTTGACTTGAGGTGCATGGAGTTATCTATTGATCAGTACAATTAAATTATTTACTTGACTAAAACTTAATTAATTTACATAAACTATTCTAATTATAAACTTAGTCTATCGAGGTTTTAATCTCCTTCCACGAGAACTATATCTTATTTGAGACATATTACTCGGAATTGACATATCACACATTTCTGGCAATTGTTCTACATTACATAAATTACTTTCATTTTCTGACAAGAATAAATTTTCATTATCATGTTCTTCTACTTGAACAAAAATTGGTGATTGAATTTCAATTGGACTTGACATACCTTCCCTTGAGGGTGACTGAAAATTATCATTATTTTCTAGACTAATTAGACATTCTTGAAAATCTATTTCGACTTGACATTTTTCCTTTACATTTTCACTAACATCTGACTTATGACTAAATTTATTCTTGTATTGACTAGAATTATTTATATCTGACTTAAAACTACTTAACTTTTCTACTGGACTCGAAAAAGTATTATTACTGACATTTATGTTCTCATTTGAGAGATCTGACACTGATAATGCAGATCCATAAGACTCATTTTGACTACCTGACGTTTTGCTTTGACTTTCTTGTACACTTTTATCATTATTACTGAAGTTAATATTACAATAATATGTTAAATTATTCTCACATGACTCAGATTCTATAGACTTTCTTTGGAGAACAAGACTGACTTGCACAAGAATGTCTATGACTTTTGTAACTGTTATTCAGGCTGAATCCTGTTTCGGAGACTGGAATTGACAAATCGTTTGTTGTTGACTGTGACTTTGACTTATTTTGACTTGAATATGACAAATTATTTTTTGACAAACTTGACTTAAATATTTTTATGTGATGAGAATTTCTCCTATAAATAGAACCATTTTCATCTTTGACTAGCATTTGAGTTTTAGCATAGGTTTATTATAATGTGATTCTCGTTTGTTAATATTTTCTTGTTTAGTGTTAAAATGATTTGAAAATTTGACAATTTTGGGTTTTAAATTATTTATGTGTGTAGGAAGTTTAGTTCTTAATTTTCTTGACATAAGAAATTCTGTTGGGGAACTTAAATTTCCTTTTTGGGTTGTTCTATGTTGAAGTAATCCAATGTAAATATCAGTGTTTGATTGTTCACATTTCTTAAATATGTTTTTAATTGTTTTTACAGATACTTCGGCTAATCCGTTTGACTGTGGATAATGTGGACTAGATACTATGTGTTCAATATCCCAACTGTTTAAGAAGTTTTTGAATTCAGCTGAGTTGTACGGTGGACCTCCGTCACTGATTAACTGCATCGATATCCCATGTCTAGCAAAAATTGATTTTAAATGTGTAATAACTGTATTACTTCTATGGTCTTTGTTAAGATGTGCATTTTCAATAAAGTTTGAATAATAATCAACTACTAAGTTCCAGACTTCAGAACAGTACTCAGGTACACTACGTACGTAAGAACAGTAAAGCACTTTTATCGGTTTGAGCGTTCTAAAGTCTTTGCAGGACCTGATTACAAACCCCAGGGCCCTAGAGGCCTTTTTCACTACATAATCAAGGTGCTCATCGAATAATAATTTGTGATCAATAATTACACCCAGGTCTTTGATTTTATTTTTATGTAGCAGGGCACGATTATTAAGGGTGTAATTGTACTTAATTACATGGAGTTTACGCGTAAAATTCACTACAAAGCATTATGAGACATTAAGATCCAATTTATTTTTACGTCAATATTCACTAAACCTATTAAGGTCATCTTGCAGTAGTTGACTATCATCATTCGTTTTATTATTTTAGTGTCATCGGCATATAATAAGAAACGAGCATGATGAAAACAAGATGACACATCGTTCAAAAATATGGCAAATAGAAGAGGCCCGAGAAGCGAGCCTTGAGGAACTCCAGAGGGGACTGACATCCAGGATGATACGTATTCTGTTTCCACTTATTCCATTGTATAGTAAAGTTACCATTTCCTTGAACACACTATGGTTTGAGGTTATTTTGTAAGAAAATGTTTGTTACCTTGTTTCGGTCCGACATTTTATTCTTGACTTTTTTCTTCTGACACCATCTATTGGTTTTTGTTATATTTCAGGATTGGCAGAGCGGGATGGGCGAGATTATAATGATTAACTGCAGGCTATGTGTCGACCATTGTATTCATAGTTCAGCGTTATTCCAAGTGACAAAACTCCAATGACATTACTCGTGACAGACAGATTATGTATAAAGTTGCCATGATCACAGATCACTACAAGTATAAGTAGTATAACGTGTTTAAACAATAATAATTTTCGATTATCATATGTGAAAATAAAATATTTTACCTTTTTAGTTAAGTTTTGTTTCGTTTTGTTTTATTGTCGGATTTTTATGTTTCAAAGCTTTTTTTGTGAGAATTGTGTATTTGTTAAGGAAACTTAACAAGTAAACACTGTTCTTATAAAAATCAAGGTCTTTGAAACATAAAGTTCTGACATACAAATCCCGTAGATTTAGCATTATATTGAAATCTATACCTATATATATATATATAGCTATGTAGTGCAACTGCATCTTACCAGATGGCGCTAGGAGTTACATCAAACCTTCATTTTTGAACCGCCAAAAAGGGGAAGTGAAATATCTATTTCAGTAGATGTACTTATCATCTATGTTACATTGTAAATTGTTTTGTGAAAACTTTTGAAGGTTGTCTATCATTTGTGCAAATTTAATAAAGATAAGTGTCATAGTATTTACACTATTTAGTGTCTACGTGATAAATAATGATTTACGATACCTTTGTGATTTTTAGTAAGAAATAAAATTTTAGAGACATCCGAATAGCATAGTTACGTGCTTTAATTCTACCTGAAGGTAGATTGTTTAACAACACAACTGTAACCAAGTATATAATCATGGAAGAAGAGCTGAAGCAGATGAAAACTGTGCTCCGGTCCCTGGTAGTGTCTAGTCCTTCTCAAGTGGACGTGCGGTCTCTCATGCGGGACTATAGAGACATGTTGGGTCAGCAAATACCGCTGTCGAAGTTCGGATGCAGAGATCCCGTGTCTTTTCTCAAAAAGTATTTTGTAGACTGCTTTCTGGTAAGTTTTTTTACAAGTAGTATAATTTTTGAATTTGAGGTATTATTAAACTACAACTTAGTTGTTGATTCACTAAATTATATGTAGATCTTTTGGCACATTTGGTAACATGCATAATACAGTTTTACACAATGTAACATTAAATTATTGATCCCAAGCATGTTTTGGTAATATTTTTAAAATATCATGCTTCAAGATATTACCATATTTAAATATCGAATTAATTACAAATATTTTGACTTACACACTTGATGTTACTCTCAAGTCACACTACAAATTATCAGCATTATTTGTTAAACTAAAAAAAAAAATTAGCTGTTTTTTTTAATATTATTAATGTTTTTGTATATTGCAGTTCCAGGGACCTGACTCAAACCCCATACTGACTCTTATTGTGCCAGAGACACTTAAACACATTGATCAGTTTGTTCAGAGACAGAAACCATCGCAGAGTGCCAAAATGTGTGTATTATTTCCTTTAAGGGCGTCACAGATGGAGAAGATACTAGAATATTTTATCTCAAGATGCCTAGATATGTGTCATATTATAGTGTGTAATATAAAAATATATAGTATCTTAGCAATCTGTGATATGAAATTGTGTATGAAAATACAAACTGTATAGCAAGCGTTAATTAATTATAAAAACTTTTTGCTGATTATTAATTTATATCTACTTATTTATATTAATAAAGTATTTTATATTAGATTCTGCTTAAATAGTGTAAACTATATTAGGTTTGATTTGTTTGGTTTATCTACCCTAACATCTTTTTTTCCCGACCATTCCCAATAACAAAATATGAAACTTCCATAAAATGCTCGGTAGGGGATAAAGTGTTGTCATATAGAGTTTACAAAGTAATTTAAATACTTAATAATTTTATTTCAGAAAAGGTAAAAGGCGAAGCGTAAATCAAACTGTTCTTAAACAAAGTATGCCCACAAAAAACCTTATCACCACAACATACCAAGTACAGAAAGCTATTGACAAGGAAATCCCTGCAGCCTACTGTAATACACCAGATAAGAGAAGATTATATAAGACTGTGCCAGAAAATGTTAGGTCAGAAAACAAGGAATTAAACTGTAAAAATAATATAGCATATAAGAATCAATCTACACATGGCTCAAAATATAAGACTCAAGCTAATAAGAGTAATTTTGAATATAAGTCAGATAATCAGAGAAATGAATCCGCATCGAAAATCAATACTCCTATGCATAAAATACATGAAGACAGAGAAGAAAGAAATTGTAGAACCACTAATACGTCCACATCTGATAAAGAAAATGATTCGGCCAGTGAGCGTGGTCACAGCTCGGCCTATCTTAATTTCCTCAAGAAGAGAATGCCTTTTGTCAATGTAAATCAAACAGAGAAGGCAGACTGCATGGACAAAGAAGACAGCTATTCTGGCAGACCATTGTCATCTAGTAAGTCCATTTCCATAAATATAATACAGTACAACTAATATTTTTTTCAATGAATTTCTTTCTCCCACAATAAGTGCATAGTATAACAATTAATAACAATACAAAATTACTTTAGAATTTAAATTGTTGCATGTGCAATGTGGGAGACAGGAGCACAAAGTAGGTTACACTGTGGGATGTGTCTTGGAACTCCTGGCTCCCCCTCTTCAGCTTTTCAGTGTAACTTTATTTTAGTAAACAGTAACGTAAAAAACTCGAGGAAAAAATATAGTGCTACAATCACATACATGTTTTAACACAAGAAATTAAGCAAGTTGTGGATGATAAGATGTCCCTTGGCAGTCTTCATATTTCTACAGCAGTGCCAAAAATGTATGCAACATGTAGCTTCCTATGGACATTGAGTCTTCCAATAGACATAGTTGATCTGTATAACAATAAACATTTAGTTTTCACAAAATTTACACATACAAAGTTTCTTTATAAAATTCTTTATATAGCAAAATGACGTAAAAATTGTGGCTTCCGTGATCCTCAATTGACATAATTAATTTTGACACCCATATCTGTCTAATGGAGTTAGTGAATCTTGCTTGAAGATACTTGCAACAACAAACTATTTATTGCCCCTGATTTTCACATAAAAAAAACATAATGCAATCAAATCCAATTTAATCTTAATGCAAGCAAAAAAAGAAGCACACTATAATGCTACTAATTTAAATGTCACATGCTTACCATGCAATTATGAAATACACTGACACATGAATTTGGTGGAATTTCATCTTTGTGATTATGTTTAGATTAAATTGTATCTGAACAGAGTATACACAGCATGTTGATCTTCCAGGCACAAGCAGCTCAAAGAGGGCTCAGCTGGAGGAACTGCAGCGGGAACTCTCGGAGATGATCCTGCACGAGCCCAACGGCATCTTGTGCACAGACCTACTACGTAAATACAGGTAGATTGATTGTTCATTCAAAATTTGTATAAAACTTGCTATGGAGGTTATAAATAAAATAAGTAAATACGCATGTGTATAGTGTATACGCATTTTATTTAAATATCCATAGTATGTAGTTTGCAGATGTTTGCCGACACCTCCTTTTGTACATAGGTAGGTACTAAATAAATCGCAACGCATGCCAATATATTTAATTATCCATCATGTACATGAGGTGATAGACGAGCAGGTTAAATTCTGTCCCACTCCCGCAGTCTTGGTAAATCCCACATGAAAAAAACTGTTTGTTCGAAATGGCGCATTGTCTTTCTTGTTTTGTCGGCATAAACAATGACAAGTTTAACGAGTGGGAGTGAGATAGGGACGATGATTCCCGGTGAAGGTGCAGAGAGGGGACGGATCAAACACCGCCGCTGCCGCACATGCCGCCGGTAAGTGGCAACGGTAAGATCAGTTTGCCACTTTGAACCCCAATGTGCGCAGGCGTCTCAGTTTCTAGCTTTCTATACTTTTACTTGTTTAAGAATATTAACATTGTTTTGTTTGTTATTTTGTTTTTCGGTTCGTCACTTAATTTGCAAAACTGTTGACTTGGTTATTTGACCAATCATGTCAGTTCATATTGGTGCAAGACAGTGCTTTTTTTGTGGAGTGAGTACTGTCCGTGGGCCACGGCGAAAATCTAAGCGACCCATACAGTCTTATCTGCTTAATGAAGACTACATGGCGAGTCATCCAAACATAGTTGTGTATGCTCGACATCATTTGAGGATCAATATCAGGTCAGTACAATAAACTTAAAATATTTCACTGCATCAATAATATTTAAGAAAAACAATAATTAATATTTTGATTTCTTTTTAATTATTGTTTTACGAAATATACTTAATTATTAAAGCATTGTGCATAAAGTAGAAATGGGTCGACTAGTCGCCGTAACAATTATTGTCTTATGTGTATTTCATAAAAATATGATTCCCCCACTTTAAATGTTTTTATTTTATTTTTATTTATTTAAGATAACTGCTCAAGACAGAATATGCAAACCGTGTTTGCAACGCGCTGATTATTTCGCGATGAGGCAAAGACGAGAACAAGAGGAAGAAGAAGAGGCTTTAGAATCGCAACGAGCAGCTATAAATGAAGTTATTGAGCCTTCGTCCAGTCAATCCTCAGAATTGCAAAGTTACCCATTAAGACTTACTCCCAGAGAAGATGTCCAAAATATTTCCCCGGAACAAAATATACCTCACGAACAAGATATTAATTCACAACCAATTATTCCTGTACCAGGCTTCTCTCGTCTACCTTATAGTTCAACAAACTGTATTATGGCAGGCTGTGGCCATAGGGAGAATCTTCATAGAATTAACTTGTTGATCAGAACAAACATTTTGTTAAAACAAAATATATATGTTCCGCGTGGTAGTAGGATTTGTGAAGAGCATTTGGAAGATGGAACTTTGTGGCATGATTTTGAAGCATACGGTCGTCCCACAATAGATACTTTTAACAGTGCCCAAGTAGCAGACATGTTAAAAATATTACAAAAAAGAAACATAAAATATTTGGCTTTTTAATAGAATAGAGACTATAGACGACGGTATATTCAACTATTATATTGGATACAATAAAGCGAACTTTGTATGTATTTTAGAAGAAACTCCTTCCCTATCACAAACTTTTAAAATGCATAAAAGGGCAATGGTTTTGTGCAAACTACACACCGGTGACTCGAACGAAAGATTGTCAAGCAAGCAATTATGAAAAGAGCACGAAAATGTCTTATTCGTGATTTTGCTTCAAAACACTTGGGCTTTGACCATATTTATGGACCGGAATGCACATACACATATAGAGATGAACTCCGAGAGAGAATCTTAAGAATTCCGTATATATTGTTTACGGAACCCAACTGTAACCAATTAATAAGTATTTGCGATGGCACCTACTTTTATGTGCAAAAAAGCTCTAACTATAGATTCCAAAGGCAATCCTACAGTTCCCACAAGTACAGAAATCTAATAAAGGTCTTCCTTATAGTAGGTCCTGATGGATATATAATTGAAGCGTTTGGGTCTTACGCGGCTACCAAATCCGATGCTACTATAATGGAAGAATTAATTTCTGAAGATGAAGAAAATCCATTTCATTGGTTTTTTGAAAATAAAGACATTTTTATTCTAGATCGAGGATTTCGTGACGTGGTAGAAAAGATGAGTGAGATTGGTTATGACTCATATCTTCCACAGACGAAAGATGATGACCAACGTCAGCTCACTACTCAACAGGCTAACGAGTCCCGCAAAGTGACGTTGTGCCGTTGGGTGGTGGAAACAATAAATGGCCGTTTAAAGAACCAATTCAGGCAACTGCGATCCACATGTGTAAATATAGCCCCACCACATTTAATTGAAGAGATACGAATTGCATGTGCATTAATCAATGCATTTGGCCAAAGGTTGCAAGACCACCGCCTCGCGGATGATATTATAAATGAAATATATCTGAAACATGACGCACCAAACCGTTTGTCCGCGTTAGTGATAGAAAACAAATTTAATTACCGCAGATGAGCTTTCCAAGCTATAAATGCTAGCGAAGGCTTCGAAGATTTCCCTATCCTTAAATATGACGAATTGCTTATAATATCTCTCGGACCCTACCAAGTGGAACAAGCTGGAGTTATTACGGAGAGCATATTAAAGAAAACGGAATTTTTTTCATAGAAGTGCACGAAGACTTTGAAGTGGATTATGATTTAAGCCAATTCGATATAGTGGCGGTGAGTGCTTGGCTTGCAAGGGCTAAAATACATTCGCGACACCAATCAGCTCGTCTTTATTTTGTATATATCTTGATTGATAACAGCCTAGAAGGCACAAACAAAATAATAGACCACTATTGCAATTGTCTTGTGGGAATGCGAACCCTTGGGTGCTGCGCCCATGTCCTGTGCATTATTTGGTACATGGCCTGGGCCCGGCACCAAGAAATCCCGATTCGACCCCCTGCTGCATTTTTGGATATGATTTTTTTCACACGAGATGAAGACTATGAAGAATAATTATGATAAATATTATATAATATTTTCCATTAAAATAGTAAACTCTGTATGTAAACAATCTTTTCTAAAAACTGTCTGTAGTTCCACACATATCTGATATTATTATACTTATTATTATTAATCGAAATTATGTGTTTTAATTTTCGAGCCTGTTTCACCACTTGCTGATAAAGTGCCTGATTGTTATCTGACAAATAAAAATTACAAATATGTAGTTACGCGATTTTAAATGTTATATGTCAATTAAGTTGCTTCTAAGCAATCAGACACTTGTCAGCAAGCGTTCAAACAGGCCTTAATCCCTACTAATATTATAAACGCGAAAGTAACTCTGTCTGTCTATGTGTTACGCCTAAACTGCCGAAACTGAGAAAAATAAATCAGCTGTTCTATACAAAAGCTCAAACCTCGACGACCGAATGTATGAATCAGGTTTATTTGAGACTATCTGTCCCGGCGTACTTCGTACCGCTACTACCGCGGCGACACCTACCGGGTCCAAATAAAACATGTTATTCTGATGTATAAGCTATATTATTACTCTTTAAAAGAAAAGAAAATATTTTGGGACACTTGCATACCTGGGAACTAAAATTTGAAGACAATGGAATGCACATACACGCGTAAAATAATTACTCGATTTTCAATGATCGCCTTTTGGACTCATATGGCGATATTTACTTCTAAATATCTCGGAATCGTGACACTTTAGGATACCATGTTATATAACATTTTTTGTTTGTATATGTGTCCTCTATCCAAATATACCACTTTTATCGTGCTCGGAAATTTTGAAAAAACAAAAAACAAGATGGCGGCGGCTAGATATGCCACAAAGGTTCGTACCCCTTTCGCGAATCAGGAAAAAATATCGTCTACATGGATGAGTCTTACATACATACATCCCACACTAAAGGGAAATCTTGGAGTGATGATAAGAAAAAAGGAGTAACAAAGCCAATTTCAAAAGGTCAACGTTCGATAATAGTTCATGCTGGAAATGAAAAAGGCTTTGTACCCGGTGCCTTTTTAACGTATAAATCCACGGACACTACAGGTGACTATCACAATGAAATGAATAACGATGACTACGAAAAATGGCTGGTGAATCAATTAATCCCAAATATACCCAGTGATTCTGTTCTAGTATCGACAACGCACCCTATCACAACAAATATGTTGAAAGACCCCCCCAACTCAAACACCATTAAACAGGAAATGATCAACTGGTTAAACAGACACGAAATTCTAGTTGATCCAAAATTAACAAAAACCCAGATTTACGCTATTATATGTCAGCACAAGGAGAGGTATACAGAGTTTTCCGTGGACAAAGTACTTGCCGAACATGGGCACACTGTGTTGCGATTTCCACCATATCGTCCGGATTTTAATCCAATTGAAAATATATGGTCTCAACTGAAAGGCTATGTAGCCTCTTGAAATGTGGGTATGAATTTAACTACAGCAAAAACATTATTGACTGAAAAAGTAAACATGATCGGGGCTGAAGAGTGGAAAAAGGTTTGCGATCATGCAATCAAATGTGAGAATGAATATAGAAGCATTCAACACGGTTTAGACAATTACACGGATAGACTAGTGGTAAATACGGCTGCCAGTGCCAGTGATATTGACCTCTCTGAGAGCGCAGATAGTGAAATGGAAGTAATTAACAATTAGAATTATTATTATTTTTATTACAATGTCTCATTCTAACAGTAGGTATGATGGTGTTTATTGTGTACACTACAGCTGTAATTTTCCAAAATATACGTAAACATAATGTGAACATGTTTTTTTATTTTATTTTACCCCAACCTAAAGCCATCACTTATAGAAAAATTGGTGTATTTTATACAGATAATAAAAAGAATTATCAAAAGAAGCAAATCATAATTGTTTAAACAGCTCCTAAAAGATACCGGACTGTTTGTATTTCGTACGACAGAGATAACGCTCTACGAAGCCGAAATTAGCCGATTGTCTCTTTCTAAAGGTCGATGTGCAATATTTATCGCCGGGTGCTGTACCTATGATAATAATTATTATATTGTGACATTATCAAGTGAGTATTTCACTCTCTTTTTTAGTTGCAAAAATAAAGTGTTGGTATCTTTGTTATGTTTAATTGCCATTATTTATCCAAATAAATTGTCGATTTGAAAGGGAAAAAATGTGTGAAGGGATTTCTGGCCGAACAAAATCTAGTTAAAAAGTACTACGATCGTAGTATCAGCTAAAAAATAAGCCCCTGATAGTGACTATGGTATTTCCGCAGGCAGCGGTACGGGCGCGAGCTGGAATTTTCGAGGTTCGGGTTCACGAGCGTGCTGAGTGTGGCGGTGACGCTGGCGGACTGCGCCGCGCACGCGCTCGCCGACGACTGGCTGCTGACGGACGCGCGCGCGCCGCCGCCCCGCGCCGTCTGCGCCCCGCACCGCGCCGCGCGCCCGCCCACACCCACTGACCCCGACGACGCGCTGCCGTTCATTGACTTTGTGGGTATAGGCTGATTTTAATTAAAACTAAAACTGTATCCATTATATTTTTCATAAATCAATATCCTTTGCCAGGAAATGGCTGATTTTGAAAAAAAAATAGCCCAATTGTTGGCCTCCTACCCCAATTATCATACAAAATACGGGTTGCGTATTCGTTTTGGTTATCTTTTTATACTCCTAGATACTTAATTATGTTTTTTTTTCTTATTTTTTTGTATGTAAATGAAGGATTGCCAATACGGAGTATGTACTTTAAATCTTTGTGGCAATAATTGGGGGATGCCAACAACAGGTCATCTCCTATGGTATGCTCGGTCAGGCCGAAGCCCACTTGTTAGCATTTCAGATAATATATAGCGCCGAACTGCGAAAACTTCGATAGCGCGATTCAGGATTGTGGTGCTAATTGGTCCGCCACACGGTCGGCTAGTGAGCCGACGTACCCGTTCTATTGTTTGGGCGTTTTCAGGAGCCGGACGTATTCCCACTGGACTGTATGCACTACATGGACAGCATCCCGTCCGCCGAGCTGGGGGACACGGACGCGGGCCACATGCTGGAGGTGATGGTGGGCGAGGTGTACTCGCCCTCGCACTTCTGGCTCATCCGCCTCGGCCCGCACCACAACATAGCCATGGAGGACCTCATGGACGAGATGAAGTGAGTACATACACAAAAAACTAAATTAAAAGTAACCCCCGACTCCCGGCAATTTTCGACAATTATGTTTTTCGAGAGAGATTCAAATATTTCATTAACATGAAATAAAAATAAAATAAAAAAAAACTGATTAAAAAAACTAACTAACTACGGACTAAACGGCTTGATGAATTTTAGCTTGAGAAGTGTCGGTTCGATTGCAAGAGTGATACGAGATTTTTGGATTGGTTATGTTATACCTGCCTGTTGACTGTTCCCTAAAAATGTTATGCCCAAAAGATTTTATCAGCAAATAATATATAAGCTCCGGTAAAATCAATCACGGATATTTTGGGCGTATGATCCTGTGCTTATTTAGACACGTTTAGGCAGAAAAATAATTATCTTACTTGAAAAAAAAAATCATCCATTGTATGGGCGAGTTTCTGTTGCGGATACACGAGATGATATTTTTATTTTGAGTATGACAATATATTTTGCTTAAACGTGATCTACTGCTTATTATAAGGACCCAATACCCAAATATCCGGAATTGATTTTACCAAACCTTATATAATAATAATTTTATCTATGTATAAAAATATGTACAATGTAGATAACAATAACGGCTTATTTATTTATTTATTTATATCTATGGACGCTTCCACACCACGTCAATCTGGTCCTGTACTAAGTATTCGAAAAACTTGTATCACAATTAACAGGTACCTGACAACGGAAATATATTGAATACATATATTATACGACACATATATTCAAAACACATCTAAGACCCAGGAAAAACTTTTTGTCCCATCGGCGGAATTCGAACCCGCGACCTCCGGCTTAAACGCCGACGCGCCACCCACTGAGCCACAGAGGTCGTCAAATGTCATGTTATTTTTCTAAAATTGCGAAAATTATTATTTACAGTAATAACACACAGGACTTCTTGCAATATTTCCACTTTAATAAGTATTTTGCATGAGTTTTAATATATAACACGACCGGTTTCGAAGTCATCAGGTGTAGGTGGATTAAATTTTTTTTAAATGTTGTAATGCTGGCAACCCTTTGCACAATGTTGCAAAGGGTTGCCAGCATCATGAAATTTTTACAATTTTGTGCAACGTAATTTAAATTTTTATACCAACTTATACTATTTTCTACTGTATATCACAAGTTAATATTAGTATAATATTATAACACATTAGATTGATAAATTAATAACTTATTGATTTGTAATGTCATAGAATTATATAATTATATAGAATGTATGTCAGAATATAAAATTAAAAATACTACTATCACCAATGATTCAATTAAATTAAAATGTCCTTAACACATAAGAATCTAAGATATTATAAATAATGGCAAATAAATTATATGAAATTAAAACAATTAAAATTAATAAATTATGTCAAAAATTCATATAAATTGAATTAACGTGAAATGTAGAACATAGAACCTATAAATATTAATTAAATTAAATGTCTCGCAATAATATGGAGCTCGAAATTATTATTTATGCATACTGTCATTAATCATTACCCACGTAACGTTGTGGCCCAATGTTGGATAAATACATCGTCGGGATAAAACGACACCGTGCACACAGCGAGTACTTCAAGCTCGGCGCTGGGCGCGAGCGGCGGCTGGCGCTGGGCGCCGTGCGCGCCGGCCACTACTGCAGCAGCTGCTACCTCGGCGACTGGCACCGCTCGCTCATCGTCAAGGTGCTCGACAGCGACACAGTCAAGGTTCTCATCATTCCTCATTATTCCTCATTATTCAACTGTATACAGTTCTTAGATTACTACATAAGATATGGGCGAGTTTTGGCGGCTTTGATATTTAAAACTTTGCTGATTTGCAATGAAAGGAAATAAATTCACAAAGAATGGTTCAGATTGAAAATGTATGTTATGTACAATTCGACATATTTTTCAAAAACGTAGAAAAATTTGTATTTATTTATAACATTTATTGCGTATCTAAGAGGCAAAACCCTAATAGAAGTTAAAACTTAAAAATTAAAATATGAATTATGGTCGACTTTCACCTCTAGTTATAGTTAAGAAAGCTTCATACGACTGTCTGTTTCCTGAATAAAATAAAAACTGAACCTCAGGTGCGGCACGTGGACTACGGCACGGTGGAGACGGTGCGCTCGGCGGAGCTGCGGCCGCTGCTGCGCTCGTGGGCGTCGCTGCCGGCGCAGGCGGTGCGCGCGCGCCTGGCCGCCGCCGCGCCGCCCGCCGCCGCGCGCCGCTGGCCGCGTGCCGCCGCCGCGCGCTTCCTCGCCGCCGTCACCGACCGCCGCCTCGTCGCCAACGTCGTCGCCCGCGACCACCAGGTAAACGCCACGCGCCCTGCATCATATCGTACAATATGTTTGATTGTGTAGAAAGGTCCGTCTGGCCGGTCAATCGCCAGATATTCTTACACTTCCGAGTGAATCTCTTCGGATCAAATAACGAAGCAATGTACTACAAATAGCGACCACAAAATGTATGTGTGCTTGTTCACACATACATATTATTGGCTGATGATGCGGCGAGTCAGGCCGCCATAATACGATATGCTAGTTTACACCAGTGGGTCCCCTCGTGCCGGTGTCGTTACCGCGTCTTGTGTCCTACAGGAGGACATCCTGGAGGTGGTGTTGATCGACACGTCGACGGCGGAGGACGTGAGCATCGGCGAGCTGCTGGTGCGCGCCGGACACGCGGACGGGCGCGCGCGCCCCGCCACCGGGGTGAGTAGCCGCGCGCCGCCGCCCGCGCTGCGCTCCATACTCGCGTGGACTGACCGCGCCGCGCCCGCCGCCGCCGCCGCTGCCGCCGACGCCGACGCCGCTGCCGCCGATGACAGCGACAGCTGCAGCGACGTGTCCGCGTCCGCTTCGCAGGTGGCCCGGCCGCGACGCCTGCGCACGTGGAGCGCGGGCTCCGAGGCGTCCGCGTCCACCGCCACCGGCGTGCAAAGTCTGGCGCTACGACGGCTCTTGCGTTTGCCTGCCACGCCCCCCGTCGCGCCCCCCGTCCCGCCGTCCGAGGGGTCGATCTGCAGCAGTGCGCTCCTGCATCGGTACCTGCGCCTGCCCGCCTCGCACCTGGAGCCCGCGCCCGCTCCCCCCGCGCCCGATCCCCCCGCGCCAACTGCGCCGCCGTCCGCAGTATTGGCCTGCAGCAGCGCACTTCTACAGCGGCACTTGAACCGCGCCGCACGCCCGGCCTCGTAACGTGCCGTACACACACATGCAATATGCTTACACTTTTACTTATTTTTATAGGTCATGCTTAAAAACTTTTTCTTCTAGTGAAGCTAATTTATTTAAGTTTAATGTACAAGTTAAGAAAAAAAAATAAAAAAATAAACTCGAACTGAGATAAATATATCGATTTTTAATCACAATCGTGTTTCTTATCTCAGTAAAAGCTTGCTACCATACATAGAGTATAGTTGAGTAAATAAAAAATAAAACATATTTTATACTTCTTACCAAGCGTATTTTCATAGTAAATTGATCACTTACATGATAACTTGTTCTGTTTCTTGACTGAAAAATAAGCTTACTAAAATATAAATAAATTTTATTCTGATTTTTGCTATGTAAATTATATACAGCATGTAAAATACAAGTCCCTTTTTCTTTATTTGGGGCTAATACAGCCCCGGTTCTACACTTTTTCCGTGAAACTACTGGACAGGCGTAACGTCAGCGTGATCCCTTCGCGTTGAGGTACGACTTTGCCATATTTTCACGGCGATAGTGTATAGCCGTCATTAGACGTCGCCGCCCCGCGTCCTGCACCTCGCTACTAAAATTTTGGCTAGGATGTATGTCATTTACGAAATTTGTAAGGAGATATCGACCAATATATTCGCTCGGGTCGCAGTGACATCTGGACGCGATCGTGCCCCTCATTTAGAATTTAAAAAAATCCAAACTCCTCGGCGTGGTACATAAGGAGGTGCGCGGCGGCGGCGGTGCGGGGAGGCGGCTCACAGGTGTGTTGGTGTTGCAGAGCGATGCCGCCTACCTGTTCCCGCAGTTCGCCGCGCTGGAGGCGGGCGACACGCCCAACTACGCCGAGATACAGGCCTACCTGCGCGACGGCATCGCGCTGGACTACGTGGAGGACTACCGCCGCCACGTGCCCGCCGCCGCGCCGCCCCGCCCGCCGCCCACCGCGTTCGTGAGCCCGCGCCCCGCCGCCACCACCCCGCCCGCCTCGCCACCCGCACCCGCCTCGCCACCCGCACCCGTCTCGCCACCCGCACTCGCCTCGCCACCCGCACCCGCCTCGCCGCCCGTGCCGTCCGGCCCCGCTGCGCCGCCCGCCGTCGCCGCGGAGGCCGAGCCCGTCACGCTGTCGGCGGCCGACTGCGAGGTGTTCGCGCTGCTGACCCGGGTGGACGCGGCCGTGGCGCAACGGTTCATGATGGGAGCTATACAGCGAGCGCGCCAGCACTCATCCGCTGCACCCCTTAACCCGTTCGCGCCTGAGTTTCCCGCTCCCCCTGGCTCACCCGCCCCAGCTGCGCGACCCGAGAAGCCCGCGCAGTTCGTCACGACCGTTCCTTCCGTATCCGACACATCCGCCTCGCCCTTGCCACCCGCTACACCGGCCCCGCCCACTACGTACGCGCCCTCCGTCACACCCACGCCACTCACCGCGCCCGGAGCCTCCGTCGAACGCGCGCCCTCGGTCCAGGCACCTAACGTTCACCAAAAGCTGGACGCGTGCGAGGGCCGCTCGTCCGCCCCACCGGCGCCGGGCGCGCATCCTGCGCCCGCTCTGCCCCGCTCCGCTCCCTACTCGACGTTGATGTACAACACACCGCACATGTACCCCCCCGCGCCCCGCTACCCGGTGGCGCCGGTCGTGTTCGGCCCGGTCGCGCCGGGCTTGGGGCTCCCCGCGGGGTACGGACCCCCCGTGCCGCCGCACCCCTCGGCGGGGTTCGGCCCCTCCGCGCCACCGCACGCAACCTACATGGCGGCTGGATACGCGCACGTGCGCCCCCCTCCCGGCTTCGAAAGGTTTTACTAAAAATGATAAGCATATCACCAACCAAAAATCATAATTTCGTACTACCTCGCCGTTGACTTTTAACATTTATTACATTTCATTGTTTAAGATATAAGAAAAGTTTAATGATCCTCAGTAGATAAACATTCTTGGTAGCTATGTACAAAAAAAAAAAAAAAACAGTCTCTATACTAATAACGTCTCTATAATAATAACAATTGAAGAAGTGAGGGTCGCGGCGCGGCGTCCAACTACCATAGTGCCTTCGTAACGTTTGTAATCTTTGTACATGTTCCTGGAGAAGTAATAAAATGTTAAAAAAAATACGCTGTTAAGCTCTGACTTTAATAAGTTTTTCTGAATTCTCTTATGCAATTACTGCTATCATTTACAGTTTAATTTTAATTAATTATAAATAGTTATAAGATTGACATTGTTACTTTTTTATAGATAAGATTGTTCCTATTTAATTTTGCGAAATATTATATAGACTTATAGTACCGAAATAGGTAGATAATACATACAGGTACAAGTATTTGTAGATTAAGATTAGTGTTGATTTGTAATAAGTAAAATAGCTGGATATTACAAGATGTGCTCAATTGTAAGCATTTTCGCGGGTATGTAAATAGATTGTTTACATTGAAAATTATCATACAGTTAATAAATAAGGAAAATTAGGTTTTTAGTGTATTATGGTTTATACCTGTAAGCGGCCTGATAAGTCAAGAAACAGTTGTATATACTTTAGTTATTTGTTTAAATATTATATTTTTTGGTGTTGTTCATGTAAGAAACAAATGTACGCCAAATCCTTTTGGACTGAAATCCCAGGCCGGCCAGACTACCGTTATATCTCTGTTCATACTATGTTTAAAGAAATATAATTTTGGCAATAATGTACTCGCTCAATCTTCCAAGATATAATTGTGGAAGATTGAGCGAGTACATTTTTACGCAACTTTAGCGCCTTACGGCACAAGAAAGCGGGACGCATACGTTTATTGTACACACTTATACTATAATATGATGTGCGTTTTATCAGCATGAATTTATGGGTACCGGGTAGTCAGGTGGGCCTGGGAGCTCAGTTCATTTTGTTGCATTTAAACTTCCTTTATTCTTTTTTTTTAAACATATTTTCTCATGTTACATAAGATCTGGAGACATTTTCTCAGTATGTTGTTTACTTGTTTTTGCCATTTCCCCTGGGAAAGCAGTTACACTTGTAACTTTTGGATACTTGTTATACTAGTTGTACTGTTGTAAGTATTTTATATCGCACATAGTGTGATAAGTTGTAGTAATAAGAGAGGGAGTAAATAAAATCAAGTCTATACTTTATACTTTCCATTTTTCTAATCTTTTCGCCCTACAACTTGCTAATCAGTAAGCAATATTTCAGGATCAACCAAAGTGGTGTCTACTTAATAATTTCCAATATTATATAAACGATAGGACAACTTACAAGGTAGTAATTTAATAATATGAATAAGATGTTTGTTTGATATATGGCATATGCAGACTACAGAGTGAACTCAAAATTCACAACGCACCATGGAGCAGATATAGAGTGGGGTGTTGTAATTAGATTTCAGTATGAAACTGCGTGATATTTTGCGGTGTGAGGGGGTGTCTGTCTCCGCCCACTCATCTACCGGTACTTCGTTCCCAAAACTACTTCGTTCGTTACCGACCTTACTAAGTAGTTTTGCTATCTCACACTAGATGGCACTAAACGCGTGATTAGATCTTGGTCGACAGAGGCGTAGCTACTAAGAATTTTTCAACCAGGGGGTTATTTTTATATATCTGTAAGCCGTTATGTTCTATTTATTTAATTATTATTATTATTATGAAAAAAGTGTACCAATAAAATGTTTGTGGTAAATGACGAATGTAATTTGTTTGATCTTAAATAAAAAATTTAAACAGTTAAAAAAACTTAATGTCAGGTCAGAAAATTAAGATTGATATTCTTGGAATATATCTCCATTCGTCATTGACCACAAATTACATATTTTACACAATAATTTGACCCTTTTTTAAATCGCTCGTTCCTTTTTTTATAATTATGTAGACCATTTTTTTTGTTAAATAGCGAGCAATTGTGGTGCAAAAAACAGTGAGCAATAATGGTCCAAAGAATAAGGGTCATTTTTGTATGGAGCCCGTCTCTGCTGTAGCAGTACTAGGCACTGACCTATAATAATTAGTATAAAATGAAAGCTAGAATTAGGAACAATCTGGAGAGGAATATAATAATTTATTTATTCACACAGAAGATTTTACTAAATGCGATTGCTTTGAATTTGTCATAATATATTGCACATAAACTACATTTTTCGGAATTTATTGTTTCACATCCAATAACTACCTGCAAAATTATTTGTAGTAGGTAAATCAGATAAAACAGCGCCTTAGAATGTATAATTCATTTTTTAGCCACCAGCCGCACTGCCGTCGGTAAGTAGTATAATTTTCCTCGCGGCATTGGTGCCCCGCTTTTATTGAGACAACTTAGCGATCGCAGGGCTTCACTTATTTTGTCCATATTTCTGGGACACTATTTTCTACAGCGATCGGTCTCCTTTCCTCTAACCTCCATGGTCCAGCCTGAAAATCCAACACTCGCAGCCGTCATGTTAAAAGTGTCAATCATTTTAAAATTTTTGCCTACAAGTCCACTTCAAGGCCGCGATATTGGATGTGCAGGCTGGACCGCGAGTAAGGCACTTTATAATATTATTGTATTATTTTAGCTCTGAAACTTAAAATTAGCTGACGTCGCGCTCGAAATATTTGCTACTGACGTTCGAAATTAAGTGCCATACTCACCGTCCAGCGTGCAAATTCAAGGTCGCGAACTTTTAGGCAAAAATTATAAGTTATCTTTTATCAAAAAGATGAAAAATTGTTCTTAGAATAACAAAAGGTATTTAACAATGTTATGACTAAAACTACATATTATATAGAAGTAGTTTTGAGTATTTAGAAGTAGCTTTGCAAGGGGCCACCTCATTCCCAAGGTGTGCTATCATTAATAAAATTATTATGTTTATATTATGCTACACAAACGTTCTTTGAGAACTTTTTTAAATTTATTGATTGATTGACACTAATGACGACCATTAGTACCGGTATTGAATTTGCGGGCTGGATGGTGAGTAAAGAGTCTTATAGCGCTATACTCACGGCCCATCCAGCAAATCCAGCAGCTGTCATTAGTGTCAATGAGGTTTTTTTTTGCCAGTGTCAAGTTACAAAGGCGGGAAATAGAACTTTCGTTTCAATTTTCAACACCGTATTCTTAAATCGTCAAGTCTAAAGTCTAGTCAAAGTACAAATAAATAGTCAATGCAGTCAATGAGTCATGTCAGTCGATTCAGTAAAGTGGTAGAAGCTTTACTGAAATTTCCTAATACACATTAAGAACCGAAATAACACAAATTTATGAAGGATTACAAAATCAACCATTGAACTCCCCGGCAAAACTCCAATGAGGATTTTTAAATTCGTAACATCTGATAGCTTTTTGACACGACGTCGCGCGCCGAGCTATCAAGCGCCGCCTGGTGATAGAAAAGGAATCAAAAATTCTTAGTTGGGTCTGCCCGCCTTGGGCTTGCAGGCTGGATGGAACCTATGCTTGATCAAGCTGATAGCGAACACTGTTAAAGCATCAAGACTCAAGTCTCGTCAAGCAAAAAATATAAAATCGATTAAGCGCAGAGCAAGCACGTAATACTTGACTGAAAGGCTTGCTTGTAAATGTAGACGATCAAAATGCTTGAGGCTAATGAGTTTTTACTTTTTTGTACGCGGTCATGTTAAAGTGTTTGTATTATTTTGGTTCATAATGTAATAAGTAATATTGGTAAAACTTTGGACTTGACCATTTAGAAAAGGGGAAAGGGTGTTAAAAATATAAAACGAAAATTTTATTTAACTTGACAATGCCAATGGTTATATGCTGTAATACCGCCATGTTAAAAAAAAACTAATGACAGCAGTCAGAAAAATGACATGATAACAAACATGGCGTGCTGGTAGAGCGTCATTAAAATTGTTTACTTGGTATTCTCCGTGTATTATTCGGGTTTCCTGGTATGTTGGTGCAGACGGTACGGTGGTGTTTCAATGTGGCTCGCAATAGGTAAGCGCGTCCGTGTCGCGCGGGCAGGCGGGGCTCGGTGCGGGCGAGGCTATATCTTGTGCGTTGCAGGAGGGGCCGGGGCGGTGGCGCTCGGCGGTAGAGCGGCAGGCGAGTGATATGCAAGCCGCGCCGGCGCGCTACGTGTCTGCGAGCGAGCTGTACTCGACGGACGAGGTGGAGCTGCTGCTGGAGGAGATCCGCGAGCTGGAGCCAACGAGCTGCCGCGGGGAGGACGTGGCGGACTTCGAGATCGCGGGCAGCGGCTGCGGCGCGGGCGCGGGCGGGCGCTCGCCGGCCGGCACGGACCTCACGGAGCGCTCGTGGGACTCCCACGCGCACTACTCGCGGGTGCCGCCGCCTCGCCCGCAGCCACTCGCGCCCGTCTACTGCCGCCCCGTCTACCTGCTCACATCCGACGGCGCCCTGACCTTCCTCGTCACGGTAAGTAAACAGACAGAATAGAAAACTGTTTATTTGCACACACACTACAGAAACACAACAATAAATAAGAAACTAGAGTTCCCTGCCCCTTACTACAATTCCTTGCAGACACTTAAACACTGAATTTTATTGCGTATCTTTATAAATTATAAATGTATTTCTCTTGTAAACATTATGAGTGTTATAAACTAGGCACTGAAATAATTTAAAAATTTAAGTAGGTAGCCCCTGAATTGTCAAGCAGTGAGCAAGTTGAAAGTGATGAATTATAACTAAGAACACTCGATCATGTCTGCTTTCAGTTAAAAAATGAGATCTAAATTGGTTCATCCGTTTGAGAGCTACGATGCCATGGACAGACACACAGATAGACACATAAAACTTATAAAACCCCTCCGTTTTCAAATCAAGCGCCGTCTGGTGATAGAAAAAGAATCGAAAATTCTTAGTTGGGTCTACCCCCTAGTGGCAGAAAAATATCAAACACCACATTAACACAGATAGACACATAAAACCCCTCCGTTTTCGTCAGGGGTTAATAAATACAATAATATATTGATTTTTGGACTGTAAATTATGGCAACATGCACTTAAAATGATTTTTTAATTGTATATGAAAACATTTTGTACATATTAATATCTTCAAGAAAACTTTGGTAGGTAGTATGCAAGATTTGCGTCGAAAGTCATTTAAGTAGAATTCATATAAGTTGCACACACTATGCAGGATGTCCTTGTAGTTAAAAAAAAAGTGCCTATGTGTTAACAACTCATCAGCACACAAGCAACAACATATAAGCCTCCTACAGTAGAAGTTGCCAACCTTATAAATATTTGATAATGTTGATAATAACTCCCCACACCGATTTCGGTGATGGCGGCCTTTTTCATTGAAACCGGGCCAGTTACGTAGGAGTAATTTTATAGTGCCCAAGTGTGCGCGCAGTGCACAAAAGTACTCTCTCTTCCTTTACTCTCATAACCCAGTGGGACGGATAACCGACACGACTGGTGAGAGATCAGCTGCCCTATTATGAACTTTAACTGACAAAGGTGAATGGGCTTCATTTTGACGTTTGAACTTTTTAAAACACAATTTAAAAAGTTCTTATGTCATAATTTTGACATTTTAACTTTTAAATTGTGTTTTAAAAAGATGAAACGTCAAAATGAAACCCATTACCATTTGTCAGGTTTTTCATAATAGGGCAGCAGGCTCAGGTCTGACTTTTTACATGCCCATCCGACGCATGGATATGTTACTTGTTAGGACAATGCAGGCTGATCACCTGGATCAGCCTGCATTGTCCTAACCAAACTTGGAAACACTGTTGTTCCAATGTGGGAATAGCACCAACAATCTCCATCGAGTCGAGAGCCAAGCTCTGACCACTAGACCACGGGGCAGATTGAGACAGTGATTTGTATACAAAATTTCGCAAGTCTCGTGAAAACGCTCCATACTAAAGTCGTACCTAGCTGTGACATCACACCTAGATAAAAGTGTATGAAGTATAAGGCGGCAGGAACGTATTTGTAAATATCTCCGATATTTGTTTGTTTTAGTACATACTTACCATAATGAATGTTTTTGTATATGATGTAAGTAAACTAATGATGTAGGTTTTGTATAGTTATTTAGCAAAAACAACTTTTTTGTACTTCTTAGATGTAGATAATTAATAAACTACACATATAATATTATATATTTTTTTACATTTACCTAGTAGTAATTTCTGAGTATATTAATGAAACTACATATTGTGTTCATTTGCAAGCATAAATTTAAGTTGGTTTTGAGGAATTGAGGAAAAACAGAAAGTTACAAATACAAAATTAAGAGATGATATCACCACTAATAATATAACTGTCTTGTCCACACCCTTTGTGGCAGAATGTATTAGTATTTTCTGATGAAAATATAATATGTATATATGTAACAAATCTCGTGTTTCTCGCCTTTGTTTAATAATATGTATTATTTTTATAATTTGTATATTTTTTAAAAGTTCACAATGAACCTACACATTGCAGGTGGTGTCTCTGTGCGCGTGTGTGTGCGTGTGGGCGGGCGCGGGGCTGCGCGGCGCACCAACGGCCCGCGCGCTGCTGTTCGGTGCGCTGACGTCGCTGATGCTGCACGGGCTGCGACTGCTGCTGCACGTGACGCGGCTGCACGCGCTGCTGCCGCTGCACTGGGAGCGGCTCAGCGGCTGTGGCGGCGCCTGGAGCTGCGGCTGGCTGGCGGCCGGCGCGCTGCGGCTCGCGCTGCACGTGCCGCCGCTGCCACCGCCCGCGCCCGCGTTGCTCTACTCGGCCCTGGTTAGTCATAACATAAATACATATGCTCATACTAGTTGTGAGTTGTACAAAGACAGCACTGGCTTCTTGCCTATAAAGCCTGCATTTGGTGTTAAATTTCACTCATATACTTTCATTTCAATAGGCTACTTAGTCATATTTAATTTCATACAGTGAAGGACTATTTCCTTTAGTACTTGGCATAGGAAAACATAATATTCTAGCGATATCATAAATTAAAAACTTAAGATTGATAAATAAAGTTGATTTAAAAATATGTATTTTTGTTTTTTCTACTGATGAAAACACCTCGAAGTTCCTTCCGGCAAGGATGTGACGACACAAACACACTAAACACATGTGTATGTTTAGTAACACACATAGTAACACTGTAGTGAAATGGAATGTTTCTGTAAATAAATAGTTCATGACATCTTAAAAAGTTATTTATGGCAAAACGTCAAACGGAACGTAGCCTGCCATTTTACTACTACGGACTATATCGCAGATTACAAATAGTACTAGTATGATGTCACAGCACAGATAATCTATCAACCAATGACGGTTTAAAAAAAGTGTATTTTAAAATATATTTTTTGTAGGTTTTTAAAAACAAGGTCAAGTAGCTTATTAGGTATGCATATTTTATTGTTATGTGCATATGCATAATATTAGGTCATTACATATGAAATTGGCAATTTGTAAAGGAGGAACATAAAGTAGATTTTTTTTAAACATAATTTATTTATTTAATCAAAGAATATACCATTGCTATCTATGCACTTTTGCCATCTCATAGGTAGTTCATTGATTCCTTTACTAAAAAACCATTCGGACAGGAAGCAATAAAATCTTTGAAGGCACTTTGGACTGCCCCATCGGAGTTGAATTTTTTCCCTTGCAAGAAGTTATCCAAATTCAGAAAAAAATGGTAATCTGTTGGAGCAAGGTCTGGGAAGTACGGTGGATGTCTTAGACATTCCAATTAAAGCTCCTCTAATTTGGTAGCCGACTGTTGTGCAGTGTGTGGTCGAGCGTTGTCATGAAGCAGCAGTGGCCTAGAGCGAATGACCAACCTCGGTTGTTTAGCAGCTAGCTTTTCCATCATGATTTGCAGTTGCTGGCAATAGACATCTGCCATAATCGTCTGACCAGATTTAAGAAAGTTGTAGTGAACGACACCGGCACTAGTCCACCAAACGCTCACTAATAACTTTTTTTGAGTCAATTTTCCCTTGGGGCAGGCTTTGGCTGGTTCGCCAGGAATCAGCCATTGCGATGAGCGTTTCCGATTATCGTACAGGATCCACTTTTCATCACAGGTAATGATTCGATTTAAAATCCCTTCATTATTGTGCCGGTTGAGTAATGTATCGCAGCAGTCGACGCGCGTTTGTCGGTTTACTGCACTCAATTCATGAGGTTTTTCGCCTTCCCAATTTGCTTCAAGTGGATCAAAATAGTTTTATCACTAACACCGCAGCCTGCAGCTAACTCGGACGAGTTTGCGATGGATCCGCTTCCACAATAGCCTTCAATTCTTCATTATCAACTTTGTTCTCCGGCTGTCCACGGGACTTGTTTTCAGAACGAAAACGTTGTAACCAAAAAGACACTGTGTTTTCTTTTGCGACACCGCCGCTATAAACATCATTAATCCTTCGAGCCTTTTTTGCAGCACTGGTGCCACGGTGGAACTCGTACTGGAAAATAATACGATATTTCAAGTTTTCCATTTTGTAAACAGTATGACGCAAAGAAAAAACCAAAAGAGGAAAAAAAGAAATGAATTACGGTTTTCGAAACACAAATGCATGAGTAAATAGCGGTATAAATTTGAAATTGGAATTCCTAACCAAAGTAGATATTTTTGAGATCAAAGTGACCAGTACGTCAAAATGCCGATTTCATATGTAAGGACCTAATATAAAATGTTTTTTGTTCCTGAATATTCAGGGTTATTTGCCCCTGAATTTAAAGAGTAACAATATAATAATTTTTTCAATAATCCACCATATCATTGCTCCATAGCACGACTGCATTAGCTAATGTTTGTCTGTCACGGCGTTTCAGGGTCTGGGGTGCTTCGGTGCGGCTGGGGGTGCGCTACTAACGGCGCGCGCACTGAAACGAGGCTGTGCGCGACGCGGTGGCGCTGGGCGGGGTGCGGGGCGGGGCAGCGCGGGCTCGGGCGCCGCCTACCGCGCCGTGCCCACCGCGCCGCCCCACAACCCGCCCTTATAGTGCCGTGTATGTTTGAAGTGTGTCTGTACGAATGTCGTGGATCTATTGCGTTTGGAATTTGAGAAGAACTGTCTTATCTCGATATGTAATGTCGGCTGAAGAGAATCGTGTCTATGTATTTTGAATTGAAGGAAGCCAGGTAGTTTTGCCTGCAGCTATAATGCAGTTTGATGTCGATATGAGCTGTATTTTAACTCAGCGTCCGTGATGTCCAGATCCAATTTATGTTCATGAAATTGTGGCCGATAGTATTTTGTTAACCTAGCCTAGGTTAGGAGCAGGAAGGTTTCAGGACCGAGCACATTTTGAGGGCACTGGGGGGCGACAGGTTGCTCGAGGTTGTCCAATACTGCCACTAGCTCGGACCCGCGTCCACCCGGTCACAGCAGAGCGACACAGCTGCACTGACTTTTAATCTCAGTCAGATGACACCCAAACATTACTTTGTCTCCACCGAGTTACAAACTAAGGAAAGAAAAGTAAAGGGAATAATTATGTCATTTTACCATTTGAGATTATAAATAAGACTATACAGTGGTACAGTTGGACCGCACTACGTAACATATTTATAACCTATTCCATTAAAAAAACAATAATGGTATAGTTTTGTCTTTTATATTTCATCTGATATCGTATTGCACTGCCAATTTTTACTACCAAAATATTATGATACATTAGAGAAGCTGAAGGGGCTTAAGAGCCGGAAAAATTTAAGCGAAATTGTAGTAATAAAAAAAAGTTGATCCAAACAGTTAGATATGTGATGGTCCTACCAATTCTACCGTCAGGTAATTTTATATACTCGCGTGTATATACTTGATGTACAGATCAGTTAGTTACGAGGTTAATATTTAGTAACCGTCAAATCCATTAATCATAAACTTGTTTGAAGTCATGCGAGAGACTTATAGTTAAGGTTATTTTGAGGTCCATGGGGGCCAATTCTTATAATTAAAACTTACAAATGGCATGGCTCCAGCACCAGGATGCCGACTCCAGCGCTTTCTTATCAAGTAATAAGATATTTTCACAATAGAACTCTGTGCTAATTTATAAAATAATTAACCTGCAAATCAAACACAGGACAGCGCTTTAAAAACGTGACGTAAACAGATGCATGGAAATGCTATTGTTATGTTCTAACGATTTTTTATCGCTCGTGCGAGCATGGACTTAATTGTCAAGTTTTAGCGACGAGAATTGGGCTCCTGACCTAACGTTCCCGCCGCTCCCGTCTTTATTTATAAGTCTGATTCTGATGCTAGTCCATTTAGTGTAAGATTTACTTTGTGATCTCAACATGTAGTTGCACAAATTTTGGGTAACGCCTTGCTAGTTAAGCTGTCTATGTGCCCTTCGTTGCCTTTAGTCCGAGGGGTGGCAGCAAATTGGCATGCTTAGTATTTCAAATGTTTTGAAATAAAAAAGAGATGAGATTTTTTTTTGACAAAACAATCCTAACGTAACAGTGCCTAATATTATAAACTTACTTATAATTTTAGGCACTGTTACGTAACCAAACAGCTAGAATTGTAATAATAAGCATGTCGATTTAGCAGACCCCTCTAGTTTATACATTGTCAATCACTAATTGTATACAAAAGGGTAATTTATATGTAAGCATTTAGTTACCAGCTGTGTGGGACAGTCTAAATTGCGTAATTTTATATACAAACGAATTCAATCCTTCTCACATTGAGGAGAGGCCTGAGCCTGAGGCCTTTTTTTGTTGATCAAGACTAAAAGATTTAACAAATAAAAAGTAATGACCCTTATATCAGGCTGCATAGCATGTTTAGCAGTGCCACAGTAGTCGGTACATAATACCAAATATTTATAAATTGTAAGAGCTGCGGCTGAGCCAAGATACCTAGAAAGGTAGAAACAACACTCACGTTTTTCTCGTACAGTCAACTCCCTTAAAATAGGAAGTCTAATTTGTGAGACGCATTTCCTGCGAATTACATTTATTGAAAGGTAATATTTTGCACAAGAGATAGTTACAAAATTGTTACTTGCCTCCTAATTATTTTTTGGTTATTAATTGTAGATTTAGTTCTACTCTTTTTTTTTTAAATTTAGTCTATATTATATCAGGAAGTCTTTGTTCAGCCGCGGCTTGCGCTTGACGGATTCAATAGTTTGCATGAGTACAGTAAGTTAGTATAAGCATAAGTTAAGGACGGTTATAGTACTTTTATACTGGCAGCTTCCACTGGGCGGGTGGTGAGCGCTCACCGCACACACACACACACACACACACACACACACACACAGGAATACACACAAGTTAATATTTTTCTGATAAATATTAGCAAATAATTGGCAAATATCTATTCGTTTTAGATTGTCACAACACTCTCAACAATAAAATTAAATTCTTGTAAAGTTCCAAAAAAAAATTATCATTTAAAGTTCTAAACACAACATTTGTAATACTGCAACGCGGACTAAAGGAAAAAGCGAAGACAGTTCTGCGAACCACACACTGAGGCAGATCTAAACTACGCCTCGCCGTGTAATTACACAGTTTTACGCACACACATGTAACGAAACTACGCACTACCTTGTAAAGCGAGCTGTCGCGGAGTGTGGTTTTTTATGTAGATAAAAAATGTTCACATAGGAAACCAGCAGCAGTATTTGTTTGACAAAGCTTTGTCATCAATTTTTTATTTGGTTTGCGTACTGCAATAGGCTAGTTGACTGTTTTTTATTGCAAATATGACTAGAACTCGTAAATATAAATAATGTCTTAGAAGAAAAAGTATAAATTAAAAGTCAATATTTTCAAAGGTGTGCCTTTTTGCGATTTATAATACACAATTTCGCAAGTCTCGTGGAACGCTGTATGCTAAAGTCTGACGTCTCGCGGTCCTACAGTTGTATATTTGACATGAAGTCAGTTATTGTTTAAATATCAAAATTGGTCACTTTATTCTTGTGATCTTGGCGTTATTATGGCTATCGGTTAAATTGTAACAAAAATATTCGCAATACTCGTCTGTACTCCGGAGCGGTGTTCGAGTCGCCTCCCCACCCGCGGCGTTTGAGGTTTGTATAACTTAGTTAACACACATGTGATGTACTACTTTGTAAACTTTCCAAATCTGAAGCGCGACCGCCGTGTATGTGTGTGTGTACACGTGAATGTACACGTGAAAAGGGATACAGTGACCGCACACCAGCAAGAGGCAAACTCGTTTTATCTCCTTCTAAAATGGGGTCATTTCATATCTTATGTCGATATGTTATTCACATGTGAGGTGAGACAGTGCCGTTGACATATCGTCCCAAGTTCCCTGTTCCTTCAGTTGTAACGTCCGTCGGCCAGTCCGTCTACCTGTAATAGCTATGCCGAATCTAACTTGACGTTATGGTGATAACATTGGTAATACGATTTTAAAGAAAGATATGGACTAAGAAAATCGATGACTACGTACGATAGGCACGGAAAATGATAATTTATCTCAGTACATGTTTTACTTTAAACGAGTTACAACTAAACACTTGCCTAGATTCAGTAAAATTCAACTTGAAAGTTGACCGCAGTGTTCCACGTAAATTAGATATTGTAATTTCTAATACATAACTAGATACTAGTACTGGCCATTCCATACTCACAGGGTAACACGGTGTACATCAGTAGATCATTGTTTAGTAAATCATTGATCAATATGTAAACACTGCGGCTGTGTAAGATTAGGACCGGCTTAAGTTATGCGCGGGGTTTTGCGTGTAACGAAACGTACGAGCGAGAGGCACGCACTGATCGTTCGATCTTGCTCGCTTTTTTCACTTCAGTGCACCAATCATATGACGTAACACTTGTTATGGTACACAGTTGACTCTGACGCACGACACCAGCACCAGGGCCTTTTCCTACACTTCAAATATCTACGTAATTGGTAGACGGTCTTTTTGACGTCGAAATATGGGATCTTTAAGTGTTACAATGTGTCGTCACAAAGACCCGTAACAAAATGTATGTCCGTTTGTCATAAGGTCGGTAGCGCGGAGTCTTCGCGCTGTTGTGATGACATTCCACTGTTTGTGTGATGTGCGATCCTGTATGAAACTCTTCGTATTATTTCTTTTTCAATTTTAATTATAATACATATATGGTTTTTATACAAACTGTGTGTTTTATTTATTTATTGTATTAGACTCGGCCTCCGGTGGGATTGATATTTTCATCTCACCCTAAGACCTCATAAAATATAACATCCGGTCGTTCTGGTATATTGTTTACATGCAAGAAATACAGAAAACTTAAGTGTGCACATGTTCTTGCGATAAGCATAGACACATTGACCATTTTCGGTATTAACTATCTATAAACTAACGCCCGAAATTAATAATCAATCTTAATCTCATTTTAGCTATCTGAGATCAAGATTTCAATACATTTCAACGATCCTAGGATTGACTTCACGTCAATTTACGTAAATTTTTGTTTGGGAATCTAAGATTGAAGTTAATCTAAGATTTTAGATACGTTACTAATTTCGGGCGTTGATGAATCGCCCTGATACCGGTACTCGATAAACACACGGGATCGGCTTATCGCTGCCGAGTCACAGATTGTAATCGCTGTAATTATCGGCATAGATCAATCTCTTGACATCACTTATCTGAGATTTGAGCGAGCTACACAGCTTTTACATTATGTGCCCAAATTTATCAGTGTTAGAGGAGCGTTAGGATGTTCTAGTTTGTGGCAGTGCATGATGTGATACCTTCGTTTAATTCTGTGGCAGAACTTAAACAAGCAGGGAATTGTAACTTTTTTGATTTTCTAAAAATACAATACAAGTTTCCAAACTAATGTAATTCTAACTCCAGCTTAGGCGTGCGCGTGATATTAAAAAAATATATTTTTATGAATTAAAACGTAACGCGTTAATATAGTGATGTGATGGAAATTATTGTTAAAAGTGCTAGCGTAAGATTAGATCTTCCCCCCGTCGTCAGATGGAGCCGGAGCGAGCGGAGTCTCTAGGCGCGGTGCTGCGCTCGTACTTTTCCGACCGCGACTCTATCCTGTCTCCTGATGGTATACTTCGGATCTTCTCCGTGGTGAGTTATTTTTCTTGATATAGGGGGCGAACGCCGCTCGTTTGGATCTCCCGATTTAAGACGACTATGCGACGTGACCTATGAACAGCCGCAACATCCGAGAAGGATGTAAGTAGGTAGATCAACATTAGGCAATAGATATCTCTGTTTCTGTGATAGGAGTGAGAGATATTTTAAGTTGATGAATGATGGTGAATGAATTTCGTGAATATATAATCGTGTAACACCTACTACACGATTCTGTAATATCCTATCCCGTATAGCTTACCTTTACATACTTACCTATCGTTTGACATTCGACTCCGTTGGCGGTGGCCGGTTTCGTTGAAACAAGTTCGGCTATGCAAGAGTTATTTTATAGTGCCCAAGTGTGTGCTCATTACACAGGAGCACTCTCTCTCTTCCTCTCTGTCGTATCCCAGTGGGACGGATGACTGACACGACTAGCGAGAGATCATGCGCAGGACCGTCTTCTTACATGTACCTACATACATCGGACGCATGGATCATCTCTCTTGTCAGACAATCGGGAGATCAGCCTGCATTGCCCTAACCAGACTTGAAAACAACATTTTTAGTTGTAGACCAGCTCTTACAGCACAGGATATCATAGTGTGTAGACCAGCTCTTACAGCACAGGATATCATAGTGTGTAGATCAGCTCTTACAGCACAGGATATCATAGTGTGTAGACCAGCTCTTACAGCACAGGGTACCATAGTGTGTAGACCAGCTCTTACAGTACAGGATATTATAGGATAGTTAATGCCACTTTGATCTTAAATTGAACAATAAATAAAAATTGTTTGTAAATACCTGTTTGTAAGCTTTGTTTTTATTTTTTATTGTGTCCTTAGTTCTCGTGCATCGTGTGCTCGGCGCTGCAGCTGGGCGGGGGGCGGTGCGGGGGTGGCGTGCTGGCGGCAGGCGGCGCGGGCACGGCCCTGGGCGGAGCCTTCGCCCTCACCGCGCTCAGTGCGCTCGCCGTCTGCGGCGTGCCGCTGCGCGCGCCACTCATATGGTTGTATATTGTAAGAGTTATTACTTTGAATTTTTGTTATTTGATTATATAAAGAGAGATCAGATAACCACAATGAAAAACCCAGCAATAAAAATAGGTTTCTATAAAGTAATACTCGTGGCAGAATGGTGCAAAAATTTTGCAATTGCCAAAAATAAAAGTAGAACGTAAATGCATTGTAGTGTTATTGATCTGGGGTAAGTAGTGTGTGTAATACAATTTAATTAATATTATATCTAGCAATATACCGCGAAAAAATACCCACAACCAAATGTGTGAGTGCACGCATGAGCATGCGTAAAGCACCTCCCGTCTCCCACACTGCTTATGTGTACACTCTGAAACCTTTATGTATGTCACTTTTTACCGAGTCTCAAACACAGCACACACACATCGCGGCTTATAGATATTGTCATCGTGATGAAACACATTTTGCTAAACACCTTTTAGATAGTGGTCATAGTGTACCCGATGGCCATTCCTATAGTGTGTTACATAAATGTATAAGGTGGTGGTTTGGCTGGCGGCATTACTAGCAAACTTTGTTCGCAGGTAAACTTCCTGAGGATGCTCCGGCTTCGGGGCGAAACGCACGTCGAGTTTTGCAACCTGCATATTGGAGTGGGGCCTTGCACGATCTCGCTGACATTGTGTCTTGTGTGGTGGCGGTGTTTGCACGACCTTTTTTCAGAGTGTACGCATAAGCAGTGTGGGAGGCGGGAGGTGCTTTACGCATGCTTATGTGGGTATTTTTTGCGGTATATTGCTAGATATAATATTAATTAAATGTATGTATGCTATGGAATTCCGCAAAGTAACGCCTGATTCTATTAACGAGTGTATGTAATGTTATTTTTATTAATTTTATGCATTAAAATAAATCTCTCTCCTCCTCCATATAAACGTTAACTGTGCTCAATTTCATACTCCTCCGTTGGCATAATTTTTGTATAAGGGGGTACAAAGTTTTTGCTTTACCTAGTAATATATAATTATGATTGATTGAATGAATTATGATTTGAATATTCCACATGTGTGTATGTGTAGGAGCTGCTGGCCAGTACGGTGGTGGGCGGCGTGCTGCTGGTGTCGGCGCTGCTTATGTTCAGCATGTGCGAGGTGCACACCAGCCTGGATTATCTGCACGGGGTCAGTACGACGAACTTTGTTGTGGAATTCTCAAATGATTTTTGAAAGATAAGTTTAGTCAAACGGTTAGAGTTGCTGGTTTATGGTTATGGTTTATGCCTGGTTTCTGAGATAAATTTGTCTCTATTCTGTTTTAAATTTCTGAACAAAAAGTTTAAAACTCCAATTCACTCCCAAAGTACTAAAATATGTTTTTCGTGAAGAAAATAAGTTACATTGCCGAATTATAGCAAAACAAAATACTTTGTCATCGAATTTGAAACTCTGTACCAGATAAACTATATTTATCTAGGCTTATGCTTATGGCATGTATAGGCTTATGTACTTAATTAGGTTTAGGTTGTTAAATAAGTCTCGAAGTGTACTATGAAAAACAATTGATATACGTAGATTCCTATATTCAATACCAGCATAGACAATAAATAAAAGCGCCGTCTATATTACACCATGTCAAACTATTGGACTTAGTCTATTCAACACTAGATGTCACTGCATTGAACAAAGAGCCAAATACATAATAATAATATTATTAACCACCAAAAGATACCAAAAGTTAACATATTATGTTAACTTTTGGTAAAAGTTGTTTTTATTAAACACTAGATGTCGCTGCATAAAATAACAAGCGGCATCTTTATTACTATATGTAAAACAATTAGCATTAGTTCTTTTATTCAACACTAGATGTCACTGGATTAAACAAAAGTGTCATCTACGTCTAAATAACTCATGTGAAACTATTGACATAAGTTTTATTCAACACTAGATGTCGTTGCATCAAATAAAAAGCTTCACGTTTTAATTACAATTTATAATATTGGCATAAATTGTTCTATTCAATACTAGATGTCGCTGCATATGATAAAAATCTCCGTTTTTGTTGTAATTAAGAAAACGGATCCGCTTCCAGAATAGCCTTCAATTCTTCATTATTAACTTTGGTCTCCGGCCGTCCGCGGGGCTTGTTCTGGAGGTCGAAATTTCCAGAACGAAAACGTTGGAACCAAAAACGCACTATGTTTTCTTTTGCGACACCGCCGCCATACACATCATTAATCCCTCTAGCCGTTTCTGCAGCACTGGTGCCACGGTGGAACTCGTACTCGAAAATAATACAAAGTGGAAAACTTGAAGTTTTCCATTTTGGAAAAATATTAATCAATTTGAAATTGGAATTCCTAACCAAAGAAGATATATTTGAGATCAAAGTAGCCAGTACGACAAAACGCCAATTTCATATGTAAGGGACCTAATATAATACTAGCCGAACCATGCCCACTTCGTTGGGCGGTAAACATTTTTACTTGTGATGAAATTATGATTGTGGTTCGGTTAATACTGAGTGATATGGTTTATTTTCTAACTGCCAAAAGGACGGTTATATTTTAACTGATTATATTTTATGTGTGTATTTGCATGCCAATTTGGCTATAATGACGGGTTTCAAATGAGTGAATGAAATCATTAAAATTAAATAAATAATGTTTATTTTGATTGTTCAAAACTTCTCTGTATACTATATTAGATGTAATGTTATTATTTGGTACCAAAATATATTGTCATTCACGAGTTCTGACCCGAGCTAAGGCAACATATAACTGCCCATGGGAAAAACATTTCTTTCTAAGGTCAATGCCCCCCAGAGAGTATATTCGACCCTGGGACTTATTCATGGTGAGGGCAAAAGAGATCTTGACGGGATACTGTTGCCTTTTAGTTGTGACCCTGTGAGAATTGGTCGCCACGATTATATTCTCCCGTAACTCTTTTATAAGGAGCCTTGTGCCATTACACATATTGGGGGGGCTCTAGTTTCTTAACAGCATGATAGGAATGCCAACTTTTAACATGAGGTCGTGAGGAGGTAGGCCAAATGTGCTCAAAGAATTTAAAAATTCTTGAGGATAGTGCACGGTGTATAGTGCACGGTGTATAGTGCACGGTGTATAGTGCACGGTGTATAGTGCACGGTGTATAGTGCACGGTGTATAGTGCACGGTGTATAGTGCACGGTGTATAGTGCACGGTGTATAGTGCACGGTGTATAGTGCACGGTGTATAGTGCACGGTGTATAGTGCACGGTGTATAGTGCACGGTGTATAGTGCACGGTGTATAGTGCACGGTGTATAGTGCACGGTGTATAGTGCACGGTGTATAGTGCACGGTGTCCTCAATATTACACACCGTGTCATTGGACTTATTCTGTTTGACTTCACCGGGAACTTTTTCTAAAATCAGTTTATTGATCTCATTCACTGTATCTTTTCTGGGTACAGACTATTGCCCTAGAACAAAAGTAATTCATATGAGGTGCCAAAACAAAAGTTACCTACTTTATTCATCGTGCTCTAAATCCTGGTATTGGTTTAGCATACCTTAACCGTTACATCCTGTATTAGCCTATGTCACTCACAAATAATGTAGCATTCTATTAGTAAAAGAATTTTCAAAATCGGTTCAGTAGATACAGAGATTACCTCACAAACTTTACCTCTTTATAATATTATAGTGTATAGTATAGATAATTGGACAAAAAGAAAAGTCGGTATTACATAAATACATTTTGAAAGCTATTTTTACATAGTAGTACTGTAGTACACGCTAGTAATAGCCCTTCAGTTATATATACTTTAAATAATCCCATATGCCTACGTAAAATGATGTCAATTTGCAGCCGTTCGCCCTGCTGAGCGCGGCGCTGTCGCTGCTAAGTGCGGTATTCGTGTACCGCGCGGTGGGCCGGCGCTGGGACCGCGCGCAGATCGCAGCCCGCGCCGCCGCCTCGCCGCAGTCGGCCGTCGAGTTCGACGTGTGACGATACAACTGATACAAGACATACATGACCTAGTATATACAGTGGTGGATTTACACTAGGGGCAGTCAGGGCTAGTGCCCAGGGCGGCAAATTTTGTGGGGCGACAAAATTTGGAAAGTAAAAAAAATATTTTAAAATTATTTTTTTACAATTATCAAAATTGCACATTATAATAATTAATTAATCTGTTTTTTATTTCTTGTTTGAAACGAGTTAAAAACTACTTACGTTTTACAATTACTGCAAATAGTCTCAAAAGATTGGCATTCTATGCATAGAATATGTACGTGTACGTCTACTTTAACGTTTAGATTGTGAAGATTTAATCGACCAATTTACAAAGTCAGGTGTGTTTGCCTGACAAACAAATGTAATACAATCATAAGTCATCGTTAGTGCAAAATTCATGATTCTTACAAAGATATATGATTGGCTTCGCCGGGCGCTCGATCAATGATTTGTCTATGGATTCTTTGAACTAAAACAAATATTTTCTTATATTATTGAAGTATATAATATATAATAACATTTATGCAATGAGCAAGCAATTAGTTATTCTATTAAAATAATAAGATATAAAAACTATAATTATAAGTAAAATTTCTGTGATAGGCATAGGCATTTTCTTCAGTGTCCAGGGCGGCACTAATTTTAAATCCGGCCCTGAGTATATATATTAGTAGGTCCTTACACATTAAATAGGCGTTTTGTCGTACTGGCCACTTTTATTCTAAATATATTTTCTTTGGTTAGGAATTCCAATTTCAAATTTATACCGCTCGCGCTATTTACTCATGCATTTGTGTTTCGAAAACCGTAATTCTTTGGTTTTTTCCTCTTGGTTTTTTCTTTGCGTCACTCTGTTTACAAAATGGAAAACTCGAAGTTTTGACCAGGTCACGTAGAGACTCTACTTACTTACTTAATACACATTACCAATTATTAATGTGTATGAGTGCGTAATCTTTTTATATATTTTCTTAATAGAATTAAAAAGTCGTAGACTGTCAATGTTATGTAGTTATAGTATTCTTTATTCTATTGTTACAAGCTTACATTTAAAGGCGCGCGCCTCCTGCTTGTGTTTTTTTCGAAACATTACACAGAAAAAATGAAACAAAAACATTTGTTTTCATACACAAGCTGTCTCCAGCTATAGAAAATGTGATGATTCAAACAAAAAAAATTATGTACAAAAGATCATGAGTTCCGATGAAGGAAAACGTAGACGTACTCGCAGTTTAAACGATTGCATAATATGCACGAACTATCTGGGAGAAAACACAGATTTCGAGTTAGGCCATATTTAGTGACCCGCAATTTTAATATTTATCAGGAGTTACGAATAGAAGACCACACACAGACACAAATGTGTAAAGCCACGCCCCAATGTTATGATATTTTTGTGGAATGTTTCGAAAAAACACAAGCAGGAGGCGCGCCTTTAAATGTAAGCTTGTATCAATAGAATAAAGAATACTATAAGTACATAACTTTGACAGTCTTTGTGATTCACACACGTTATAGCACCGTCAAGCGCGTCGTTAGTAAACATGTTATTGTAGGATAACAGACAACACGTTTTTGCTACATTATTTTATAACTAGAAAACATTACGGAGGTATCATGATAGTTTGACCTTCAAATTCAGACGAGACGAGAGGCCGAAATCGAATGCTCGAATCCGTTCAGGCCTAACTGAAACGAACGAACACGGAAAAAATCGAATCCGACCCAACTGACGTCATTTCGGCCTGAACGGATTCGAGAAGACACACGGTAAAATCGCTATAGTTAGTTCTGGTTTGCCGCGAGCTACGGTCGTGTTTATTAATTATTGTAAACTCACTACGCTTTTACACGATACACGGCGGTACGGCCGCGGCTCTGGCGATAACTGAAGCGATTTGTCACACATGGTCCGTTCAGTCCAGAATTAATGTTGCCAAATTAGTAATTTTTACTACTAAATTAAGTATTTCATTAGTAGGAATTTGGAATCCTTCCTTAGTAGGAATTTAGTTGTTAGTAGTGTTTTAGTAGGAAAGAGTCAGACAGTAAAGAGCAATACCTGCCGACAAATTGTGAAGCAGTTTGGCGGGTTTAATACTGTATTAAGATGTTTATTTGCCAATAAAGATATTTTTATTTTATTTAGTAATCATATGCAAAATGGTTTAGGTTAGACACAAAAAATACAAAAAAAAAAAAAAAATTTACACCTTATCAAATAATATATCGTAGCATTCATCCGTAATTTGCTTAAAACTACCCGTTTAATTACTATATACGTAATATTTACTGGTATATTTTAATTTAACGATAAAATTTATTATATAATTCAAGAAATATTAAAATTTTAATATAACAAAACATAAAATGCAGTGGTTTTTTGGGGGCTTTGGGATTCCTTCTTCGAAGTTGAGTAGCTTATTTGATAGTTTTCAGTATTATTTTAGTAGAAATCGACACGAGTTTAGTAGTTTCGCAAAAACAGAGCTGGCAACACTGGAACGAATGTTTCAGTCCATCCGGCCGACTGATGCGATCTGGAAATTGCACACAGACGATACGATTTTGCATCCGTTCAGGCCGAACTGAAGGAAAACCGGATCGTACATGGGGCCCGTTACTGTTTCACAGCTTTTGCTTGGTTAGACTTGTTTTATAATAAAATACAACATAAACATGTTTTAACAAGAACAAAGATCACATCGTTACTGATATTACAACGCGGCAACGGCGAAATATGTCTGGATTTTTTACTCTATCACGCAATAACTACAGACGATTTTAATGAAATTTGGTATCGTAGTAGTTTAGGCTCTGGGTTAACACATAGGCCACATTTTATCGCAGCAAAGTGTACAGTTCCCGCAGCATTTCTTTTTACGCGAACGAAGTTGCGGGAAACATCGAGTGAACAATAATTTAGATTTTGTTCTTTTAAATAACCATGTGCCTTATCCCTCTGCGCCTCATGTGGCTCATTTATTGAGCTTGTACTGACGTGGTAGTATACGAGACACCATTTTAACAGTACCTAAATAATTTCATAGAATTAAATTATGCATTTATTTTATTTATACCGATTAGATTTTTAGGCTATTTTCTATGTCAAATGAGCTTGAAATAAAAATAACAATTTGTATTTTCAACATTAGTTAAGTAGTTTTTATTGACTTCTCACAAATCGGTAAGTATATGAACCTCCCCTTTAATCTTCATGACATAAAAAATAACAAAATCAACTTTTTTTTAAATTTAACTTACCTATGACATTTTAAAAACTAACATTTACATTAGTCAGTCTAGGAAACATGAGAGCTATTCATTGGTTCAATTCAAAATTAGAAACTTTCAAAATCACAGCTTTGTTTGACTATTGATCACACAGTGGCTTAGACATAGATGTTATGTACTACTACTGAAAACTTTAGATCACTGAAGGCAAATTTGGCTTCGAAGTATATATATTTTTTTTATTCAAATATATGGCGTCGGCTTAAAACCATTTGCGGGAGTTTTGCCGGGGAGTTCAATGGGTGACGTTGTGGGATTTTGTATTTCCTCATAAATTTGTGTTATTTCGGTTCTTAAGTGTAATATTGGTAGAGTATTAACCATTAAATATTCGTTAACGTGCACAAGTGTGGGCAAGTGGTACCTACAACTTCTAAAAACGTGCTATTTTGTTTCCCGCCAAAACTCCCTAGGAACTCTCAGTAAAGCGTCTACCACTTTACTGAATCAACTGACATGACTCATTGACTGTACTGATTATTTATTTGGACTTTGACTAGACTTTAGACTTGACGATATAGGAATACAATGTTGAAAATTGAGACGAAAGTTCTATTTCCCGCCTTTTTTACTTGACACTGGCAAATGGTTTTAAGATAAGCCGACGCCATATATTTGCTAGCTAGTGTCAAGTTAAAAAGGCGGGAAATAGAATTTTGGTTTAAATTTTCAACACCGTATTCCTAAATCGTCAAGTCTAAAGTCTAGTCCAAGTCCAAATAGATAGTGCAGTCAATGAGTCAAGTCAGTCGATTCAGTAAAGTGGTAGAAGCTTTACTGAAAGTTTCTAGTGAGTTTTGGAGGAAACACTAAATATCACGTTTTTTGAAGTTGTACCACTTGCCCACACTAGTGCACGTTAACGAATATTAATTAATGGATAATATTCTACCAATTTTACACATTAAGAACCGAAATAACACAAATTTATGGAGGAAATACAAAATCCACAATGTCACCCATTGAATTCCCCGGCAAAACTCCGGCTTCGAACAATCACAGCAACAATAATTAGGTTAGTATTTTTATTCTTGTTGGACAAATTTATCATAGTTTTCTATTGGTAAAAATAAATAAAATAAAAAAACTACCGGAAATGAACCGAATTTTATATTTCGCGGTGTCTGTTGGACTACCACGTCAGTCGCAGAGGGTTACAATAATATTATTTAACTTTTATGGCAAATAAGTGCACCATACAAAACTTATGATACGCATATTTGTAAATTGTAATAGTAATTACATAAAACACATTAATTTATCAGGAAATATCGGACTAGAATTGTGTCTTTTACCACATAGTAAGTACTAAAATGTAAAAGTAAAAAGATGTAACAAACACAACTAAGTTGAGTCTCCAAATGCACTTCTTGTTAAAAGCAATCCTAGCAAAGTTATCTAAAGCTTGAGTAAGAGTAACATTAAACATCAACAGCGTCTTATGTACAAAATATGTTTAAATAAAAGATAATGTAAAAAAATACCTTGTATAATATAAAAAATTCACAGTTCAACAGTAACATAAATGTCTTTTATAATAACAATGGATAAACAATACATACTTAATTATGCCTTGTTGTACATACAACACTTAACATCTACTGGTTAGATACATTATATACAAGATATGCCCAACTATAATTAAAATCATTAAAATAATTTGTAAGAATAAAGTATTGTGATAATTTTTTTGTGAACTTAGCCAATTCAATTTAAGTGAGAATTATATTTAAGGTGTATACTGTATAGTAATAAGTAAGTCACCAAACAATTGACAGCTAAACTAATTCCTTTGTACCAAACTTAGTGACTAAGTTTTGATATTTTATCACGCAAATTACATACTATTGTTTACATTCCCACCTGTATTATATCATACTTTGTAAAGATACCTATTAAAGGTACTAATAACCACATGTGCTTATATATTATGTCTAAGTTGTACTTATAAAAAATTGCTGAATGGCTTGCAGAACACTCTCGGCTTTTGGTTTAGAAGCTATTCCAGCAATTTCCACACCAAGATTCTCTATCTTATGAGCTGTTGAATTCCCAATAGCAAAGTGGGGGAGGTTCGACAGTTTGTTAGTGAAAGTCTGCAGCTGTCGGTAAATGTACTCGCACCCCGAAGGACTGAAGAAAACCATACAGGCCGGGGTGTCCTCATTTATCTCTAACAAACTCGTTCTCAGATCAACATTCTCTTTAGTCTCATACACCGTCACAGAGTCAATGAATATGCCTTTTGCTTCGAGTATATTGGGTAATATTTCCGATCTTAAGTTTCCACTGGGGAACAGAAATTTAGATTTCTCGTTGTTTTCACTGGCTATCAGTGTGGCCAAGTTTTCAGCATTACCAGTGGAGGAGCCTATCGCGTCGAGACCGAGGGAGAGCTTGATCTTATGCGCGCTGGCCTCTCCCACAGTGTACACCTTCCTGCTGTTCCACAGGACGAACTTGGAGGGCGACCAGCACCGGGCGACGGCCTCGATGGCGCGGGGGCTGGTGAAAACAATACCATCGTACTCCTGTTGAAGCCGTTCCCCCAGCTCCACTAGGTTCATGTACTCGAACTGCAGGGGCTCCACGAACACGACTTCGTAGTCGCTGTCCTTAAAGGCTAATTCGTAGTCCTCGGAGGGACTCTTGAACAGCACGACCTTCTTCATGTTTTCGTGTTGACTCATACTTGCCAGCCAGTGCCCATCCCCCGCAATTTCTCTTACGTGTTCCTATTAAATTAAAATTAAATCTGTGTCACAGTTTGTTCATTTCCGCATGACGATTAAAAGAGAACTATGATTCCTTTGTTTCAATTGTATTATGTAATAGGGTTCCAGAAACGTGTAAAAAATACAACTTTAAAATTTTTTTTGAATATTATGTACAGTTAAAATAAATTATGTCTTACAAGTTGAAAAACTTTCCAATTTTGTTTTGGAAACGTCTCTACAGTCACTGCTGATCAACAAGTGACATTTTTTTGGAACAAATTGACAGCTATCAACGGAGCTGTCTACGGTACAGTGACAGTATACTTTTTTTTGGAAACTAATATATTGCAAACACACAAAACCGTGTAAAACCACAAGATTATTTCAATAATAATTTTTAGGATTACGTAATAGCTATTTGTACCAAAAGATGGTCATTACTTGCTGTGCATGTTTGATATTATTATTACTAACGTTTCTGTCAATTTACACGATGATGTTGATTGTTGACTGAAAAAATAATATCATTGTCAATTTCTAGAAGAATAAAACTATGATTGTAATATTGACGACAAAATTCTTGTCACTAAAAAGTAATGGATTGTGGGATTGTGCGTGTTTGCTGATTTTTTATGAATATGTGAATTTGGTCGATGCCTTTTCAAGGTTGCACGAGTGGGCTGGCAGTATCGGCGGTGGTGGCCGTAATCCTACTGTTGCCTACCCACTACTATGTGCCGAGCGTCTACCAACCGCCGGAGCAGAAGTTCAAGATACCGGTGATTTCCCCCGACGTTCAGTCCGACGTGCTCGCGTCGTCGCTCGCCCTGTACGATGACATACCGGCCATAGATGTAGTACTTACCTCGACGTTTATAGCAGTGGCTCTGATGCTCTACCTCTGCGACTATATACAGAGGAAGCTGATGCAGAGACGCATTAATAAGGTTGGTTTTGCAAAATATGCTGGTCCGATCGTACCAACTCTTTCCCCAAGGTTATGCTTATGTAGAACATTTTAATACCTAAGTATGTCAACTCGATACACTGTAATGTGGCAGTTGAACGAGCGCCTGTCGGCGAGCGTGGGACGTCTGCGGGTGTGCGATGGGCGGCAGGCGCGGCTAGAGAGCTCGCTGCGCGCCGTACAGGCTGCGATCTCGGAGTACAACCTGCTGCTGTACCTGCTGCTGCGGCAGCACCGCCCGCCCGCTGCTTCGGCGCCAGCGCTCGACAAGCTCAAAGACTTAGACGTGCAGGATTACATCTGATGTTAAAACTTATTTTATTATAAGTTGTTTTATATGTAACGGTTTTCTTTGAAAAATCCTTTTTCGTACAAACAACGCTTACCGCCAGCGTTAGCCATAAATTAGGCTCGTAATGACCCCGGCGGATACGATGAAGTCAAAACTGTCACGGGGCCCGTTAGGACGTTCGTTCGAGATAGGACGACGCGACGTACTCTCGGCAATATACCGGTGATTTCATTAAAATTACCTTAATTGAAGACAAAATAGAATTTTGTGCGAGAATGTTTGAGTCAAAGTCGTTTCCGTAAATTGGAATGGAATACATTAGCAGTCGTATGCCGTGTTTTAAGATAATTATCTCCGGATCGGGAATGGAGCTCCGTGTCTCCGGGACCCAGGAGTGCAGAGCTAATGATATTAATTAAACATGCAAATTGGGCGGCTCTTTGTGTCGCTGCGTGGCGGCGACGGCTGGCGCGCGGCGCGAGTGCCGGAGATATGCCGCCGAGTTGACACCAGCCGCGCAAACCTCATGGAACATACCAAAGCAACTTACAATATTTATTGAAAATCTGCAATCAGCACAGATAAGCGCAAGAGTCGAGAAAGTAATAACAAAATTTAAATTTTTAAGTAACCCCCAAATTGTCAAGCAGGGAGCGATCTGATGATGATGAATTGTAGCTAAGAACACTAGATCATGTCAGCTTTCAAACAAAAAAATATCCATTTGGGAGCTACAATGCCACGGACATACACACAGACAGACATACACGTCAAACCTATAACACCCCTCTTTTTTCGTCGGGGGTTAAAAAAGGGAACCGCCTTAAAAAAATCCAATCCTCTAAAAAGCTCAAAAATAATTTAACTTATAATATTATGTAAAAGAATTTTCCATAACTTTTATTCACTTTTTGCACCGACTATAATTTAGTTCCTAAATTACTCCAGAGAATAAATAATATGGCGCTACACGTCAAAGCTGAAAGCATCGACTTCAAAGAATGAATTGAAGCTAAGGAAAATTGTTTTGTATAATTTTTTTTATTTTTCTCTTCTCAGTGGATTGAATTTTTGAAAGTGGTTCCCTTTTCACCAGGAACCCTTATAGTTGCGCTCTGTCCGTACGTCTGTCTGTCCGTCTGTCTATCTGTTTGTCCGCCCTTCTAGCTTCTGTAATTATGAACGTAAATGGATGAAATTTAGTAAAGTTATAGATTGTGTATAGATCTCGGTTTTGGCATCATAAATAATAATAATTTTAAATTTTAGGGGTGTCTCGTCATACATGTGAAGTGGGGATGAAAAATATTTTTTCATTCTACCCCATCGTGTCACGTGTCGGGTTACGGATACCTATCGTTGAATAGGTCTTTTAAAATAAAGGCAAGGTTTCATTTATGACTTTTTTAAAAAGTCAACCATTTTCGAGTAATCAGCCTCCAAAGTGGTTTATAAGTTGGTTTTAATTGGCTGAAAGTTGGCTTATTTTGAGCGAAAGCGGACAAAAACTTTTGAAGTAATACAAAGAAAACCTATTGCGTGTTGATAGTTACGGAACCCTGCTTAAACATGTCAGGACATGTTCTTGGTAAGGTTATTTGTTAAAAAGAAAAACGTTTTGATTGTTTTTTCGCCGTCGCAAGTTGGACGCAAGATCTTTCAAGTTATTAAACGTTATGATAATAGCAGTTTTTACACTTCCTAGGTCCGTCCGTAGGTACTGTAAGTTATATACATAATATTATTATTGAATACAAAAATATTTTTATACCTCTTTCTATTATCCATAATATGACGAACACTCTTTGTAACGTCGAAAAGTGCTTGGTCCCTTGAGCGAGCGTTATAAATAGTTCACACACTGTAATTATTTGTGGAATCGTTGGCAATTTGGCTCCAAATAATTAATAAATCATAGCTGTACAAGTATTTACTATTTATACGCCAGGCCTCGTATTGTTTGTACCACAACCACACAACGCCATTTTGAATTATTATACGCGACCAAAGCTAATACATAATAATAAATATTTCAGCTGTTCCCGGTCCAAATGTACAGGTCCCCACAGACGTGAGGCCGATCGTTTCAGTTAGAACTGTCGTCAGTTCGGCCTGAACGTATTCGAGCACATACACGGAAAAAATCGCATCCGACCCAACTGACGTAACGACGGATAATCGGCCACACGGTAAAATCAACAGTTCGTTCTGGTTCGCCGCGAGCCACGGTCGTGTTTATTAATTGTAAACTCACTACGCTTGTACACGATACACGCCCGCACGGCCGCGGCTCTGGCGAGAACAAGCGATTTGTAATACATGGTCCGTTCAGGCCATCCGTTCAGTCCAAAATTAATGTTGCCAACTTAGTTATTTTACAAAGTTTTACTAAATTAAGTATTTTATTCCTTTCTTAGTAGTTGTTAGTAGTGTTTTAGTAGGAAAGAGCCAGACAGTAATCATATGCAAAATGGCCTAGGTTAGGCACAAAAAAAAAAAAAAAAACGACACCTTATCATAATAATACATCGCAGCATTCGTCCGTAATTTTCTTAAAAGTACCTGATTCTTTTAGTAGTTTTTAGTTGAAAACTACGCGACTTTAGTAGTTTCGCAAGAACAGAGCTGGCAACAATGAAACGAATCGTTTCAGTCCGGCCGACTGATGTGATTTCGAAATTGCACATAATATGACACAGACGATACGATTTTATATCCGTTCAGGGCGAACTGAAGGAAAACCGGACCGTATATGGGGCCCCTCAGCCATATTGCGGTCTTGTTATTACATTAAATTAACTCACTTTAATATTGTGCGAGCTTTTTGCAGCCATTTTTGGCAGGTCACTTTAGAATCATTGGTATTTCCGGTTAATTTCGGTCGATGCAATTTTATTATGACGTCACCCAATATTCGGTCGTTTGCAACGGCAGCAATCGCTAATTTCACGAATTAACAACGACTGCAGACAAAACAAATAATATAATAATACAAATAATTCCTCTTTTCAACTGCAGGACATTTTTTATTGCTAAAAATTTTGGAAACTGTCTAATATTTATATAGATAAACACAATTAATAATTTTAAGTAGCCCCCGATATTGTCAAGCAGGTAGCGAGCTGATGATGATGAATATTTCATAGAAAGTATCGATCACGTGAGCTTTCAAACATATAAAAACCGCATCAAATTCGGTCCTTTCGTTTACGACACACACACAGACAAGCGAAACTTATAATACCTACTAGTCTTTTTAAGTCAGGGGTTAAAAAAAAAAGCTTTACATAATAATAATAATAATAATAATTCATTTTATTATTCCGTGAGGAGCTGGTGTCTGTGTTAGGCATGAATGCCTGTGGTACAGATCACCAGGTCCACCACCCACGGACATACAGCGAGTTTTAAAAATATTGTAGACATATTGTGTAACATAACTATTTACTATCATAATTAGTTTCAAAAGTAAGCTTGTAGTAAGTTATATTAGTAACGTAAAAACTATATTATTTAGCCGATCAGCGTTTAAGTGTTTTGTGCTGTGTTTCGAATGTTGTGTAACAATAATACATAGTAAAAAAGCAAAAGCAAACGTACACAGTAAAAAAGAAAAATTAAAAATAAAAGTGTAAATAAGTAACTAAGGTTTAATGAAGAATGTTGCATAACGTTGATTGTGCTATGTGGAAATATTATTTATTAGTGGGAATTAAAATTTCAGTGCATTTGTAGCTTCATTTTTGAAGCCAGTGGAGAACTAAAGACTTACATTTAGTTTTATGTAATGGATATATTGTTAAGTTCCGATTTATTTTATTGTATAGTTTGGGTCCAAGAAAACATGAAAATCGATGCGCAAAGGTTTTATGTAAAGACACATGACAAACTTTGTCTCTGCGACGTTTTTTCAGGCTTTGTTCAAAGGCTACAAGGGAATGTTGTTTTATAACGATTTTAAGTATAAAGAGTTGTCGGACGGTCAATACTTTTCGTTTTAAATAGAGGTCGGTAGTTGGATGGTAAAACGGTAGGAACAGGGCAACCTTAAGGAGTGCTCTCTGTGCTCGCTCGATTTTTAGAAGTTGAATTTTGCATGCGCCACCCCACTCGGTAACGCAGTATTCCAGTTGAGATTGACACAACATAGTAGACTGTTTTGATTACAGATTTTGGGCCTTTAAAAATAACTATTAATCGGCGCAACCTTGTAACCAAAATACTAATATGCTCATGGAATTTCAGGTTTCTATCTATGATGATTCCCAGGTATTTTGTGGACGCGCCATTTTTAAGAGCAGGACACTCGCAACTTGTGGCATACCTGTTAGAACATGAGTTCGAGACTAAACGTAGGTAGGGAATCCCTACCTATCCCTACCTATACCGGTCCCCACTAGGGATCCGGCTTGTCGCTTGGTCTAATGGAAAACGTTATGTAGTTAGTCTTGTCTACATTCAAGGTCAATATATTCTTACCTAGCCATATGGTCACAGTGTTCATCCCATTCTGTGCATTAAAAAATGCTTTATGCCAAGAAGTGCCACTGAAGAGTAGGGCCGTGTCATCTGCGAACGTTACGACTTTTGCATCGGGGAGCTTAATTTGGTAGAGGTCATGTATGTAGATTAGGAACGTAGAACATAGATTTCTAAGCAAAAGCGGCGTCTGAAGTCAAAATCCACATAAACAGCTCTAAATAAATAATTTACAAGTCAGTATCGTCCCCATTTCCGCATTCAATAAAGTACGTGATCTGTGTAAGTGGAGGCTGACGGGGTTATTACACGTGCCCGCGGGGCGCTGAGACAGGAGGATAGACATACCGTATTTAGGCCCTAGGGAAGTCCCACTACATATAAATTTTGTACAAGGCGATTGAAAGTAACAAAGGCCAGCGACGTACCTGCCAATTAACTGCTCGGGCATTGCGGTCTAAGAGCGACACTCCACCAATCAGGCGATACATTTGCCCGTTTCATTGAGGTGTCAATTGTCCTATTTGTTGAAGTTGTTCAAACTACCCGAAGATTATTCAATTGTTATTTGTGTTCCGATCCACACAAAACATACTAACAGTATCTTGAAGCCGCGGAGATTAAACACCTATGCTTCACAGACAATGAACAGTTGGTCAGTTTTGATATACAATCCTTATTCACTTGCTTACCATTACAGGAATGTTTTGAAATTGTAACAAGAAAGCTTAGAGAAAAGAGCTTACCTGGTGTAGCGATGGGCTCCCCAGCCCAGCGTTAGCATTCGTCACATAATTATCGTACACATGACATAATTGAACACTTCGTACGATCAAACATATAGGTGTCGTTATGTGACGAAATTGTACGATAATCCAACGTATGCAACATCATTTTGCGATAATTTTTTTCTGTTCAAATGTTCCCACTAAAATTGAAATTTCACTATGAGGCCCTCTCGTATTAACTTTCTGAGTTTCTAATCATCTACTTTCACTTGATAATAATATAAGGTCAATGGATTTTGTGTATACTTTATACAAAGTACAGTTCCAATCTGACTAAAAATTTTAATATTTTAGATACTCTTTAATGCTTAGTTCATGGTTATTGTTGTTATTGTAAGTGAGACGTCTATGCCTTTCTAATTTATTGAAAAATTAAATTATTTTAGAAAGAAAAATATTGTTTTGTAATAAAATATTGTTTATTCACTATTTTGCTTATTAAAAATTAACATAGCTCACAATAATCTGCAAAAACAAAGCTCACATAAATAGGCTTTAAAAAAAAAATTCTGTTTGTACGATAAATTGAAAAAAAATAAACGATAATTTTACGGCCCTGAACACATAATCCTGTCGGCCAACAATGGCAACACTGCCCCAGTCTCTCCCGTTGTTGCTGACATATTCATGGAAGACTTCGAGGAGACTGCTCTTGAGACCTCACCTATACAACCCAGGTTCTACATGCGGTATGTGTATGATACTTTCACAATTTTATCATCTTAAAAAGTAACCATATTCCTAAATCATTTAAACAGTCTCAACCCCAATATACAATTCACTATGGAGTTTGAGACCAATAACTCTTTAGCTTTCTTGGACGTATTAGTAATAAGGAATCCTAATGGCACCTTAGGTCACACTGTGTATCGCAAACCTACACATACTAATAGATATTTAAATGGTGAGTCCCACCACCATCCTTCACAGCTATCTAGAGTTGGCAAAACTTTGTTTAGAAGAGCACGAGGAATCTGTGATCAGCAGCATTTGGAAACCGAGCTTCATCATGTCACAAAAGTTCTACGTGACAATAAGCTTCGAGTCCCACGCCTGCATCACAGTGACCGAGTGAAACCAGCCACTGTCGAACGAATACCTGCAGTTCTACCTTTTATAAAAGGAGTCACTGATAAAGTTGGCTATATTGTAAGGAAACCTTCTATAAAAACATATTTCAAGCCGCCCAAAAAGATAAGTAAATTTTTACCACCAGTGAAATGTAGCATTCCTCTTCAAGATGCAGGAGTCTACAAGCTCGACTGTGACTGCGGTCTCTCCTATATAGGGCAAACTAAAAGATCCATCAACACCCGCGTAAAGGAACACATCGCAGATGTTAAACACCGTCGCAACAATAAATCTGCAATTTATGAACACACACTGGATTAATCTCGCGATTACATAAGATTTGATAAGCCACAAGTACTGGCATAGGAACACGGTTATTGCCCAAGAATGATACGCGAGGCTATAGAAATTAAAAAGTACCCTAATTTTAATCGAGAAGATGGCTGGGTGCTGCCATCTAGTTGGGATCCAATAATTAACAAAATAAAATGTAATTCAAGATTTTTAATTCCAGATACTGTTAGTATGTTTTGCGTGGATCGGAACACAAATATTAATTGAATAATCTTCGGGTAGATTGAACAACTTCAACAAATAGGACAATTGACACCTCAGTCTGGTCCTCCCGTGACCACGGCTGCTGGAAAGTAGCCGAAACGTCGGGAAAAAGAAAAGTGCACCGCGACACAATCCGTAAGTGTTTAAAACAATTTTTTCGACCTCTTGTTCTCCTCTTATGCCAGTGCGTGTGGACACTAGACACGTTTTGTTTTATGCAATTTCCTTGAAATGTACGGACGTATACACGTCAAAGCTGATATCACTTACCTCTGGGACAGATGCTGGTCACGTACCCATATGCCTGGCTACCCGTTTACCCCACGAACGTGAACACCAGGACCCGACACGTCTAAGGAAGTATTACAATAATTCAGCTACAGTTTATCCCCGTCCTTAAAGTTATGTACTTACTGCCCAATATCTAAATGAAGATGCCATTTTGTCTCATGTTTTTCCTTTTCGATACGATTAAGTTTTTCCTTCTCGATATGATTATTTATGGAAAATCTATCTGGTTTACAAAACTGCTGATAAGTTCTGAAAAACCGGCCAAGTGCGGGGCAGAAGGGTTCCGTACAAAACGGCAAAACAAAACACATTTGTTGTATTGGAGCTCCTTTAAATACTTATTTTATTCTGTTTTTTAGTATTTGTTGTTATAGCGGCAATAGAAAACATCTGGGAAAATTTCAACTGTCTAGATATCTCGGGTAAGGAGATACAGCCTAGTGACAGACGGACGGACAGAGAAGTCTCAATATCCCTTTGGGTACGGAATCCTAAACATCAGCTTAACACATCATCAAGGAGTTTTATGGCAATGAAAATTGGGAAGAGAGGCATTTGAGTATTAATAATTAAGGTATGTAAGTATTTTCTATTGTGGGTACCTATATGATACTATGCAGTTAGGAAAAAAAAATAGCTAGGAAAGTGTAAAAAGGCCCTTAGCAAAAAATTGTACGAAAAGCGGAACAAGACGTACAAGCATTAATTTAGAAGGATTTAATCTTTTTGTTTACGTTTTAGATTAAATAGCATCTGAAGTCTGAACAGAGTATAGTAAGCTATAAAATACCTAAACTTTAATAGCAAGAGCCTTTGTTTTGTTGACACTATATTGTCCATTCTCAAACAATACCTAGACTGACGTTATTGTGCTCTATTTAGTGCGCAACTGTACCCCTACAAGGCGATAGATTTAATATGCAATGAATAAATACCTCCTTACAATGTACTACAATATGGCCTTGGACCGGGTTTACCGGGTGCCGGGTATGAGCGATAAATTGTAGCGAGCAGCGCGCTTCGACCGGCGCAAATTAATGGCAGTTTTAATGAAAATATGGCGACCATATACAAATTTTATATTGCTTTTATGCAAGTAACTTTTATTCAATTTTCCATATTCAACTACTTAAACACTTACTAACACTTAACAACTACTATAACAACTACCGGTCCGATTCAACGTGGTCTAAATGTAACTAAAAAAAATGAAATTCGTCTGAATATATTAAAGTGCCATTGTATTTCTTAATTTCGCGGTGGACAAGTGACAGACGACAGTTCAATTGGAAGCATTAAGCCGGCCGTATTGAGCTTTGTTTACTTTTAGGTTAGATAGAACGGAGTTAAGTTACTTTTAACTTAACTCGTACTTATATTATAAATGTGAAAGTTTGTGAGGATGGATGGATGGACAACTTTCACATTTATAATATTAGTAGGATAAAACTAACAGCAGTATTTACACAAAATTTTCCCAATGATTTGGAATATATAAACTAATTTGTATTACTTAACCCTACTACTAAATTATAGAAGACTACTTTTGCCCGCGGTTCCGCCTCTAATCCAGAGATTAAACTACTACCATACCAAATTTCATCAAAGTCCGTTCAGTAGTTTTTGCGTGAAAGAGTAACAAACATCCATCCATCCATCCATATTCACAAACTTTCACGTTGTAGGATGGTCCTTGGCACATACTGATGATGATGATGACGCTGGTCCTCAATGTGATCGGTGCCGGAGATCCGGGTTAGTGCCCGAGCCGGCCTACACTCTGTGACTCCATACCCGGGTCATGCGCGGGATGTAATTTTATGAAACAACGGCCTTCAATTTAACGCCCGTCTTACACGTCCGCGTCGTGTTCACGCCCGCCGTCCACGCCATTTGTTATTCTACCCAGTGGCGTAGCGTGGGTGTCTGCCGCCCCCTTATTTAGGTTTCTAAATTTAATGTATAAAACACATTACCTACATTACATTTAATCTAGTGAACTTTTCGGCAAGAACAGTCATCGTTATTTAATATTTTGCATTATACAGGTTAGATTTTAAATCAAAAGTTTATCTAAGAACGAGACGCACAATAGTTAGACGTTTAATCATTAAAATGTCTATGTTTCAAACTTCTATGTTTTTGCCAGCGGCTTGTATGGATAAAAATGAACCTTATTTACATGAAGAAAAAAGCAAAAAATTTATATAAATAAGTAGTAGTTTTTCATTATTTGAAGGAAGATAAAGTTTATATTTGCGAAAAATTACTTCCGCCGGCCGCACGTGTCGACTCGAGCGCTACGATATGCACGCGCGGTTGATTAGGCGAACTAAAACGTTCTATCCCCAATATCTGGCCTCTGCAATACAGTTTACACTAGTGCAGGGGCAGGGACTTCAGATATGTAAAACTCCTCTGTGTCAATAAAGAATTTATTTATTTATTTATTTATATGACACGCGAAAATGCAAACTAGCGTTGTTTTGTGTTATAATAAATACTATGTATATTATTATTAGCTAACACAGGTTTAGGCTACCGCGAAACTCAAGCATGAAGACTGGTAGTATATATGAAAGAGTGAGATTTTTCCGCCCCCTAAAAAGTGCCGCCCGGGGCGGGTCGCCCACCCCGCATCCACTACGCTATGCCACTGATTCTCCCGCTATCGTCATACATTATATCAACAATACTACCAAAATACTTAAAAGTAATCCAGCTTTCCTAGCTGGCAACTTTTCCACAAAAAAATAATTGAAAGCAACTAGCACTCAAAATCTGTGATTTATAACAAACATTATTGCCCGTTGCCTGAAAAATGATTAACACTTTGTTGATTATCAAACTATTTATCAGGTATAAACAACTAGATGTTCCTCGCGACTTCGGGCGCGGCACGTCACAAGTGTTAACCGTAAATAATATGATGTCCTTCGTCGTAGTCTACCCTACATCTGTGCCAAATTTCATCAAAATCGGCCCGGTAGTTTTGGAGCCTATTCAATACAAACAAACAATTATTCCTCTTTATAATATTAGTCTCTCGTATATCTCAGTGTAGGCTACAGTACCTGATCGTTATCTGTTATCAACTTCCTATTCATAACTCCACAAGTTTGTAGTGGCCAATGACCTGCAGGCTGCATCAGGGCCCACCCCTCACTCCCTCCCTCCTCCCCGCTCCCCACAGCTTCTGGCACATCATTAACATAATCAAATCTCAAAGCCGTGGGCTATTTGTTCTGGAAAAATATTTTATAATTTATCTTCGACCGAACGCGAAAAACCATAGAGAATAGTAAAATAATTAGAATCTGGAATTTCATATTCCCGCGCATACCGAGTCTTGCAATTTGCAGCTTTTGAACATACAACATACCGTCACAAAAGTCATGGTGCGATGAAAATAGCGATATCATGATTATGAATTTCACCAGTAAATTTTAATAATAAAAAAACTATAGCAATTTGGCAGTAATAACTTAAGTGATAAACGGGTTGAACTCCGACATAACTGATGACTGGCCCGCCATTATGCCGTAATGGCGGCCGCGCTAAATCATACCAGACCCTTCCTGTAATTTATTGGCCGATTCCTGTAACAAGCTGCCCTGCCCTTCGCCCTCCGCACAGACGGACACAATCTAATTGTTACAAAAAGTAATCGGCAAATGACAATCAAATATTTAAATTCCTTTTAAAAAGTTATTGTTGTCTACATCGTTCGAAAGGTTCTAAATTTAAATATTTAATTTTTTACCAAAGAGTAATGATACCAAGCTTTTTAATATCAGTACTTGAAAAAGGCTTAAGCATTGTAATAATAGGTAATGGAATCCAAAAGGTAACATCGGTTGCTGACAAACAATAAGATGATGTATGTCGGTCTAATAATAAAATTTTATTGTCTCCTTATAAAATAATGTGAAAAATAATTTATTACCTACACCACAGTTCACAGATTACTAAATAGTTAACTATGTAATCTATCACTACTGACTACTGTCTAAACTGTGTTCAGAACAAATTAATGTATCATTGTATCACTTTGTGGGATGAAAGGAAGCCCCAATAATGCTTCGTGTGCTCTGCTTGCTGACCGGTCTGTGTAGTATCCGTTGAAGCCGATGAGGATGATGAGGATTCGACCTGGCCGCGGTGCGTTGAGGCTGGTGGTTGAGGTACCCGATGAGGCTGAGTCTGGCTGGCGTGGTACATGGGGGGGGGGGGGGGGGGGGAGGCGATGTCTAGAAGGAGGCGTGTTCTGTCGAAGGTCACAAATGTGGGAAGATTGTGGCAATCCCCAGAGGGAGATCTCCGACCGAGGAGATTAAATTAGATCTGAAGTCTGTGGTCTGAACAGAGGCCCACTAGTGACTTGACATTACAAAAAAGTATTTGTATTGATTTCGCATTTTACAATACATTAAGCACAGACTATAACGATGTCTCTCCAATAAGGCACAGGTCACGGTCGTGAACTACCGACTAACTGCTCCTGCCCTCACCTGGCCGTCCGCCAGCGGTGATTTCGTTTTATTATCGGCACCTGATTACACGACATTTACACCTGGGACAATCCATGAAAATATTATTTTCGTGTAAAAACTGATAAACGAACAGACGCATCGCCTGATGTTATACCGATGTGTAATTACCGATTACCATTTTGGCCTCTGAACAAGGGCGCTGCTCCACTGCGGCGGACGCGGCGTACGAGCGACGTACGAGCGACGTACCTACACGCGGCACCAAAGCCCATGTGACAAGCATGTGTCATCTTATTCCCACAAGTGGGTAAACGTGAAATGTTGACGTCGTGCACGGCGTGCGCCGCGCCGCGGTGGAGCAGCGCCACAGCCAAATGGCCCATAAAAATAGGTTCAAATGAAAATCAAGTTTATGCCAACGTAACAAGAAGGGTATTATATTTTATGTCCCAGTTTTTTCAAAAATATTGATGTTCAAGCTAATTGCACACTTATCTGAAAGAATGAAGGTAGCTTTTATGTTCCAGTTTTTCCAAGTTAAATATTTTTAAAGGGAGTTATCGGTGAATTGTGATCTGTATAATGAGCACAGGACAATGCCGTAGGGGCAAAGGGTTCGGCCCTTCCGATCCAATTTTTTGATATTTGATTATATTATAGCCTAATTAGCCACTAAGCCCTTTTCATTTTTAGGGGTCCCGATCTCAAAGTGAAAAAAACGGATCCCTTCAGCAATTTCACTTTTTTGTCTGTCTGTCTGTCTGTCTGTTCGTCCGTCCGTCCATCCGTCCGTCCGTCCGTCTGACTGTCAAGACCCTTTATTTCGGGATCGGGTGGAGGTATCGAGTTAAAATGAAAACGATATACTCAGGGTCTCCGGTCCCTAAGCTGTGAAAAAATCATACTTCTATTCTTTCTTTAAGCCGCAAAAACGGAACACTTTCAAAGGAATCAAACGTAATTGTCAATCACGTTTGTTATCCTACTAATATAATAAATGTGAAAGTTTGTGAGGATGGATGGATGTATGGATGGATGGAATTTTGTTACTCTTTGACGCAAAAGCTACTGAACGGATTTTGATGAATTTTGGTATGGTAGTAGCTTGAGATCTGGATTAAAACATAGTCTACTTTTTATCCTGAAATAGTAAAATACAGTGTTCCCGTAGGATACGGTATTAACGCGGGCGGAACCGTGGGAAACAGCTAGTTAAATCATAAAGACCTAAGGTCTTAAGTCTAATATGGGTTCAAAATATCACATTAAAGCTACTAGGGCAAACCGGGTATCATAAGAAAGGGATTGATGTGCGCATTCCAAATCACATTTTTTTATTTTTTACGTCGCATATCACCTTATTTACAAAGATCTCAATAATTGGTTCTGAATACAAACTTTTATCCCCACGAGACTCTATTCGGTTCTTATTTTGCAAGGAACCCTCAGTGGGCGAGTCCTACTCGCAATTGTCCGGTTTTATGTAAGGACCCTGCACTTAATACTCTTATCCGTATTAATAGCCTTAATAACCTTTACCCTTATAGCAATTTATAATAGATTCATTTTAAAACGAATACAGAAACGCTACTTAAAAATAGGGGCTCCCTCTTAAAACATAGGAGAGCCATGCTTCAGCACGAATTAGCCGGCACGACCGAATAAATACCACGGCCTCACAGAAAACCGCCGAGAAATAACGCTTGCATTTTGTTTCGCCGAGTGAATGAGGTTACCGGAGGCGCAAGGCCCAATTGGGGATTTAAGGACTGGAAACGTACTTGTACTCTCTCGTAACGTACTCCTCCGGTGTTACGAGTGTTCATGGGCAGCGATAAGCTATAACACGTTTCCTAGTCCCTGTCTTAAAAAAATCACTGGCTTCACTGTCTGTACTAGGGAGAGTGACATTGGCGCTGCCTACAAACCTTGATAATCATTTTATTTAAGTGGCGTTTCAGTATTTGGCAGTAAAATTGTTACAAACATAAATACTCACATACATAAATACAAACATAGGTACTCAGCCAATTTTCTATAGGTAATTGTGTCTGTGACATAATCTGTACTTTTTTTTAAATCTTTCTCCCCACCCGCGAGTCGCGACTGAATTAAGAATTTAGTATTTACGAACGTCTCGGCTCGGCGGCGGTTGAGGCTCGGAAAATAATACTTTATTTACCTACTTACAATTTGTATACTTAAAAAACCTCAGATATTTTAAAACTAATCGATTTATTAAGTGACGTTACTTAATGTTTAGTATAGTGTTTATTTGGTAGCTATGGATGTACCGCCGCACGCGCCACCGCGCTGGCGCCATTCGCCAGACGCTAACGATATTCGCGCAGTTACCCATAAAATTGATCTTGATTCGTGTGCGGTGTGTGTTGTGACAGTTCTTCTGTTTGGAGAGTCAACAAAGAACTGTAAGTATTAAAGAAATACGCTCCAGCAAGCAGCCTCAAGGCTTAGAAGACAAAAGGTTAGTGCTAGTGTATACCATCATTCACTTTGACATCATTGACAAGTCACAGGTATACCTATGGTATCAATTTGCTAAATAGTGAATAGTAACGAATTACCAAAACTTAATTTTGTGGACGCCAACCCGCATAAGGCTGCCACGACGACGTATTGTGGTCTAATCCTCAGGACTCAGGAGTCAGGAGTAGGTGGCAGTTGCAGCCTGGAGGCATAGTTGGAGATCTCTGATCTTATAATATATATATCGGTTCATAATGACAATGATTGTGCAATATTAAATCAAAATACAAATACGTTTGAAACTTTTGTATCTAATCGATGAACTATAACTTATTACAAGTTTCAATTGGAATTTGTTTTAATAATATTTAAATAATAAGTGATTTTCAATACCTACAGCCCCTACAAGGAAACGGCAGCTGTTTACAAGACTACGTCACCATCAGACTAATCAGACAAAGGTTGTTTGATCGAACATTCTAGTACTTACAACAATTTAGGTACATAATATTAAGATAATGTATAAAACATTGTCTTTCATATTTTTTCACTTTATATCAGTTAGAACTTAGAGAACTTAGAGACATATATATATATATATATATATATATATATATATATATATATATATATATATGTAAAATTTAAACATTATGAAACATAACCGCTATCGCAAATGTTTAAATGTACTGTAGATTGTGAGAGTTACCGTGGTTACCGTACCAAAATACCCGGGTACCTACTCGGTATTTGGTACGCTTATCGCGCGCGGTGCCGCGGTGTTGCCATATGAAAAATGTTTTGTACTTTGACCGAAACATTTTTCTCGTCCGCAAATACTCGACAGAGTATGTACTTTCAATTCGCTGCGGGTTCGATCTTTTTTAAAGAGATTTTTGAAACTGAAATAAAAATAAAACTATGTAGATACTTAACGATGTGTATTTGTAAACGTTTATGTTTAAAGCTTTGTAAAGTATAAAACGATATGATCCGGATTCCGGCACAATTCAGAGCACTGAAAATAGAACTCTGCACTAATACAAAAGAGTTGAATCGTCGAGTATCGAGCTGTCATATATGACATTGACATTTGACTCTACACTTGTGTGTTCGTTTTTCACCTTTATTGTACTAGCCGCCGCCCGGGCGCGGGCCCGCCGGATTCCGGTTCATAATATAGTCCCGGACTTCAACATGACATTACAGATTGTCCACAACCAGTAAACTGTGAGTTGTAGGTTTTCCCTGTTTCCTACCTACCTACCTACCCGCGCTCAAACAGTTTGACGCGATTACGTGAGTTAGGTCCTTTGGCCGCCACGCCGGGGCGTGTGACGTCACAGAGCTAGTTATCGAAAATTCATCGGCTCGCTTTTGTCTTTTTGCTTAGCGCCGGGTAAGATAAAAAGTTGGGATTTTATGAAGTTTGTGTTGAATGTAATAAATTTTTGACTTTTGCAAGAAGCTGGGAAGTATTAAGTAGGGATGTTATGGAGCTCCTTCACTGTAACCGAAACAATTGGATGTCCGAAACACGTCTCCGTGACCGTAACCGAATCCGCTATAAAAGTTTCGGATAATTTCGAATAAAGGTGCAGTAAACATGTTTTATTTTTATTTCGAAATTCTATAAAAATCGATTAAACTTATCCGATATTAGGGGATAACTCGAAATAATTACATATTCAAACCTTATCCGTTACCGCTTTAATATTATTCTCATATTCGCATCCGTATCCAGATCAGAAATTTCATCCAACACATCCCTAGTATCAGGCGTCAGTTCACACCGATCGAGATGGTTCTTAACTTTAGCTCATCATCATCAGCTCGCTAACCGCTTGACAATGTAGGGATATCAATTATTTATATTTCTAGATCCGGGGGCCTAGCAGGAACATTTGACGGCGGCGTAAACGTAACGTTATCGAACGAAATTTGTATGGGTGCTGTCATGATTTTCACAGATTTTCATACAATTCTCATTCGATAACGTTACTTTACGCTGCCGTCAAATATTCCTGCTAGGCCCACAGGAATACATAAATGATAAGTCATGTATTCACAGAAGATCTGTAAGCCTATACATAGAACTGTTCTGATTTGTAGAAGCCGAAGCTCGAAAACGGCGAGTCAAGAATAACCTCTGCTGGTAAAAGCAATCATCTATAAATTGTAAAGCTTTTCTATTTTTTTTTATTTACCTATCACGAAAGAGGTTGTAGTTTGTATGTATTATTATATTAATAAGTTTACCTATTTTTTTTTTGCAAAATCAATTATTACAGAAACTATGTGGAAATGATGCACTGCCAGTATGCAAAGAACTTTAGGCAGAGAAAAAATTGAAATTGGGAAAAAAAACTGGTATGAATGAATACTGTGCCGAATAGGTAGACGCTCATGGGGGCAACACCTCACACAGCTGATTTCAACTGACTAGAGTTATTTTTTAAATCAGCCGTGAGGTCAAACATTGTTATATATTTATAGGTACATTTCTTGTCACTCCTATCAAAATCACTTCCGATTTAGTGAAATTGGACGCAAGTATTCGCAACAATTTCGTCAGCATGCGGCGATGAGGCTGGCAGTATGAAAAATCAATATGTCAGAACCATAGTATGTCATTTATAATGATATCACATTTATTAAAATTAATATTATAATAAACTGTGTCAATGTACGAGGTAGTAATTAAAGTCTATAAACTCGAGCAGAATAAAACTCCGCTTAATAGCAAAATGAACACATTACACAATATTTGTTGAGGCCCTTTCAGAGTGGCCGTAAATACTTCCCCAGGGTCCCCGGTCTCCCCTTCACGTTTACTTGGTCCACAGTCTACTCTATTAGCTAACTATTCGTTCTGACTTAGTGACTATGTCCTCTGTGGCCCCCGGTATCCCCGCGGTTCGATCTCCCTCCTGTGCCGTGGTTATTGATCTGATCTTGTATCAGCTGTGGACCCAGTGGTGGTACCCAGTCTCCTCAGCGTTTGATGTAGAACAGTCCGAACTCCGAACCATTTACCCTTGCCCTTGCTTCCTTACTGATTTTACAAAATATGTGAATGTGAGTTTGTTTGTTTGGCTGGTAGGTACCAGGTAGGTATGTAAAAACTACTTAAACGACATCATGAAATTTGGCACAGATATAGAGTAGGCTGATACTTTTTATCGCGGGAAAATGTACGGTTCCCGTGCATACTGTATTTACGAGGGTGAAGCTGCGGTCAAAAGCTAAGTTACTATATAAACTACACTGCAATGTGCAGGCTTGGGGAGTCCAAGTAAAAACCTTTTTGTTTTTAATTTCATTTTATTTAAGTATTATTTCTATCTTTTCTAACCCTAATTGGATTGGATTGGAATACAAAGCAACATAACATCTTTTTTTTGTTATTGTAACACAATCTTTTACACGTGTAAATTCATGGAATCTTTCCAATCTAAATATGGCATGCTTACTTGATTATTATGGTTGCATATTCCTTATGCTCATGCACCGCATCGCTAATGTTTTACTTTGTACCATAAATGGTGCATGTAAAGTTGAGATGATCTGTTAAACGACACCAATTATTGATAATCTCACAACACGGACCACCCATATTTTCTACTATTAATATTTAATTTACTTGTGTTACTAAAAATACTTTAAATTTTCCCGACAAGAAGTCAATATGTAGATAGGCACCAAAAGACCAGGCAAAATTTACCCAAAATTTAATATCTCAAATATTCTGAAATTTTAACTATTTTAACTAAATGACGAAAAATACCTATATGTAACACATACCAAACAGTTTAAAACACGCTTTTCGTTACCGGTCTTATTCCAATTCAAAATAATTTAGTAGAATTTAAAAAAAAAATTAAAAATTGAAAACATAATACCATGAAACATTTTCTCTGATATATATTTTTTTAATAATTAATATTGCCAATAAATGCACATAATTTATACGACTTGTTAATAGTCATTGATATTACCAATTCAAATTAATCTTTCAAAAATTACTTATTATACAACCCTAGCCTTGATTAACCAAGAGTATCAACTTACATTTCGTTGCGCGAATGCTGTGCTGGCACCGAGGATATTTGACGCTTTTCCAGCAAAGGCGACTTACCTACCTGCGTTAACCAACTGCGTAAAACGTTTCGTTTTTAACGAGTTAATATGAATTCCCTTTTCCAACTATCTAATATTAATATTATTTATAATATAGATACTATAAATGTTATCTTTAACTGAAGCAAATTATTATTTGAGCTCATATTTTCTTTAAAGATAATATCTTTCTCACACATCTAATATTACTATTTTTATTTGCATTAAATACTTTTATGCACCGTCAACACCCATATATTAATTTTATTACGAACGAACTTTCATATTATGATTATGATTACATCCTTAAAATATTAGAATAATCTTGACTTCAGCCGAAAATTCCTTTTAAAATACTGTAACTCCTACTAGGTACCAAATATAACGAAGGGCGGCTTAAGTTGCAAGATAATAACATTATAAATTAACTTCAACTTTTTAAAGTTACTTGAAACTAATGAAATTACAAAAAGCAAATCAATACATTTTTGATATAATATATAAAAATTTACTAAAAAAAATTATATCAGAATACTCAAATAACTTTTAACGCACACACAATTAAATAAACATCAATATCACCTTCTTGCACAATATGCTTCTGAGATTTTATTTTAACTATACTTCACAAGCCAATCTGACACCTAAATTTAATATTTCTCCATTAAAATTATAAATTTATTCAAATTCAAAATATTACCGTTATTTATGTACATATTATTTATTACAATTAATTTTTTGTTTATTCCCAATAATTCATTAAAATGCTTTTCCTTTTACTACTTTTAATAATTTTGTAACCTTTGTATTGTTCCATATAACTACATTTTATTATAAATTAAAACATCCATTTTTTAATATGTTAAAGCACGTTAATTTTTTTTAAATAATAACCATTGCTGATTATTAGTACATAGGTTCATTTTAAATTTGTAAAATAGCTTGATAAATTTTAAATTCTAAAATTATGAAATATTACTTAATAAGCCTAGAAAAAAAAACTGACATCCAATTATTCTTATGTCTGTGCTCTGCTCACTGATCTCCCAGCTGCATCCACTTCCGACTCGAACTTCTCCCGGCTGCCTGCTCGCTATTTCCACTCATCTGACTCCAACAACTCCCAGCTGCCTGCTCAACATCTCCACTCATCTGACTTCATCAACTCCCGACTTCCTGCTCATCATCTTCACTCAAATATCTTCAAATTTATTGTCTTCAACTGATGGCCAATATTTTGTTCTGTACTCTAATTTCTAGGATCAAGTACCTAATACAGAAATCTATTTTGCTTTCTCTGTTCGACCATTTTTTTTGTTCTTCTTCATCACGCCTATAATTATGATGTTCTTTTTGCAACTTTTTGCTTTTAATTTCTCAGTTCACATATATTTAGTCACACTTTTTTTTTTCCTTTTTTTTATTGCCATTAAAAGTCGTACAGTTTTTTTTTTGTTCAATAAATATTATTTTATATATAATTATTATTACCACTTATAGATTTGTATTTACGTTTCTACACTATTTAATTTACAACTTACTTAATATATTTAAACCTACATTGTTTATTTCCTAACTAACGGCCGTTAAATATAATTTTAAAGTTATTTTTTTTTACACTTTAATGTCCACATTTTTCAATCACCGCATAAAGTTCACACTTCAAATTTTAAAGTCTGATTTTTATTATTGTTGTCCCTGTACCATCTGCGCAGCGCTGCCGCGAGGCAGCACTGGCAGGGTCGCTTGGGCAGGCTTGGGGAGTCCAATCAAAGATGTTGTGCTCGCGAATAACGTTTATTAACTACTTATTGACTACACTTACATTACAATATATAGGCAGGTGATACACACACTACAACACCACTACGACGCGGTGAAATGCAAACTGCTGTAGGTTGTGACCCATTATAAAGTATAGCGAACTGGTGACGTATAATTTTTCAATTAAAACAAAAAATATTACCTACTTAAGTTTCCGCAATGAATACCCCAGGAAGTTAATTACTCCCTGCGGAAACCGCACATTTTGATACGACAAAAATTATCCTATGATCTCCTCCGTGGTCTTTTTTCGTTACATCGAATTCGATCCAGTAATTTCGGAGTTTAATCAATTTAAACAAACAAACCAACATTTAATAAAACAAATAAATCTTTCGTCCTAATGATATTAGTATAGATTGTATGTAGGTCACGTATTGTACGATAAAGTATCGAATGACTTATGGGCTTATTTTTGTCCGTAACTTCAAATCAAAATACTTTTGTGAGGAACTGCAAAATCTAGTTACTTAATTTTTTAATTAAATACTTGATTTTATGTACTTAAGATGAGCTCCACTCAGTAATGTAATCTTTCTTTTAGACGCAAAAATCTCGTCTTAAGTGGTCTGGCCCGAAGATACGAAGGAGGGGTAGGGGGTTCAATTTGTTTAATTCTGGGGGGTGGCGCTCAAATTACAGGCTTAGTTAAAAGCCTCTCAAATCATCGCCGTGCTCGCAGCTTCCGCGCGTTTCATATTTTTGTTCAGATTTCGATAACGATTGTAATTTGGGGACATTAATGGTATCACCGTTTAGGCGTGAAATGTTTTTGTTCACATCAAAATTTATTCAAGGAGTTGCTTAAGAGATGATTTATAGCAGCAATTTAAATCTGAGTCAGAAGGTCGATTCTGCTAAATAAATCCTGCATTAATACAGTTATGAACTATAATGAAATGGTATTCTCATAAGCGTCAAACAAACGCCACACGGTTTTGATTGGTCCAAACTCTGGAAATCAGATTATGATACCAAGACGATTCATTTATAATTCAATATAAGACATAAATACAACAAAAGTATAAGTTAATTACGAGAATCAAAGTTCTGATTCACGTAGTTAAATTATACTTTCTTAGAAAGAAACTTAGAAAGAAATTCTGATCTTTTGAAAACGCATAAAAATAGTACAAGGTGGCGTCATGCTCTCGTAGTAATGATTGTAGACATGCTACGCCGAGGCGTAGCACCGCGTAGAATTCCGTGCTACGAGATTATTATTTAATGTCTAAGTTTCAAAGTGTCCAAGTTTCAATTCTTGAAATATCATTGTACGGTGGAAGAAAAACATATAATAATTTAGAATGCGCGCTTTTCCAGGGATAAGGCCTAGCTAGATCGATTTTTCTCCCTCAAAACCATAATATACAAGATTTGCTCGTTTAAAGTGTAAGATTTTATTATTCCACTTAGCGGAGGACTAGGACGGTCTGCTAATTTTATTTTATTCGTCCGTTCAGTGGACGATTAGTACATATTTTATTATAATAATACTTATATTTCGTCAGTATACAATTACTATTCAGCAAAAAATTATGTAAGTGCAGTTTAGATACAATACAAATCAACCATTGTAACAATTCCATAGCTTATACCACTCATCTCATGGCGTCATGCAAAACAAATTTTCCCGAGCTTCACCCGTCGTGTAATTCGTTATTAGTGAAGTTCGCTCATTTGTTACCAATTAACGTAATTACTGTGCGAGGCAAAGTGAGTCACCTGTGTGTTCGCATAGGGCATATAGACACAGAGTAGAAAATATATATTATACTTATAAAAGAGAAACAGCTTTCATAGTACGTTCCATATTTGAAAATTTTGACGTCCCCTTCAACGGCCCACAATTTTTCAACACAAGCGTGGACACGCCGTATGCTTGTAGTAGTGCAATCAAATCGAAAGCTAACTATGTAGCTGTTTAAGTGTCCTCTTTTTTTAATCTGTGATACAGGAACAGGGGCGACGCCCTCGACAAATGCAGCTCGAGCACCGGCGAATGACAGCCATGTTGACGTAAGCCTAAGGTTGACACTGAAATAATTTCCAACGTCTCGTGAGACAAATCTATCATAAACATTATGAAATTGTATCGTCAATTATGTCAAAGCACGAAATGAGCTTGTGAATGCTTAGTCCTGGCTTGAAAAAATCCACGTCCCTCGCACACCACGCTGCCCCCGCATACGTCTAGCCACGCACTGCGCACACATAGCCGCAAGCTGTCATTCGTGTTAATCGTTGAATGACGGCTCTTTGATCAATACATTCTTTCGCATAGGTCGGAGACTGATATCTATACTAATATAAGATTATTAAGAAGAAAGATTAGTTTGTTTGTTTGCATTGAATAGCCTCGAAACTACTGGATCAATTATGATGAAATTAGGCACAGATATAGAGTAGGCCACTGGGAAGGCTTTTTATCGCGGCAAAATGTATTGTTTCAAATGTATTTTGCACACACATCTGAAAGGCTACTTAAATTAAATGCTCCTCATATCACACGCTGTCCTTGTCATTCAATGAAGCGAAGACAGTGATGGTGTGTGAGGGGCTCCTAACCTTAAGTGGCGTATCAGTATTCGTCCGCGGGCCTACCTTGGCGATAACTAATGAGGACGTATGGCTTTTAAAGTTCGTTTTCCTTTTCTTTAACTTGTAGCTTACATTTGACGTCCCGCAGCTACTACAAGCGGCGGCGACGTCAACTTTATAATTCTCCTCGAAGTTTTTTAATATCTATGTAATCTAGTCTGTACACACCTTTTACACAAAGGCTGAAAAGTTTCATACTTAAACATTTCAGCCTTTTTGTAAAAGGTGAATAATTTAAAGGTAATTTCATATCCTGCAAGAAAAGTAATCTTATCTAAAATAATAATTAGGATAAAATTGTAGCCTTATTTAATCTACACAAATATAATATATAAAATTGAAGTATCTGTTTTTAATTTCATCTATACAAATACATAAAAGTGTCTGTTTGTAATTTCAAATTAACAGCTTTGAACTAAGTGCATAATATGCTAGTATATACGGTACCTGCACCAAAAAAAGAACATTTTTGAAATTGTTGTCCGTCTTTTTGTTCCGGCTAATATTAAATCACATTTATTTATAATGCAAAATAATTGTGTTGGTAATATTGAATTGGAGTGAAAATAATAATGAAACATATAGCGCTCCTGATAGGTAAGTGCTAGCAATCTGTTTCGTTATAAACTGGATAAAAAGCTTTGGACACGCGCGAGTAATCCCACTAAACCGCGCCCGTAAATATCCGAGATCTCGGACACGGAGCGAGACATCGCCGACATAGCGAGACATAGACCGTCGAGAGAGACGCCGAGACTAAGCCCCGAGAAAGTTACGAGCTGGTAAACACCGCGCCGGATTGTGGTGGTCTGCGTGACGTTGCATTAAGATGTGGAAATTCATGGCTCATTAATATTTTCTGCTTGCCTTATTCAATCGTCCAAAAAGTGTAATAATAATGACATATCTATGGACGCTTGCACACCACGTCAATCTGTTTATAATTTTATTATTAATAGAAAAATTATTTATATATTGAACTTATTGTTATGTTGTTATTATAATCTTAATATTTTTTTTCTTTGTTTCTTCTTTTCTTGGGCTTTTCAACCAGGCTTTTGTACTCAGTCCGAAGAACTCGTATATTTAATACTTTTATACGATAAACATACCTAATTAAATTTTATTATATTTACAGCGCTATATTTGCAGCGCTGCATTTTTTAAATAGCTATTCAAAATTGAACTTTATTAATTACACAAGAAGATACACGTTTCATTGTAAGAGTTCGAGTGTCATGTTGTAACGCGCTGCACAGCGCATGTGCAGTCATAGTGAATAAAGTACAATTTTGAATAGCTATTTTAAAAATGCAGCGTCGCGTCGCGTATCGTCGCGGTGTGAACTGACAAAAAACAAATTACACTAGTGCGGAGGACACATGAGTTGATGCTGATGATGTGACGACGCCATGTTTGTCGCAGCTGATTCTAAGCCCGGGGTCACTATCTATTTCAATTAGTTGCCAAAATTATTTTCGTCTCGCTCCGCGGAATATTACTGTAGGGTGGACATGTTTTCTGATATTACTATTTGAACTTTCTATGCCAATTGTTGATTTACCACAATATTGTAATGCAGCGAATAGATTGAGCGTAGCAACGGTTAAGTTAAATGCATAGTCTCGACTCTCGTGTCTAAATAAAGGGTCTTTGAACTTATCATTGTATCGAATATTCATTTGCATTAAAGGAAGGAAAAGTAAAAAGAACGATTTTTCTATAAAGAATAATTGCAATGTATTTTTAATCGACTACGGCAAAGTCAAAAGGAAGGGTAATGATTTTAGCAGTCTATATATTATGTATGTTTGTTCCACTGTAGCGCCTAAACTACTGATCCGATTCCAATGAATAAGGTGTCAATAGGTAATAATGGTCCGGGTGACATCGCATAGGCTGTATAATTTACGTAGTAGGGTTATAGTTTTTAACTGTTTTGTTAAGCTGCAATAGTCCCATGTTTTTATGTCCACTTCTCATCTTACTCCATCCATCGTGGTCACACTCAAGAGTATTGTGATTGATCTTGTGGCCACTTCCTCGGACTGACCCGTCCTCCACCTCCGCCCACCCGAGGAGGGGGGTGGGAGGAATTGATTTATATTTGATGGATCGAGACTCCGGTACTGGAGCGAGCCGGCAGGTTAAGCTGTGGGCACATTGGTGTCGGTAAGTAAATTAATTTGATGAAGGTTTGTGAAGTGGTAAGTCATATACGATCATAACGTACTTATTTCAAATGTGATGTTCTATGTTTGACGAAACATTAATACTTAACATTTGGGGTGTAAATTGGCAAGTGAATTTCAAACAATGTGATGAATTCAGTTATACTTCTGCTTAGTGGTAAAACTAAATTCATTGTCAACCAATTTCACCAACGTATTGAAACGACTTTTAATGCTGATCTTCGGTTTTATATCTGTCTGTCCCGTTCTAACATTAAATTTCTAAAATTAAAAGCCAAATTCGTTAATTGGAAAAACACTTTATTACGAAAACGGCAATATACAAAACATAGACAGACTTGCCATAGACAATAAATTCACTCTACTCCACACCATATTATTGTAATATAACTATAGCAACCAGTACGTATCCACCCTTACGGCGAGTAGCGTCTCAATCATATAAATGAAATTGTTCGACATGACTCATGAGCAATCGACACGTTAGCAAAGAATTTAATGTTACTGACGTAAGGAGCCGTCATTCCATAGACTTACTCGAATGACAGCTCGTGGCTATGTGTGCGTGGCTAGACGTGCAGGAATCGCGCGGCAGGCGGCTTTTTTTCGAGCCAGGATTTTCGTTCACGGGGCCAGTTCGCAGGTCCTTTCGTACTTTGACATAATTGACAATACTATTTCATAATATTTATGATAGATTTGTCTGACGTGACATTTAAAATTATTTCGGTGTCAACCTTACGTCAAGCTATGCTTACGTCAACATGGCTGAGATCGTCGGTGCTCGAGCTGTCATTTGTAGCCTCGAACGCCCGAAATTACTAACTAAAATCTTAGATTGACTTCAATCTCAGATTCTCAAACAAAAATTGACTTAACTTGACGTGGAGTTAAGGACAGTACAGGGGACTTAGCAGGAACAATTGACAGCTACGTAAACGTATCGTTATCGTATGTCAATTGTATGGGCGCTGTCTTAATTTTCATACAAATCTCATTCTATAACGTTACGTTTACGCACCTGCAAATGCCCCCTGTACTGAATACAGTAATACTGAATACAGTATAAAAAGGGAATATCACTTACTATACCAATATAATATGTATAAATAAACTGCTAGGCCCCCTGTAGCCTTAAGTCGCTGATGATATTCTTGGCATTCAGTAATCCTTTCTAGTGCTAAGGCGTTAAGAGGTAGTAAACTATAAGCATTTCCATTTTGTAACATAAAGTTTATACCTGCAGGCTGCAGGTGAGTCTCTGGGAAGCCGGTGAACTGACGCTGCAGCCGGCACTTAGAGATAAGCTCTTAAGAAATATAGTTTTATAAACATTTTTATAATCACCACTTTTGCATGGAAAATATAAGGCTTGGCACAAACCAGCGACTGATTGTACTCGGCTATTGCACGTTACCGCTTAACTATTTCATACTGGACTCAAACTTACGAGCGGCATTGTGTAGTTAGTTGCCGTCACTCAAATGTACATTGTATAGCGACGCGACCAGTCGCGACCATCGGTAGCCCGTTCCCCAAATCTTTTTAGTAGGTACTAAAAAGGTATATAGGTATATTCATCATATGATTATCTTAGATGATGTGGAGTTATTATCCTCGTGCATGTAAAATGGTTGATAATATAATTGTCTAACGTTTCGTCTTCAAATAATTATATTAATACGTGAAGCGAAAACTTCTAACCCCTTTTTACGAAAATTATGCAAACGGGGGAGTACGAAATTTGGTACAGATAAAGTTATGTGAAGGAAGGTGTGCAGAAAGCTAATTTTTTAATAATAATTCTTAGAAAATATTTAATTATACAGATTAATAATATTCTTCTTCCAAGTATGATTCTTGATTTGTCCCAGTTGTCAATATTTCTTTCACATTCCATAGTTCGTCTAAGAGGCAAAAGAACTCAATAAAGTTCAAAATTTAAAATTAGTCGAATTTCAACCAGTAGCCGACCGCTAGTTAATGTAAATCTCTACACATTACGCATGAGATCTCTTCGTCCACTCCACCGTACACGCTCGTGTCCACTCCACTGTACACGCTCGGGTCCACTCCACCCTACGCAGCCGGGTACGGGGGGGGGGGGGGGGAACGTAAAAAGCCACGTTTTGTCCACGAGGGTGTAATTTTACACTCCGCTGAGCTTTGACCACCCCCCGGGTTGTGGACAGTTTCAGAACTATACATTATACGGTCGCCGAGAAGCCGGTGTCTACTTTTGAACCTTATTCTCATGACAATAACATTGAAATGTAGTACACAGGGTTGGTCGGCGATTGTACTACATTACTTCGTTTACTTCGTTTTTTGCGTTTTTTATATATTACGTTATAATTATATATGTAGTAATGACTGGACTCAATGATACGTTAGAACTTTAAAAGTATTATTACACATTATATGACTAGTAGTAGCTCATCTTGTGTGACTTTTCTTATTTCTATTCCATGAAATGATGGGTGAATGACGACGTTTTTAGGTGATATTCTATACAATGAAATGAGAGTGAAGAGAAAGTTTTGGAATTAAGAACGAGTGCGTTTTTCGAAAGGGAACTATAATAAAGCGTTTAGTTTTTCATTTACAAACAACAATAGCTAATTCCGCTCGCTTCTGGGCGAATTATTATGGTAACTAAGGTGAAAATCGACCGTCTAAATGGCGATTTAGTCACTTGCGACCTCGCCGAATTGCCATTTAGACGGTCGATTTTCGTTGTTAAAGTCGTGCGGACTTTAATCGCCAGAGTAAATCCCGTATTAGTTTCTTGACTAAAAAACGTTTTCATAATACGCGCAAGTTCTTAGCCCGCGTGCAAACTTCTCGTTTCATTATTAATTTTTACTTTGTATCAAGTGCGCCATTAAAAATGTACAGCTTGAAGGGGTTGAGTTTTGTATCCCGGGGGGTGAAAAATAAATTAATTCTGATGAAATTTCTCGAGAACGCTTTGTTTGTTCTGTTTAAAATAAGACCAGATTAATATCGGACCTTTTGTTTTAGAGATCCGCGGTACAATAAGATTTAATGAAAATTAAATATCAATTTCAAGATCTAAAAGGTGATGGTTCAAAATTGACCCAGAGTCGACAGCAATGAAATGGTTGGCAATGTCTTCACTTTAAGTCATATTTGTTGTCGCCAAAAGGAAATTCCCGAAAAACGCCGGGTATAGAAGTTATAAGTAAGAGTAAGCATACTTGTTCTATGGAAACGTCCGACGCGCGACGTGAGACGATGTATGAAAAATTACGATTTCCGAAAGACATTAAAAACGTGGTTGTAATGTATTGCTTAAGTTGGTCGGTGTAGGTGTAGTTTTTGGTGTTGAAATTGTAGGTATGCTGAATACTCATACATACGTCAATATGTACTTGTTGGTACGCACGTGATCGATTTACGAGTTCACACATACTCACAGTCGGTGCGGTCACTGCCTTTGTGTTTAAATATTTTGAGGCGTCCCAGGAAAAAGGAAAATGTTTGGAAACTAGTCGAGCAGGAACTTTGTCGATATTGTACATAGACACAATATATAACAGCATCAGGATATAAAAATGAAATGAACTGTTGTAGCCGGATGACCTGTGGAGATCGCTGGATTTACGTTTCATTCAATATGAATTATTATTTGATTAAAATTAATACTTATTTATTATTTACGCTATGATATTGGGTATTATGTGAAGTATTATGATTATCTAATGGGAATGCCAATAACGTAATTACAAAAAGAGTTAATTATTATTCTATAAAAAAAACTATTATCAAGATCGGACTGCTCTGTAAAAAGTGATGCGTGGTCACATACATGAAAATAAAGAGCCTTCGTTTTTAACGTCGGTTAAAAAAATTGTTTCCAAACTGGCGCCCGCAACTTTGTCTGCGCAGAACTAACCGAGACCGATTGAGCCTATTTTTAAAACGGAACCTTAAGATAAAAGTAGCCTTATATACTCCTTATAACATCGGCTATCTGCAAGTGAAATTCCCGTCATATTTGGTCCAGACGTTTCAGGAATTAGAAGAAACAAACAGATGGACAGACAGACAGACAAAAAATTTTTTTTAAATCGATTTTTTATTGTAAGTAGGTACATTACAGCATAAACTTTTATATGCATTTAGTGAAAAGCTAATAACTTAAAATTACAAACAGATACTTCAATTTTATTTATTTGTACAGATTCTAATCTCGTTTCTGTCTCAGCCGAAGTCTTAAATATAAACAAAATGACCGTGACGAGATCCTTACAGCCTGTAGGCAAACAGCTACGGCCGGACGACGGCAGAAGCTTCATAATAGTTTGTTTGTATTATTAGAACGTAGTCGATTACCGTCGGGATATATTAGAACCAATTCCAGAAGTGTTGGAAACTGCTAAACGTTTATTTTCACGACAACACAACCGCTATTAAGCCCCTAACCAAATAACTTATTAGTTATTTCTAGATGTTCTAGACTTCGTATGCTCAAAAGACGATCCCGTGGCAAACCTACATTTTTTCGCGCTAAAAAGTAGCCTATGTCCTTCCCCGTGGTCTTCTCTACAACTGTGGCAAATTTCATCAAAATAGGTTCAGTAGTTTTGGCGCCTATTCAATACAAACAAACAAACATTCCTCTTAAAAATATTAGTCTAGATTAATGTATTTGCGTATAAAAGCACGGTGCTGTTAACACTAATGACGTATTGCTGCGGTCGGTGGTGAGCTGCGATGTTGTGTGCTGAGCTGTTGTGTGCAGCGCTGCTGTGTGCTGCGCTGCTGTGTGGTGCGCTGCTGTGTGATGCGCTGCTGTGTGCTGCGCTGTTGTGCACTGCACCGCGTTCACCAATAACACGTGATTTCAATTAATTTGTATTGTTAATTAGTGTTTAAAATAATTCGGGGATAAATTATGGTTGTGTAAATTGCCGATTGCGTGTTACAGATTTACAATTAATACTATAAGCGCTAAACTAAGGACGCTCAATTTCAAATTCAACGATTCAAACCGTCCTTTATAAGAATGGCAACGCTCTTGTAATTTCTGTTGTAATGATAATATTCTTTTATGAAGTGAGTCATTTGCGCGTTTATCCTCTATATTATCTGACATATATACATATATACATATATGTATATATATATTTTAGAGAAAAAAGTTTTTGTTTGTTTGTATTGCATAGCACTGTATATTAAGTAGACTGCGGGAAAGACAAAGGCTTCTTTTTATTAGGATCACTCGCATGAAGTCTAGTCGTGGACAAAATCTAGTAATCTAGGTCCCGTGAAACCTTCACGAATCGCGCATAACAATAGTTTTTTATTTAGAAATACATTATGCACGACTCGTGAATAATAATATTTGATAATTACATAAATGTTTGTTGATAAGTTTTTGTTATTACGGCATAACACATTATCTCCTGAAATATATTGTGAGTACGAGGGCTGATTGATAAGTTTCCGAAACGACAAAGAAAAACTTCAAAAATCTATTTAAAATAAATTTATTTCTCAACGTAGTTTCCTTCTACCTCGATGCATTTAGTCCAGCGCTTCTCCAATGCCGTTACACCAGTTTGATAAAATGTTTTCTCCAACCCCTCAAAATACTCGTCCACGGCAACAATGACTTCTTCATGATGATGAATGAATGAAGATGAAAATCTCTGGCCACCTAACTATTTCTTCAGGTTTGGGAATAAGTGGAAGTCGCACGGGGCCAGATCCGGGGAATAGGGTGGATGCGGTAGCAATTCGAACCGCAATTCATGGAGTTTGGCGACTGCAACCATTGACGTGTGTGCAGGTGCGTTGTCATGGTCGAACAAAATTTTTTTCTTGGCCAAATGTGGTCGTTTCTTCTGGATTTCCTCACTTAATTTTTGCAGCAAGCTTGCGTAGTACTCTCCATTTATTGTTTTTCTTTTTTGCAGATAATCCACTAAAATAATCCCTCGAGCATCCCAAAAAACAGTCGCCATCACTTTACCGGCCGACAAAACTGTTTTTGCTTTCTTCGGCGCAGGTTTTCCGCTCTCAGTCCACTGCTTAGATTGTTATTTTGTCTTGGGAGTATAATGATGTATCCAGGTTAAATCGACTGTTACATAATGCCGCAAAAACTCATTAGGATCTCGGTTAAACAGCGCCAAACACTCCGATGAATCGTCCACTCGACGTTGCTTTTGGTCTACAGTGAGCAAACGCGGCACCCATCGCGCGCAAAGCTTTTTCATTCCCAAATGTTGGTGCAAAATATTAAAAACGCATTCAGATGAAATCATCACCATCTCTGCTATCCGAGAGATAGTTGATAGTTGCGAGCAACTTTAAGCGCCGATCATTCAATACAATTTTGTGAATTTTTTTGATCATGTCCGGATTCGTGACTTCATTTGGACGGCTGAACCTGTGGGCGTCTTCGCAGCTCTGTCTTCCACGTTTAAAATCAGTTACCCAGGTGTGAATTGTACTCAATGCAGAAGCAGAATTACCTAAAACACTGTCTAGCTTGGTTTTAATCTGGGTTGCTGTTTTCTCTTTTAAAACGTAAAACTTTATCACCGCACGAATTTCGTTTCTTTCCATTGTTAAAAAAAATTTACGACAGAGAAAGTTCTACGTCCTCTCAAACAAATTCCATCAGTTCGATTAAATTCAAATTTGGCGTTCTATTTTCAAAAAGATGCCAGAATATAATGTAATATTCCTTTTTTGCGTATCATTTTTTTAAGTTCGTCGTTTCGGCCAGTTATCAATCAGCCCAGGTACATCAGAAATCTACTGTCCATGATCTCATTTACGGCACCTCGTGTAACGGGCGTGTTCGGGGATTAGCCGCTGGGCCGGTAGCGGTTTGTAGTGGTGGGTTTAGCGGAGCTTCTCACTCCACATGTTATCCTGGGAAACAGGATTTTAGTTTATGGAGTAAACGAACAAACGGGTCGCCTGATGGTAAGCGATATATTGGGAGTAGGCTTTATGTTATTTGGAATTATATTTGAGTTTTTTTAGTTTCTTGCGTGTTTTTGTCGACGCCTTAAAATATTTAAACACAAAGGAAGTGACCGCAACGACTGCAGACGTGGTTGAACTACGTATTTACACATAAGTATATGTGCGTGCGCACGATGTTAACTGATTTTCATCTTATGCCTGATCGAGCGGCAGCTCGTTCGATAGTACCCCCTAAAAGTCTATCAAATATTATTCATCATGACTGCATACAATATTATTGCTTATTACAGAGTGACGAGTATGTACATTGTACAATTTACGTGGCGCAGCGGCTGCATACATAATATTATGAAGGTTGAATAAATATTAAATCTGAAATGGTGTGTCCGCCGCAGACGTTACAAGGTCGGTTAATAATAAACTTTGTTCCACATATCGATTTTATTACTACGGCCATAAGGTCCAAAAGTGTTCCACTGGTCGTGTCGCCGACCGACCGTACATAATGTATGTGTGTATGAGAGATCCGTATTAACGCGGGGGGAGCGGATTACGGGCTCGTGGGCAGTTGCTGATGTTGTCATATTGAATATGATCGTTGTCCAGTTTGAGCCAAATTATGTGAAATTATGAAAACCCTAATTCTCTTACAAATGTGAAAGTTTGCGAGGGTGGATGGATGGATAGAACATTAATTTTTAATTTTACATACTAATTACTAAGCAATTAAATACAGTGGTTCAATTTTGTTTTTGGTTATGAGAATTAGCCGTATAATATTGCAATGGACCCCAAACTAGGCCGGCCTGTGTAGCCTGCATCTTGGTGGTCCTAATCCATAATCCATCTAAGGTCTAAGTCCATCGGAGGATGCTTATTACTTTTTCACGCAAAAACTACTACTTAACCGGATTTTGTTGCAATTTGGTTTGGTGTGCTAGTAGTTTAAGCTCTGCATTAATACATAGGCTACTTTTTGTCTCGAAACGTCTACGTTTCAGTTCTCCTCTTTACGTTACATTACATTACATACGTTTACATAAGAAGGATCTTTTACCTATATTAAATTATTCTTTTTAAACAATTCTTACCACTTTAACGTTACACAATACACCGCAATAAAATACATTGTCTTACTCCGTAGCCGGCGAGGGCTAATTGTGCGCGTCACGTGGATAGTACTCGGCCGCGCGGCGACGTCAAGTCTTGTCACGAGTTTCGCACTAAACTCAAGGCTGAACTTAGCTAAACCGCTTTTGTGTAATTGTATTTACTGTGAGTAGCTCAGTGGCCTAGTGGGAAGACCGTTTGATTGGCACTCGAGAGAGTGCAGGTTCGATTCCCAGGTTGTGGCGTGTACCAATGAGACTTTTTCAGATCTCAAGTACATTATACGGACGCTCTAACGTTGAAGGAAAATATCGTGAGGAAACCCGCACATGGTCGGCCCCATACGTATTGACCAGTCATTCCTCTTGACTAGGCTGACTGTGTTGTAAGAATACCGTATGTGCTTGGGTAACCATACGACATTTAAAAACAAACTGTCCCAAGCTCTACAGTATTTCTAAAGTGGTTAATACTTCGCTCGGATGCCGAGTGATGCCTAATTGTTATTTACTGTGAAGTGGAATATGATGTTTGTTTTATGTATATACTATAAACGTTTTTCTTCTTCTAGATGCTATCTTGCTATAATATAATACAGTAAAGTAACGCTTTTCGGCTTTACAATATGCTTAGATTTTTTTATCCTAAGTCCTAGTCCATACTTACACTGGTTGGCCGCTTATAAAATGTACAATAAAATTTTTAAAATTGAAAAGCCTTTTCACATAAACATTTTGTAGCTCGAAAAATGATGACAGATTTTGTGTATTTTTCTTAATATTGTAGTGCACGGCATGATATTATGGTTTATTGAATAACTGCACCATGAATGCATGAATGCTGCACCCGACATATGTTGTCCTGTCTTAGCTATGAACTGGGATGAATAAATAACTATCCGCATACACCTACAGTTTCTACACCAACAACTGCACCTACAAACTACATCTACTACCTACACTAACCTACACCTACTACCTACCCCTACAATCTATTACAGAATAAGCGACCACTGAGGGTTGCAGATTTTTACATTATTAATATACTATACAGTTTGGTGTTAGCAGGGTGAAAATTTGAGGGTGAAATTTGCCACAGATGTAGACCACGGGGAAGGAGAAGATTGGCTTCTTTTTACAATTCTTTGTACAATTTAAGGTACCGCGGGATTTCCTTTTGCCCGCGCGAAGTTGCGGGCAACACCTAGTGACTAGTCGATTATAAGTTCAGTCTTAGTTGAACATCGGTAACAACCGCACGCTATTCGAGTTAAAGTCAGTAATCTCCAATATTTTTGATTCAAGTGCCTCTTATTATTCTCCAAATTACCTATACTTTATATTAATATGTACACTTGAGTCATGTTCACGTGCAGTACGTGTAAGACGTCGTGTAACGATGGTGCGCAGTGCTCCACATGTAAAAACACCGACAACTTCAGCTGCGCCGGAATAAGCGAATCGGGCTATAGGAAACTGGGTGCAGACAGAAGAGCGGCTTGGAAATGTTCTAATTGTAGGACTATGGTCAGTGGCAGAACTGTGTAAGAGGCATCACCTGGTCCCGTTAAGGATCCGACGTGATGTTGCTGACTTAGTCCTCTTACTTAAGATAGCTTCTAATAAAATCGATTCGCCTGAACTTTTGGAAAAACTCAACTTAAATACACCTATAAGAATCTTTAGATCTAACCCCCTTATTTTTCTACCAGTAGTCACGACCAACTATCGGAAGAACTCGTTTGTCTTGCGCGCAGGTAACAATTTTAACAAAATCTGTAAATCTGTGGACTTGGATTTATTCACAACCGGCACAGCGACAGCTAAGCGATTACTTTAACAATATTTGCTCCAGTAACGTAGTGTTGACTTCTACTATCTTTGTACTTTATACTTTTATAGGTACTTCAAAATTTAAATGAGTCTTAATAAGTTTTTTAACTTTTATCCTAAATGTACTATTGCTATATATAAGCTAACCACTTGATAGTTGATTGTACACTTGTGACTGTTTCTTTCTTTATAATTTATAAACTGTGTCAAATTTAGCGTGTATTAGTGTACACTATGTTTAACTCCTGTTAACCTATTCAGTTTCTACATGTGAGGACCTGTAATTGACTTTCTAATGATTAGAATAGTTTTATATTGTTATTACTGATAGCTGTTGGTCTTCCTAACAAAATAAAATAAAATAAAATAAATTACCTCTACACTAAAATCGTTGGTTAAAATAAAATAAAAATCAAAATATGGTTTCTGAAGAGATTTGAAACAAATGCTTTCCTTGTCCTGTCTACTTGTTGGCTTACCAGTTATCACCGGTTTGGTAACTAGATCGGCGCGAAGAACCATTTTATGTTAATTGGGTCCAGCACAAATGAAGTAACTAACAGCAAGCGCGGGTTTGCCAAATGCCAGCCGGGTCGCGAGCCAGACCCCCAGACCCCAGACCGCCAGACGACCCGCGCCAGACCGCTAGACCTGTGCCAGATACTTTGTTTGCTGTGCAATCTAATTAGTAGGCTTGGTGTAGACGAGCTACAAGCTACAATATGCGACATAATCATCATCATAAAACGTTTTGCATAATCAGTAACGGATACTTCGGGCACATGATTTGATGCTTAAATAAACAAGTTTAGGCAGAAAATAAAGTATCTAGTATATTATAATGCGACACCAGCAATTTATACTAGGCTAACTCATAAAAGTGAACTTTACAGGAGCGGCTTGTAAAGGGAAAAACGTTATAACTTTTATACTAATTAAGATACTTATTTGAAATTCTGTGCCCATAATAGTTCATTTATTCATTGTAATGTCCCATATTTGGTTTTCCTTAATTATTTATAGGTTTTTATTTAGAGCAAGTTAGCCGTATGTTTACGTAATTTGTCAATTAGATTCTACATACCTATGTCTCTATCGTAGTCAGTTATACGTCTAAGTGTTAGCGTTGTGTTACACGGACTTTCAACTCAGGGACTGTTTTTTTTAAAACGTAGCGTAATGATACATATTTATATGTTTGACTTACATTATAATATTTAGTTACACCTAAACTTACCTTTCTCGACAGTTCTAAGCATAATATTATAATAATATACACTTACTACTTAGTGTAGTTAGATTTATGTACAACAAACAAGCGGCGCGTCCCCTTCCCGCGCAGACTCCGCTAATAATAGTTAGCGTAATATAAATCGAGTGATTTCAAAAAGTGCCTTCTCTTAGCGGTTTATAAAACATAAAATACTCTGTTTTAATCCACTTTAATCGAAACGGAAATAAAAATACTAAACTCGACAAAACTCGTGTGTCATTGTATTCATTTCGTAGTAAAATAATAAGTGACATTTAAATTGGTAGTAATACGTTTAGATAATATTGGCCATGAACTGTAAGAATTACAATTTATAATTGTGTATCATGTGATACATGTAGTCCGTCTGCGCCAAACCTTGCTGCATACAGTAAGTATGTTGTGCTAAAAAACCTTGGCAGTTGGCACATAAAGAATATAGGATTACAATACGGATACTATGTTACTTTATCAAAACTTTTATTTGTAGTTTGATTGTCTGTGGCTTTGATGACCTCTGTGGCTAGCGCGTCAACGCTTAAGCCGTAGGTTTCGGGATCGAATCCCGCCGAAGGGTCAAAAGGTTTTTCTGTGTTCTTGGGTCTTGGATGTGTATTAAATATATGTATAGTTTAATAAAAATCTCAAATATATGTATACACATCTTTTCTCAACCATTTTTATGTCGCGACCGCGGCGACCCACGAAAAAGCCAAGTAAAAAGTCTTGCGGCCCCGTCTATAAAATTATACTAATAATATGTACATAGCGCGCTATTTTTATCAGCTATACGTGACATTAGCCTTCACTGGTACTACAGACGCAATAAAAAAAATAAAATAAAAAGATACGAACGTATTTTCTTATTTTATTTTGTTTAATGGGGACAACCAAAAATGTTTACAGTGATCACACAATTCATAATTCGTATTCAGTTACATATTCATAAATGTGACGTCGTTATCCACATATTATTACACATTTTTGTTTACTCGAAAGATAAAAAATATGATAAGTTACATCATCAGATACAAAATATAAGTGAATTGCTATTAACAATAATAATAATAATTCTCGAAAGAATGCTTACATAAAAAAATCTTGCGCATATGGATTTGAACAGCAAAAATATACATTACATCACACAGCGTGAGTGTGTATCTGTGCGTGCGTGTGTATGTGCGTGTGCGTGTGTGTATGTGCGTGTGTGTGCGTGTGTGTGCGCGTGTGTCTGTGTGTTCGCGCGCGCGTGTACACGTGTGTGTCTTCTGTACCTAAATAACGTAGTTTGTATATTTTATTATTTTTCAACAGACTGCGATCCCCTTTAAAAACAAGCTCAACCCCCCCAAGGGTCGCGATCCCCGCGGAGAAACGATGGTATAACAGTATTAAATATATTTCCGTTGTCTGGTACCTGTGATACAAGTTCTTCGGATACTGGACCAGAATGACGTGGTGTGAAAGCGTCCATATATATTATTATTTGTCATCCTGTGACAATATAATCGGTGCACTAAGCCTGGCACTAAGACGGAAGACAAAACAAATACCTACCTTTTCTTTTATGGAACCTCATATCAGTAGGGGGGGGGGGAGGCAGTTACTGTGCCCGAGGCGAGCTGAATTCTTGCTAACTACTTACGGATTATTTATCAAAGTACTGGACACAATATCCTAGTAAAGACGTATATATACTCCGTTCACCTCAATTTTAACCTTTTTATAAACAAAAAGACAATAGTGCACTATATATAATGATGCATTACATGACATTTTTTATTATAAATGTCACTCATTTATCGCGCCCCAGCGACACATTAATTTGGTCGTATTTCATCTTTTGCTTTTCATTTAGATTTAATTTGATTCAATTGGATCTGATCAGAGAATACACACCGACAGACGAACGTACAAACAACGTCCGCCGACGGAGCGTTTGACTTGCAAATGCCGACCGTACTGTTATGTCCCGTCCCTGTTAGGGTTGTTGCTGACGTAACGTCGAATCAGCACATCCCGTGTTTAGTCTGGTCTAGACTCTAGCTGTGAGTCTCAGTTGGTCTTCAGTCCTCGGTCGTGACGGTTCTGCCCAAGGGTCCTTTCATATATTATTGTATTTTCCTTTAATAAAAGTGGTTGTGGAAAGAAACCTTTTTTTTAAAAAGCCTAATCCGAAGGGACCCCTAACATATTTGGTGGCAGCGGTGGGATCGGATATCCCCAGTGTCGTTTTATCCTGGAAAGTTATCGTAAGAAAGTAAAAATCTAAAAATTCGTCAAAAAAAAAAATCTTTAGTGAAAGTGCAGTGAGGAAACCAACTCATTTCCAATATCCATAAAGTCATTAAGAGCAAAAGTCAAAGTGAAAAGTGAAAATCCCAAGTGCATAGTGTTAAAATCCTAAAAGTTATAACCGTGTGAACGAGTCATCCTATCCAGCCGGGCGCGGGCATGCATCGAGTCGCCGTGCAGCTTATCTTCGCCGCCCACGCGTTGATATCACTGTGAGTCTTTGGTCACTGTTTACATTTAGTAGCCTTCTAAGGTTACCTAGATTTAGGGTTCGGTACTCCACTAAGATAATCCATATTTGTAATTTAATTTGTTATCATTCTCATTAATACTATTTTTCAATATGTCGAAAAGTGAACAATTAAAACTTAAGATTCCTATGTCCGAATCGGAAGCTGGTCCATCTGACACAGCTAAAAACCCTCCTGTTTCTCCCACAGCAACGACCCGAAAGGGAACCGCTTCGGGTACGAGTGCCATGATGGTCGAACTGGATCTAAATACACTATTTAAATTTATCAAACCATTTGATGGTTCCCGGGAGTGCGTAAATTCATTTATTATAAATTGTAATAACGCGTATGACTTGGCCACTGAGGTACAAAAGCCAATCCTATTTCGTTATATCTTTAGCCAGTTACAAGGTAAAGCCGAAATTGCTTGCGCTATCAAAGAATTTAAAAAGCGGGATCAATTAAAAGAATTCCTGCGAAACCAATTCTGTGAACGTAAGCATTATGATCACATACTTATGGACTTGCAAGAAAGTAAACAGGGTCCTAATGAAAATGTTACACAATATTCTTTACGCGTAGAAACCTATCTTTCACAGCTTCTGACTGAGGTAACCCTGTCCAATTGCACACTAAAGGAAATCCCTGGTCGTTCAGCGGCCATGGAGGATTTAGCACTTCATCATTTTCTTATTGGCTTACATCCCCGCATCTCAAATATTGTGCGTTGCAGAAATCCGCGAAATTTAAATGACGCTATTAATATTGCGATATCTGAGGAGCGCATACAACAAAGTCTTTACAAACGACCTCAGTTGGGAGAATCGAAGTTAAATAATAATCAAAGTAACTTGAGACCCAGACCGTTTTTCTCACGATCATATGGACAACCAAGCACGTCACGTAATCAGCCTTCTTATCAGCCGAGATTTAATTCTCCAAATAATAACCCTAATAACAACAATAATAATAATTATTCAGACAGAACCTAATCGGTGTTTTGTCGATATTGTAAAACTACGGGCCATGATATTAAAGATTGCGCGAAAAGGGAATACAATAACAGCCGATTTAATAATAAATTCCGGCAACATCCGAATCGAATGCATTTGGTTATGAATGAACATGATGATCAACACGTCGATGACTCATTCCAATCGGATAATAATAATTTAAACTAAATTCCGTCTCGCTCTCGTGTCGTGCGGGACTAATTAAATCCGAAATCGACACGAAAACTTTCTCTCGCGTTATACGACAGGGTAACCAGCCCCAAAATGGAAACGCTAAAAAATCGTCTCGCGTTATACGACAGGGTAACCAGCCCCAAAATGGAAACGCTAATAAATCGTCTCGCGTTATACGACAGGGTAACCAGCCCCAAAATGAAAACGCTAATAAATCGTCTCGCGTTATACGACAGGGTAATCAGCCCCAAAATGGAAACGCTAATAAATCTCTCAGCATCATACAACAGGGTAATCAGCCCCAAAACGGAGATGCATCCTTCAGAGTCACGCAGCAGGGTAACCAGCCCCAAACCGAAGACTCCCTCGTAGTTGAACCTGAAAAAAAAGAAATTTACGAAATTAATATTGATACAACTAAGCGACGCTTACCTCACATATTAGTAGAATCTTCAGTTTCAGATATCCCTTTATCTTTGTTAGTCGACTTGGGCTCGTCGATCTGCTTAATAAAAGAAACCTGTATATTAAATAGTCAAAAATTAATTAAAGAACCTGTAAAACTTAAAGGCATAGATCCAGGCGACGAACCAACTTCTACAGAGGGTCACTTACAACTTACGCTAAAATTAAATGACAAAAATCCGTTAGTATTTAAATTTCATGTAATAAAAGAGATTAGCTTACCTTACGATGGTATTATAGGCACAGATTTCTTAACAAAATTCGGCTGCAAAATAGATTACACGAATGATGTATTAAAAATAGGAAAATCCGAAATTAAATTACTTTTCACCGAACCGTTCTTTATTGTTCCACCTCGAAGTGAAGCTGTGATTCAATGTTCAATACAGAAAACTAATTTAAAAGAGGGTGTTATAGTTAATCAACATCTTTCGGAAGATTTACTTATATCTAATTGCATCGTTAAAATCAAAAATAATAATCGCCTTAATTTAACTATTGCCAACACCTCTGAAAATTATGCACACATTAAAGGAGATCTAAAACTCCATGTTGAACCTTTAAATTTTCCTCTACATCCGGTAAATACATGTAGTTTATTTACCTCAGAAAGATCCGAAGCAGTAATAAAAGAACTTCGGACAGATCATTTAAATAAAGAAGAACTCAATGCTCTTGTTGATCTCTGTAGTCAATATCCGGATATCTTTCACATGCCTAGTGTCAGTTCCTTCGTAAAGAGGTAGTTTATTTAGGGCACATAATAGGCGAAGACGGCGTAAGGCCAAACCCAGAAAAAACAGAGGCTGTAGCTAAGTTTCCTATACCCAAGTCCCCTAAGAACATTAAATCCTTCCTAGGCCTTGTTTCCTATTATAGAAGATTTATTCCTAATTTCTCTAAAATAGCAAAATCACTTACCAGTTTCTTGAAAAAGGATGTTCCGTTCATCTGGAAAGAGGAACAACAACTTGCTTTTGAATCTCTTAAGGAAAATCTTATAAGTGCTCCGGTATTAGCTTATCCTGATTTTAACAAACCTTTCCTGTTAACTTGTGATGCATCCAATTACGCCATTTCTGCAATTTTGTCCCAAGGTCCTATTGGTCAAGATCGTCCCATAGCTTATTCCTCTAGAACTTTAAATAAAGCCGAAATCAATTATTCAGTAACTGAAAAGGAATGTCTCGCGATAGTTTTCGGAACAAAAGTTTTCCGGCCTTACCTGTTTGGTCGCCGTTTTACAATAATTACAGACCATAAACCGCTGAATTGGCTGTTCAGCTGTAAAGATCCGGGCTCTAGGTTAATTCGCTGGAGACTAAAACTTGAAGAATTTGATTATGATATTCAATATAAAAAAGGTAAAATAAATACAAATGCCGACGCTCTTTCCCGGTACCCCGTGAACCCAATCCAAGCCGAAAACCCATCTCCTTCAGCACCAGAACCCCAGGAGGAACAACCGTACTCACCAGATAGAGATCTTTTAGATTTGTTAGTGACACCGCCATCCTTTGATCCCGAGAGAGACCTCTTGGATCTCTTGCCCGATCCAATCCCTGTAGAAAATACTGAATCTCCATCAGAACTTTTGAATACTCCTCCTGATCCATTTGATCCACCCGGCCTCGAAGATGCCGTGGCTAATGAGCCTAACGATCAGCCTATCGTTGAACCAGATTTTGAAGTACCATCCGAGCCAACTCCTTCCACTAGCGCGAATCCAGATGCTCCTGTAGATGATTATCCTACCTTCTTAAAGTCCATGTCAGATAAAAGTAAAACATTTAATACTGTAATCGAAGAATATAACGAAAGTTTATTAAAATGTCCGGCTAAAGTAATCCTTGTACCAACATCTATTGACCTTGATGAATCCAACCTTTATCTTGAAGAAATGCTGAATGATTCTGAAACAAATCAAACAATATTAAATTCTGAAAGAGAGCTTTTTGGTTTCCATAAAATAGAACGTAATAATAAAATATGTTATTTGTTATTTTATAAAATTCATCATTTTGATGAAGCATCCTATCCAGAAATATTTGAAACCTTAAAGAGGATTCGTAATGAATTATTAATTTTCGGAAATACCAACGAAATAGGTATATCAGATATGAAAAATCCTTTTGAAAAACATTCATTTATTAAAATATTTAATATTTTAACTTACCTTTTTCATAACACGCAGATTAAAATAAAAATATATCATAATAAAATTATTTTCCCTGTCCCGACTGAAATAAAGAAAATATTACACGATAATCATGATGTCCCGATTGCTGGCCATTTAGGTTCTGCTCGCATGTATAACAGGATAAAAGAAATTTACTATTGGAAAGGGATGCGTAGCGACATAGAAACATATGTTAAACAATGTAAATCCTGCCAAGAAAATAAAGCACTCCGACAAATAAATCGTGCTCCCATGCAAATAACTAGTACTTCAACAGAACCTTGTCAACGTGTAGCTCTTGATATTGTCGGGCCACTTCCAGAATCTGGTCCCGGTAAATTGAAATACATATTAACAGTTCAAGATGACCTAACGAAATTCTCTTCAGCATATCCTATTAGGACCACAACCGCGGAGGAAACATGTGAATGTCTCCTTCATTACATCTCAATTTTTGGTATACCCAAAATGATCCTCACAGATCAAGGGACAAATTTTACATCTGTACTGTTTAAAGAGACGTGCAAATTCTTAAAAATTAAAAATCTTTGGGCTTCGCCATACCATCCACAGACGCAAGGGGCTCTTGAACGAAGTCATTCCACCCTTAAGGAATATTTAAAATCATACATTAATGAGGAACAAACAAATTGGCCTCGATATATATACACTGCCATGCTAGCTTATAATACATCCGTCCACTCTACTACACATTTTACACCATATGAATTAATGTTCGGTAATAAACCATTTATACCAAATTCTATTTATAGCGAATCCCCAGGGGCTACATACCCTGAATATGTCCGCATGTTGCAGAATCGTCTCAAGTACTCCCGGCAAAAAGCCGTAGAATTCATCAATAAATCTAAAGGAAATTCCAAAACATATTATGATACACGGACACGACCAGTCAGCTATCATGCAGGCGATTACGTTTACGTAAAGAATCATTTAAGACTGCGGAAAGCCTTGTCCCCAGTGTGGAAAGGCCCCTATAAAATAATTAAGATCAATGGTAATAATACATTGACAATATTAATTAATCGACGTCATGTCGTACACCACTATGACCAGGTCAAACCTGCTCATGTGCCGAGTTCGTAAAATGCTTGCTTTTATACATACTTTACATTTAAATTTTACTTTATTATACTTACCTATACATTATTTACAAATTACTTTTACCTTACCTTTTTATTACTCTTCATACTAGTGCACACTAAGTATATAATATTAGTTATTATAATTTATAATAGCAAGATACTGTTCTATTCTTGCAGAACTCATCAACATGCTGAAAGTCAGCAAAATCATTACGTTCAACAATTTAAATCAAGCCCAGGGATCTATTTTGACTATCTTGGCAAGCTCAGCGTTATTAACGGGAAATTAAATATCTTGATGCCAATGGACATATCTCACTTAAGTACACATATTGAAAATATAGACTATGCTATAAAATTAGTTAAGGATCTTTGTGAGAAAACGACATTTAGTAATATCGATTGTCACCATCTCCTCGAGCCGCTAGCTGTTAGATATAATGATATGTATAAGGAATTTAGTTCTGTATCCCATTTAGTTACCAGGAAATCAAAGCGTGCTTGGGTGAGTGGAATAGGCTCAATAATAAAACATGTATTTGGCAATTTAGATGAGAATGATGGTCTTAAATACGACGAGGCTATAAAAGTATTGTTTAATAATCAAAATAAATTAGTTTCTCTTGTCAAAAATAATATTTTACTTACCACATCTACCGTGTCGATGTATAACGATACTATAAATAAAATTAAAATTAACGAATTAAATTTGAATGATGCTATCGACAACCTCTCTGTTAAAGTACGTAATATATCTATCATCACGGATGAGCTCTGGTCTCAGATCAGTATTAACCAGGTTATTAATAATTTAGAAACTTCAATTTTAACATTATCCTTCCAATTGGAAGACATAACTAATTCTATTTTATTCAGTAACCAAAATATCTTACACCCTTCTTTAATCACGACACAGCAGTTATTCAGAGAACTTGCCGATAATCATCAACATTTACCTAATAATATGAAGTATCCTGTGAGCCTCGACATAGCCTCAATGAGTTCTATGTTAAGTATTTCTAAAATTGATAGTTATTATGTAGATAATAAGATATTTTTTGTTCTCCAAATTCCGTTAGTGTTAATTAAGGAATTTATGTTATTTCATAATATTGGATTACCGACACCACATGACTCTAGCAACCCCAACTCTTTCAGTTTAATAATACCTAATTCAAAATACATAGCAATGACCAAAGACAAATCGCAGTATTGTATCTTGGAAGATATAAATAGTTGCAAAAACATGTTAAACGAAAACTATATTTGTGAAATTTCAATAATTTATGTAACAGAAATTAAGTCCACATGTGAAACAGAGTTTATGAGTAGAGTAATTGATAAAATCCCGGAAAATTGTGAAACTAAATTAATTTTTGGAGAGTTAGATATTTGGAAACCGCTTAAAAATAATAAATGGATTTTTGTACAGTCAGTACCCGGTAAGGTCTCTATAGATTGTAGAAATAGCGAAGCATCCGAAATTAAGATTTTAGGCACTGGCATTATGTCACTTCCTAGTAATTGTATCGGTTATCATAAAAGCAATACTCTCATAACTCAACACGATTTTGTCAACGCTACCATAGAAATTGGAATACCTGATTTTAATCTTATTAATGACAGCTGTTGTAATTTTAAGAAATTAAATTTAAGCGCGAGGAATGTGACCCCTATCAAACTACAAAATTTTGATTTAGATAATATTAAATTTAATCGACAAATTTTTCTTAAAAATCTTGAGGACTCAGAAAATATTCTAGAAAATCCTCATATAGTTAAATACGGTACACATTACTCCGTATTAGTCATACTCATAGTGATAGTAATATTTTTTTATTCCATATTTAGATTTTATAACTGTGTTAAACCCGGCAGCAGAACCTTAAAATTGAATCTAGCAAAAGTTGACTCTAATTCCAAAGTATCTAAAAATATTCAGTGTAACATAATAGAAATGAAAGAACCTGAACAGAATGTTGAAGATAATATAGAAATTGAAAACATTAATAATATTCGAAGTAGATTTTAGAATTTCAACTTTAACTTCGATGTTCCTCGAAGTTACATCTTAGGGGGGAGGTGTTATGTCCCGTCCCTGTTAGGGTTGTTGCTGACGTAACGTCGAATCAGCACATCCCGTGTTTAGTCTGGTCTAGACTCTAGCTGTGAGTCTCAGTTGGTCTTCAGTCCTCGGTCGTGACGGTTCTGCCCAAGGGTCCTTTCATATATTATTGTATTTTCCTTTAATAAAAGTGGTTGTGGAAAGAAACCTTTTTTTTAAAAAGCCTAATCCGAAGGGACCCCTAACAGTACGTACATATTCATACAGATTCTTTACTAATTCGAAAGCGATCGAGCTTTGCTCCGTCGCATTGCCTGTCTACATTATATACATATAAATGTAGAACAGATAATCAAAATTAAAAAAAAAATCAAGTAACCCCCGAATCGTCAAGTAGTGAGCGAGCTGATGAATGATTTATAGCTAGGAACACTCTCGAACGTATCAGCTTTAAATCGGTTCATTCGTTTGGGGATACGATTGCGAAGTGACGCAAGCAAAACCCTTTCATTGCGGGTCCCAGGACAGATTTAGCATGCTCCTGAGATCATATCTAAAGGTTTTTGTGGTTGGTTGGTTACCGCTGTCGATCCTGGCTCACAGCAGTCGCAGCGGTGGGAATGTGTGGTGGGCCAAATACTCGTTTAAAACCAAAGCCACCGTATCATAACCGCTAATGCCGCGTAATGCAACTCGTTATTTATTAATTGCAAGCATACTGCAGCCATTTGCATATAATCCCGTAATCTGCGCCGCCCAGCGCCCAGCCGCCCGCCCGGCGTAATCCGCCCAACACGTTTATGCCTTACGGATCGATACCTTTTAAGTAGCATGGACAAATTATGCAGATATTTTGAAAAGACCTGAACAAGTTAAGTCTTACGGTGTAAAGTAGGTGCGTGCACATATACACAAACAGTAGGTCGCGCCTGATATTATTAATTATTGTATTGGACGCAAGTTTTAATCGTATTCACATAAAAACCGGCTAACTGCGAGTCGGACTTGCGCCTGAAGGGTCCCGTACCATTATTGTATATATAACTATTAGTACTAATATCGACCACTAATATTAATATCGAGCCCTTAAAATACGTATAGCCCCTACGTATAGCCCCTACGCCCCTACGCCCTAGCCGTTATTAATAATATCAAGTAGAAAGTCACAGCACTTATTAGTCACTAGTTCAAATCCTGTAAAAGAACGGAGACTGTTTTCTGGAGCAAGGATTTCCAAAATAAACTGTAGATATCTTATATTAGGTCATTACATAATACGAAATCGGCGTTTTGTAAAGGAGGAACATAAGGTCGATTTTTTTTAAACATAATATATTTATTTAATCAAAGTATATACCATTGCTATCTATGCACTTTTGCCATCTCATGGGTATTTTATTGATTCCTTTACTAAAAAAACCATTCGGACAGCAATCGATAAAATCTTTGAAGGCGCTTTGGACTGCCCCATCGGAGTTGAATTTTTTCTCTTATCCAAATTTCGAAAAAAATGTCAATCTATTGGAGCAAGGTCCGGGGAGTACGGTGGATATCTTAGACATTCCTAATTGAATCTCCTCTAATTTGGTAGGCGTCTGTTGTGCAGTGTGTGGTCTAGCGCTGTCCTGAAGCAGCAGTGACCGAGAGCGAATGACTAACCTCGATTGTTTAGCAGCTAGCGTTTCCATCATGATTTGCAGTTGCTGGCAATAGACATCTGCCGTAATCGTCTGGCAAGATTACTTACGCCGGCACTAGTCCATCAAACGCTCACAAGTAACTTTTTGAGTCAATTTTCGCTTGGGGAAGGCTTTGGCTGGTTCGCCAGGGTTCAGCCATTGCGATGAGCATTTCTGACTATCGTACAGGATCCACTTTTCATCACAGGTAATGATTCGATTTAAAATACCTTCATTATTGTGCCGGTTGAGTAATGTAACGCAGCAGTCGACGCGCGTTTGTCGGTTTGCTGCACTCAATTCATGAGGTCATGAGGGTACCCACTTTTCAAGCTTTTTCACCTTCCCAATTTGCTTCAAGTGGATTAAAACAGTTTTATCACTAACACCGCAGCCTGCAGCTAACTCGGACGTGATTTTCGATGGATCCGCTTCCACAATAGCCTTCAATTCTTCATTATCAACTTTGGTCTCCGGCCGTCCACGGGGCTTGTTCTGCAAGTCGAAATTTCCAGAACGAAAACGTTGGAACCAAAAACGCACTGTGTTTTCTTTTGCGACACCGCCGCTATACACATCATTAATCCTTCGAGCCGTTTCTGCAGCACTGGTGCCACGGTGGAACTCGTACTCGAAAATAATACGATATTTCAAGTTTCCATTTTGTAAACAGAGTGACGCAAAGAAAAAACCAAAAGAAGGAAAAACAAATCAATTACGATTTTCGAAACACAAATGCATGAGTAAATAGCGGTATAAATTTGAAATTGGAATTCCTAACTAAAGAAGATATATTTGAGATCAAAGTGGCCAGTACGACAAAACGCCAATTTCATATGTAAGGACCTAATAATAAACCTGCTGATTATTTTTGTTTAGTCTGGTATCTTGTGTGATCACACAAGCTGTTTTAATAATCATTGTAAATTAACGTTCTTCGTATGATAAAATATGTCGTAAGAGTAATAACTTGAGAAAATATTAAAGTAAATAAATAAAATATAAGTAAATATTTATTTTCACTTAACAACACAGGCGCCGATAAGTTTTGAGCGTTGTAGAGCGCGTTGTGTATTAAAATTCTATTTCCTGCTATAACTGCCGGGAGATAGCTCACAGAGGGTACATAGATCACTTAGAGTGTGGGTGTAGAGAGGACATACCAAAACACGCAAACAGTACAAGGAAATTTAAACATACAATAATTGAAACTTCAAGTTGCAGAACAACGTTGAGAGATAAATGTGGGTTCGGGTGCAGTATATTATGAGTATGGCAACACACTTACATATACTTACAGGCGGCTTCAGTCAAGGACAATGCATGTCTAATGCTCGGTCTGAGGTTTTTTGTCGGGAGTTTATCTATTCAATACCGCTTTTTATTGGTTAACGCGTATGCGTCATCCAATCATAAGTGCTATTGAATAGATAAACTTCAGATAAATAACCTCAGAATCCGGGTATAAAATAGTTAGTAGAATCAGGTGTTACTTTGCGAAGTTCATTGCATACAATTTAATATTTTCATATTTTTTTATATATAATAAATTTTTATTGTACGCATGTCTAAAAGTTTGATCGTCTTAATACTAATATATGTTTCTGATTGTATGCCATATTTATATGTGCGCATTATGATAACATGGTGTAGTCTTTGCCGTTGCTAACCGTCACGTCGGGATATACACAGTAATTAGTGACGTTATCCGTATCTGCGGTGCTATTATGAACTTTCGTTGGTCATGGTCATCATTTTGACATTACATCTTTGTAAAAACACAATTTGAAAATTTAAAAAGTCAAAAAAGATTGCGCAAGCCTACGGGAATGTCCAACTAAATAGTACGCCATTTTGTCCTTCAGATAACGATTGAAACGCCCTTTAGACCAATCAAATCGTGTGACGTAGTGCATTTTGAAATAAGCCATGAAATGAGAACTGCCAAACGAAGCAGGGACCTATAATTGTGCTCTCGGCTTCGACATTTTTAACCGACTTCCAAAAAAGGAGGCGGCTATCCTATATAGACTTCATATTACTAGGTAATTAATAATCTGTGCTTCATAGAAAGGAAATCTACTCTGTGAGCCACTTCGATCGCAAATATTCTGGTCTCTTGATTTTTTTGTTCTTTTCAGTCTTAATAAATATTGTGGCCTGTGAGTTTACAAAACAATTCAATCATGGAATCTCATGATTCCGAACATCGAAAAGAATCCAATAATATCAAAACTTACTTCTTTTCTATGAAAATCTAAATTGATTAAACTTATTTATAAATGCGAAAATGTTTAACATATTTTAGGTTATGTTATTGTTTGGCATAGTTTATAATTTTGAAGTAAAGTAAGACAATATTGCGTTTCGATATTAACAAGATGGCTTTTTTCGAAAATTATATAAATTGTTTTAAATATGAAATGTACACAATTAATTTGAAATGCTCTTTTTATGTCCTTATTAGTTTTTATAATTAATTTATAGCATAAAATTTAAATAATTACATGGTGCTAATACACACAACAAAACGCAAATTTCAATATAACAATAGTTCACACTTTGTGACCAACATAGTTTCATAGGTAAGTACATAGTTGCGTAATACCCCGACATCAATTGGCTGGGAGAATTTATACAAGCATTTACATGAATTCCAACGAAGTTAGATATATTACCTACAGGACTATGTTAACATTCGATGTTGCTGTCTTTAGACATTGAATAGCTAATCAGTTGTGCACATATTTTTATTAGCAGGGATGATTATATACTTAACATTTTCTACAAAATGTAGAAGATAACAATAACCTATAAAACGAAAAGGAATATAAAATACCGCTGTCACAACAAACGGCGACAATCGACATAAAATTCCACTCGTACACGTGAAACATAAAGTTGAACCGCGAAACTACCGCGGGCGAGCGCGCATCAGACGATAGTGTTGTGAGTGTAGTGACCGCTCAAAGGTTACGGTCCGAGGCCACCGTGCTAAACCAAGGGTCGCTGGTTTTTATTTGACTATCGCAAACTGCCGATCGCGAACACACGCATTCTACTGTAGTATTTACTTTACTGAAACATAAAGAATATATTATTAACTAAGGTAATATTGTAAAGAGGAAATATTTGTTTGTTACTTTGCATTGATTAGGCTCCGAAACTACTTGAGCGATTTTAATGAAATTTACCATTATCCATGCCATTTATCAAAATCCGTTCTGTAATGTAGTTTTTGCGTGAAAGAGTCACAGACATTCATCCATCCATCCTCACAAACCTTTACATCTATAATAGTAGGAGGATAATTACGTACTATATTGATGTTGTTGTGAAGTTCGGCCGATGTCGGTTTCCCCGTATCCGCCATTAGCCCGCGCGGCACAACACGGGTACGGGGTTGTTTAGTTAATTAATTACTACCCCCATCCCCCCTCGCGTCTGAAACGGCGGTAGAGACTGCAAAAACCTTTCTATTTTGTATATTGCAAGTATTAAAATAGTATTTAGCAGTAGTAGACATTTTGTGACATGTTTTAATTTATAGATACTACCTACAATAATTTCATTTTGTTGCAATTAATAAGTTTATTTATAAAGGAAAAGGAATTTTATAATATTGTTCACGTTTGTCCCTTTGTTGACGGATTGGGACTCATTAATGTGACGAGGTTTAGTAAACAAAGAGAACAATGGATGCCTAAATGCTCTAACCCACGGGACCACGGAGGCGTCTGTCAGGTGGATTTCCATAATGCTATCAATATAAATGTCACTTATTAACGGTGAAAAGGCGGTCAACGGTATTTGTAACATTTTTCGCCAGCACCACATCTCGAAGGCATCAATTCAGTCGCGGTCTGTTTATTTTAAAATCTACACTTTTACTCCGTAGGTGAATATGGAAAATACGAGTGAAAATATAATGCAATGACACATTAATTTGGCCGAATTTTATCTGTGAATTTACGTTGGACAAATAATTTGTTTTGCTGACGCTCCGTATGATCGCGCCCGCACGTTTGCTCTTTTATTTCTGTTTAGTAATTAGTCTGTTGGAGTTGCATCGTAACTTCACTCGTATTTATTACGCGTTGAAATCCTTTTAATGTGCTAATAATTCGTACTGTGAAGTTTACTTTGAGAAGTGCTGCAAGAGTTTACACAGTAAGGTCTTAAGACAAAAAAGACTTCGGGACAGTCGCAGTACCTTTTACGTTGACAAGAAAACTTTTTTAATACTTTTTCCGTATTAAAGTGAATTATTATCTAAGAACGCAACGTCTGATAGTAATCTAGCGCGCAAAACGTCGCCACATCTGTTTTATAAAAGCCGTTGCTTTCAATAAACTAATTTTGTCATGTCAACTAATTTAGGATTCCGTACGCAAAGGGAAAAACGGGACACTATTACTAAGACTACGCTGTCCGCCTGTCTGTCACCAGGCTGTGTTGTGATAGCTGGACAGTTGAAATTTTCACAGATGAAGTGCTTCTGTTGCAGCTATATTAACAACAAATACTAATAACCAAACCAGGAGCATGTCAGGACATGTCTACCCAAGTAACATTATCGTCGCACAAAAGTTTAGTAAACGTTTTAATAACGTTTATTAAACGCGAAAAGGGGCTCATTTATACGACCAACGTTGTTGTATAATCGTCATACAAAAGTCACAAGTGTCTTCGTTGAAGTCATTCAAAAGTCGTGTGAACGTTAAGAAATTACCACTTTCATCGCGCAGTAGTTTAATCATAACTTTACAGCGACTCGTTATGTCATATTGTGGTCGTATTATTGGTGATTTGAATGACTAAAGCGGTTTATTTGAGTCAAGTAACAACACCTGTACTCTGTATGACTATTTTTTTTCTCTTGTTAGTGACTTGGTTACTTGTGGTTTTTGGCAAGAGATTTGCGTGCAAAATAAGTGTTGGAAATAATTCAACACTCACTTATAACACTTTATTATTTTATAATTTATACACTTTACAACACTTTATGACTTGTGTATTTCTTGAAGGTTGATTTCCAACTGATTTCCCTCGGTTATGACGGGCTCTCTCTCCTACTCTCCCACTTGGTCACCCCAACTAACCGATATGGACTCAGTTAATCAATTAAATCACTAAAATCAACCTTCTGGAAATCAAAATTATTTGACATTTTATTTTCACACTTTGCAATTAACTTATAACAGTGACAAATAAACATAAGATTTAACATAATAATAAAATCATTAGAATACATTATGACAGCTTACGATGAATTCTACAACATGCTTACATAAGTATTTCCAAAAAAATAAAAGAAGAGTGTTATCATAATGAAAATTAAATAACTATTTAATTTTCAGATCTTGCTATCTGTAACTAATACCATTTAGTTCTACTGGGAATTTAAGTTTTATGATAATATACCTTTGTAAATAAAATTCAATTCATACGCTCCTTCGTAGTTTTGTGTTTGAAACAATATTTTTAATAAAAATATGTTTATTTCTAAAAATGGAAGACATGTGGCTTTTGTCGCATACTTACCTCCTTATGTTATTTCAAGACCATGCAATACGGTATTTGCCATTCGTATTAGGGTTCCTAAAAAAACTCCTTTTTAATTTTTCAATATTCACACAATATCAATTATCTTTAAATTTATTTCAAGCAAAAGCTGATAGTAGTAAAAGTGCAGTGCAGATTCCAAAACATTTTATTATATTCAAGTGTATATCGAACTTTGTATTAATTTGGCGTTTACAAGAAATAAAATTGACTCAAATGCGACAACAAGGTTGGTTAAAGTCAGGGTATGACTTTTAATCGATAACATGTAATATAAAATTTGTATTTAAGTCGCAAATGAACAACCAAGTCACTAAAGTGTCTCAAATTGACAGCTGTAAAGATGGGGATCGTTTTACAAACGTCATTATGAAAACGTGTATACAACAGCTTCATTATATAAACGTCATATATGTTTTTCAATCACCCAATTTGGTCAGATGAAATCGTTTATTAGACTGCGGCGTTAGTATGACTATTGCGTTGTCGTACAAACGTTTAAACTAAAACTGTTTGTCGCGGGACTAAAAAGTTAAATTAAAGACGTCTAAAAGACCTATTAGTCACCTCATTACTATTATAAAACTGCAATACAATTACTGGAAGTCGTACAAACCTTATACGACGTTTTTGTTTGTGGGGTAAGGAGGGAACTATCAACGCGTAATAGGTTTTTTTCAAATTACTTCAAATGTTACTGTCGGATTTCGTTTAAAAAAAAATTTCCTTAACAGTTTTTAGCATGATATATCAGCATGGAAACTAACAAGATTCTATCTCTTATAATTTAGAAATGCTGGGGGGGGGGGACCAACTTACAAAACAATTTGGAGACCGATTACTCGAAAATGGTCGACTGTGTAAAAAAGTCATGTATGAAACCTTGCCTTTATTTTAATTGTTATACTTTATTATAAACTTATAAACGACCTATTCAACGCCAACCCCATCATGTGGGGTATATGATGGTGTAGAATGAAAAAATATTTTTCATCCCCACTTATTTTATGATGCCAAACCCGAGATCTATTCAATCTATGACTATACAAAATTTCTTCTATTTATATTCGTAATTACAGCCGCTAGAAGCGCGGACAGACAGACAGACAGACGGACGGACAGAGCGAGGGTAAGGGTTCCTTTTGTATCGCGGAACCCTAAGAACAGAGCAATGTTATGGGTTAACAAACGTGATTTTTTGCCGTGTTGTATACAATAATACAACGTTAGCAAAAAACGACAAAAATCACGTCATCTAATATATAAAATTCTCGTGTCATAGTGTTCGGGGACATACTCCTCCGAAACGACTTGACCGATTCTTATGAAAATTTTTTTTGCATGGTCTAAGTCGGTAGTTCTAGGAATCGGTCGTAATCTATTTTTTCAACCCCTAAATGATAAGGGTGACCCACCCCTGAATATATATTTTTATTTTTTATAGTATACATCTTATTTTATTTTTATATTTTAATTTACGAGGGCTGCACTAAAAGTATCGGGAATGGAATATTTCCACTGTTCCTGTCATATTAAAATCTTTTTAATTTAAAACTCCTTGATTTTAAAAATCGAATACCGTTTATTTATTTAAAAAAAGATTCTCGGTCTTGTCATAAGGTCTTGTCAAACTTGTTTAGTCGTTGAGAAAATGGAATTGACTCGAGAAAATTCTAGAGCGATGATTTATTATGACTTTCGAAGTGGTTTAACACAAAAACTGTGTGTTGACCGGATGATTTCTGCATTTGGTGATGAAGCCCCATCCAAAACCACAATTTATCGCTGGTTTGCTGAATTTCAACGTGGACGTGTCAAGCTCAGTGATGATCCCCGTCAAGGTCATCCAAAAACTGCAGTCACCGAAGAAAACGTTGATGCTGTGCGTAAGTTGATTGAGGAAGATCGACATGTGACATACCGCGAAATTTAGACAACTTTAGACATTGGCATGAGTCAAATACAAATAATCTTGCATGAAAAATTAGGTGTTTTGCTCATTTGCCGCATTTGCTCTGTGAAGAGCAAAAAGCGGCTCGCGTTACTTGGTGCGTCAGAACTCTCGAAAGATTCCACGCAGGATCCTCAAATGCTGTATACAACATCGTATCAGGTGACGAATCCTGGATATACGCGTACGAACCCGAAACAAAAAACCAGTCACGAGTTTGGGTGTTCGAAAATGAGTTAAAGCCAACAAAAATTGTTCGTTCACGGAGTGTTGCAAAAAAATGGTGGCCACGTTTGTCTCCAAAACCGGCCATGTTGCGTCTATTCCTCTTGAGGGACAAAGAACGGTTAATGCAGAATGGTATGCTAACATTTGTTTGCCACAGGTCGTTTCTGAACTCCGTAAAGAGAACTGCAACCGCCGCATCATCCTCCATCACGACAATGCGAGTTCTCACAATGCGAGTTCTCACACCGCGCACAGAACAAAAGAGTTTTTAGAGCAAGAAATCATAGAATTATTAGACGATCCGCCGTACAGCCCCGACCTAAGCCCTAATGATTTCTATACTTTCCCTAAAATAAAGAATAAATTGCGTGGTCAGAGATTTTCATCACCTGAAGAAGCTGTGGACGCCTACAAAACGGCCATTTTGGAGCTTGGGAAATGGTTGCTTCAATGATTGCTTCCATCGTATGGAAAAATGTGTCAAATTTCGCGGAGAATACTTCGAAAAGCAATAAATACATTTTCAAATAGTAAGGTTGTGTCACTTCCTTGATTCCCGAAATTTTCAGTGCCGCCCTCGTATATATTAAGGCAGAACCGTCTGTCGGAATCAGCAAGTTATCTGTAGTTATCTGCGAGGAATCCTTCGTGCGCGAGTCTGGCTCGCACTTGATCGGTTTTTCAACTTTACCACGACCAATAAATATTGTATTTATTTTACAAATTGTATATTATCCATAGTTGATATTATTATAATTTATTACATTCACCGCCGTCGGCGTCGGTTTATTAGTTTCTGTCGGAAGTGAGCGCGGGGAGATATGGGCTGTGGAGCATATAACGTCCTTCCGTCCTCGTGTAACGTTATATTTTACCCGCACTGTGTTGCTGTGACATATTGAATTTCATCTAAGGAACGTACATAGTTGTAATATCGATTATTTCAGTTTCTCATAAATTCGTGACTGGTGTTATATATCTTGGGTAGGTGGTAAGTTTCTCCAGCGGCGTTGGGATATTATGCATATTGGATCGTACTACTGTAATACATGGATGGGCGCATGGATATTTGTGACACTTTTTCCCAAAAGCTACTGAACAGATTTTGATGAAATTTGGTATGGTAGTAGGTTAGGCCCTGTTTTAACACATACGCTTCTTTTTATCCCTAAACATTACATTGTTTCCGTGGGATACGTTATTTACGCTGGTAGAGCCGCGGACAAAAGCTAGTGTAATTAAACAAACCTTCCTGTTGAGCCAGTCGCCTGTTGTTGTAAATTGCTTCCAATTTTAAATCCGTTGCGTCATTTTGAGTTTAAAAATCTAAAGATGTATAGGAGGATAGTGTTACTTGTTTTTACTATTACAAGATAATAGTAGATTGTTAGCCTAGGGTTGAAAAGAATCAATTCCCGAGGTAGTTAGACAGCGAGCGCAGCGAGGGCGGCTATAGTCCGAGTAGGAATTGATTCTTTTACCCGTGGCAAACACTCTACTTTTCATTTAGAATATGAGGAAAATAAAACTAGTTGTATATCTAAACTATTTATAGATAATAATATATTAGTAGTGCCTATTTAAAATTAATAGTCAAATTAGGACAATTCGTAAAATTAAAAGTTACATTTTTGTTTGGAATATTTATGTTGTTTGATATATTTTGAGAAATTTGGCTGTTCTGGATCAATATATTTTGGTGTCAATATTTCGCTTGAACTCATTTTTAATATTCAATTCAAATCTTAGCACAAGAGTCCGTCACAGATACATAAGAGATTTAAGTATCCCGCCAATTTGTTGACTTTTTAAATTTTAAATATGGAACTTGCCGCTCGCCGCGTAATTGTCGCGGCACTCGCGGCTTATTCCGCTCAAAGAAGTTTGCGCTAATTCACACTGGCTGTTTAGAAGTCATGTCATTTTTTAATAGTTTTTTTTTACATAAAACTCTTCACAGCTGACAGCAGTTCTATTTTTGAAGTTTTGAAGTTTTTCCGGCCCTCGGGCCGGAATGAATTTGTATGAGTTTTTCCCTCCCTATGAAAGGAAAGCAGCATCTTCCACCCAATAATCAGATCAAAACAACACTACTTTCCGAGTATGAGAAATGAAAATAAGTTTTGCTGGGTGGTTTTATACTACAGTATCAGTAAGATATATAGGAGTAAGGAAGATTCTGTGTTTATCTTTTAAAGATAAACACAGAATAAAATAGGCTCTGGCATGTTACTTTGATTGACATAAAACTGACTCGTAAAAACAAGCTGACCTGATTCTGACTGACGCGGTCATCTGTCTTGCCTGTGACATGTTAAGCTTCCGCCTTCCGGCAGCGGTCAGATGACCAGTGGCTCAAAGGGGGTTCAATCGTTGAAGGATGGATCGCTGATTAACTTAACATTAGGGAGGATTTTCTAGTCGCTGGCTTACTTGACTTTATTGATTGGTAAGGAATTAATGATTTTGATTTGTTATCTACTTAAAATCAATCTAGGTACTTAAAAATAGACAATTATTTTTTGGTGCAATTCTTAGTGATTTTATATAGGTTAAATTCTAAAATTTCTAATCGTCGACTTAATCTTAAATTGAACGTAAAGAAAAATACTTTAATCACATATTAAAGAAATATGAAAATATAGACAGCTACAGTGAACTGTCGATTAGATTACACTACTACAAGCATACGACGTGTGCACACTTCCCCTATCGCGCACACGGCAATAGTGTCAGAAATCCGTCAAGATTGTGCGCCGTTGGAAGGACGTCTAAATTTTCAAATTTCGTGTTTAATATTTAATGTCATGTGAGATTGAAAATTGTGATATTATGTTGTTCGTTATCATGACGACAAATAACAATTTTTTAAATATTATATTTGTGTCCAATGAATGTTTCTACTTTATAATATCAGAATATTACATACAAAGTGGTTATGTATTAGTACTGCTTGTATGAAAAATAATATAATAAATAAAAATCTCACATATTTTACCTACCCTAAGGATAATAATAGGTAAGTAAATACTTCATTTTCTAGGAGATGTCTTGCTTTATTATAGGAGTGTCCATGACTAGTGAATAGAACCCTTGAGTCACACGCGTGATCGCGCAAGTTCGATGCCGGGTTGTGGTGTGTACCATTTAGACTTTCTCAATAACCGGTAAGGTACTGACGCTAGACTTAGTTTAATTTACCCCTATATTCTGTGACAACCCTGACATAATTAGGATCGTTCAATGAAATGTGCTATAAAAAAATGCTATAATGCCACAAATTGTAAAGTTACTTATTTACTGTTAATAAAGAAATACAATAGGGCTGTTGCTTGTGTGGAATATCAAATTTTTATAAATTAAATTTAAAAATTGTTGATTATAGATACCATAAATCTAAAAGAAATAGGTATTTAGATTGGCGCGATTAAAAATTATAAGCAAGTAAAAATATTGCCCATCTCTTTCTTGCAAAACGATTTGTTGCGTCACAAGTTGCTACCGCCATACATTTTCTATTGACAAATGTATGGCGGGTGCAATTCGTGACGTCACAGGCCGATATATCTCTCTCTTTTATATTATTCGTTATTTTTTAAGATACACGAAATTGGGTTCTAGATTGTTTATAAACATGTTGTCTAACATCGAATAGACGAGAAATAATATTTGGCCGTGTCGCGTCGCGTAGTTCCGCTGCTGCGTAGTGCGTTATGTCTCATACAATTTGAAACAAATAATATTTGGCCGTGTCGCGTCGGGTAGTTCCGCTGCTGCGTAGTGCGTTATGTCTCATACAATTTGAAACAAATAATATTTGGCCGTGTCGCGTCGCGGAGTTCCGCTGCTGCGTAGTGCGTTATGTCTCATACAATTTGAAACAAATAATATTTGGCCGTGTCGCGTCGCGTAGTTCCGCTGCTGCGTAGTGCGTTATGTCTCATACAATTTGAAACAAATAATATTTGGCCGTGTCGCGTCGCGTAGTTCCGCTGCTGCGTAGTGCGTTATGTCTCATACAATTTGAAACAAATAATATTTGGCCGTGTCGCGTCGGGTAGTTCCGCTGCTGCGTAGTGCGTTATGTCTCATACAATTTGAAACAAATAATATTTGGCCGTGTCGCGTCGCGGAGTTCCGCTGCTGCGTAGTGCGTTATGTCTCATACAATTTGAAACAAATAATATTTGGCCGTGTCGCGTCGCGTAGTTCCGCTGCTGCGTAGTGCGTTATGTCTCATACAATTTGAAACAAATAATATTTGGCCGTGTCGCGTCGCGGAGTTCCGCTGCTGCGTAGTGCGTTATGTCTCATACAATTTGAAACAAATAATATTTGGCCGTGTCGCGTCGCGGAGTTCCGCTGCTGCGTAGTGCGTTATGTCTCATACAATTTGAAACAAATAATATTTGGCCGTGTCGCGTCGCGGAGTTCCGCTGCTGCGTAGTGCGTTATGTCTCATACAATTTAAAACAAATAATATTTGGCCGTGTCGCGTCGCGGAGTTCCGCTGCTGCGTAGTGCGTTATGTCTCATACAATTTGAAACAAATAATATTTGGCCGTGTCGCGTCGCGTAGTTCCGCTGCTGCGTAGTGCGTTATGTCTCATACAATTTGAAACAAATAATATTTGGCCGTGTCGCGTCGCGGAGTTCCGCTGCTGCGTAGTGCGTTATGTCTCATACAATTTGAAACAAATAATATTTGGCCGTGTCGCGTCGCGGAGTTTCGCTGCTGCGTAGTGCGTTATGTCTCATACAATTTGAAACAAATAATATTTGGCCGTGTCGCGTCGCGGAGTTCCGCTGCTGCGTAGTTACGCCTAGTGCGGTCTCACCTTTAGTGTGGTGGAATGTAATATTTCAGTTTACGTTTATATTACATTGAATCTGAACAGAGTTTAATTTAAGTTTAAGTCGACGATTCGTCAACGAAGATTACTTATATTGTCCCCAGACATACGAGAACTAATATAATTCAACGTGAAAACTCGAAGTCCAATTCCAATTTGTTTCAATACTGACGGTGAATAGCCGGCGAGATGATTGGTATTGCGATATGACGTCATCGGCGCTGACAAAAAGGCAAAAGGAAACTACTCGCACTCGCCGGGCCGGGCGTTGTATTCGCACGTACTGAAATTGCCAATTTTCAATCATCGCTCCTTCAGCGCCCCGGCACGTGAACAAAAACTCAATTTCAACTTTGTATAGCGTATGCGTAACGAGCGGCGAGCGGCGAGCGAGCTGAGCGAGCGGCCGGTGCAGCGAGCGAGCCGCGCATTGAGCAATCAAATGCTTTTTATACACCCCCTTACTAATATAAATATTTACACAATGGATAAGCAATACAATGTTTTGTCCTTGTCTGTCAAGCTACTTTTCCAACGTATCAGACAAGGACAAAACATTGTATTGCTTATCCACAGTTTAAATATTTTTATTAGTAAGGGGGACAGACTATAAGACTTCATACAAGCAATATAAGAGATGTTATTACCCAAAATATTATTTAAAGTGTTATGAAGCCTCTGGGGAATCGATTTTCAAATGGCGGGGCTCAGACTAAAAGAAAATAAACAAGGCTGGGGATGCGTTGTTTTGTTGTGCGGCGCTCGCACGCGCGTTGTTTGTGCCGTCAGTCGTCACAGCCTACAGCTATACAGCTATACAGCTATACGTGTACAGCTGTACATTAACGATTTTCAACAAAACAATACTTAAACATTGTCCAAGAAAGACAAACACGACTGCAGATCGTTTTCCAGTCGCATGATAGAGGGTGCAGGTTCGGCCCCGAATCCAGATGCAACTTTTAAGATTTTAAATACATTTTTGCGGTTTTGGGACGTTTCAAATTCCAACGCAACAATGAATAGAAAATTATTATTAAAAATGATCTTCGAAAGCACGTAGTCTGCCGATACGGAGTAGGCTAGCGTGGTATACTTACTAAAGAGTAGAGCGTACTGATAAGTCTTATTCCTTCTCACATTGAGAAGAGCCTCGTAACCCCAGCTGCAGGGACGTTGTTTCATGATCATGACAGCTAAGTAGGTCCTCATACCTGCGCGAATAGAATACGTAGTTAATATAATAACACGCGTGCGGGACATACGGAATATTGTTTAATATAACAAGATGGCGCGCGCTCGGTGACACGGGGATGCGGTTGTAATAAATACAATATTATCATATTGATTTTTTATCTACGTTTAGTTTCTATGATAAGGTATGTAATATAATACTAGAGTTAGTTACCTCGAATATACGATTAGATTGTTCCTATAATTGTGTCCACGACACTGTTTTCATTCTACTAGTTCATTGCAAATTAATTAATTTAAAACAAGGTATTATGTAATAACCTCAAGGTGTGAGTGTCGCGACTCGACACGCGACACGACACGCGACACGTCGTGCTGCTGCTGCGTGTGCGTGTAAACACAAAAACTGTGGCTTACTTTATATGCCACTTATTTACCGTGCAATAAAGAAATCAAGCCATGCAAATCCCCAGTTATTTGGTCGAAATTGAATCTGAACAGAATACAGAAATATAAGTTAATGTACCTGTCCTCTCGTAACCACGGCTGCTTAAAGTTTTCAAAAAGCGTCAACAAAATTACACAAAAACAGACGGCGATGAAATCCGTAAAAGTACTTAGTTTCGCTCCATTTTCTGTTATTGTTTCGTTTGAGTCTGTACCTGGCGCTGCTGCGAGCTCGCAGTAAGCCGCACGCGACCTGTGACGAATGGAAACACAAATTGTCTGCCACCCGGTACAAGCTGTGACGTGTACAGAATTCAATTGGATGCTTAAATATATAGAGTTCATAATATCATTATATAGAGTAAAATCTGGCTGGGATTTTGTACTTGAAATTTAGAAGCTGAGTGTATGATAAAAATCTAGGTACGAACACGATTTCAATGGCTTTCGGGGATCGCCGTTTTTCATACATCGTCTGTGATTTCCATAGAAATACGATAATTGCCGAGGGACATTGCGTGGTTTATAAATAGCTAAGGACACTCGATCATGTCAGCTTTTAACAAAAAAACTAGATCAAATTCAATTCATCCGTTTAGTAGAGACATACACACAGCCACGCACATACACAAATATACACACACATAGACACACAAATAAACACGTCAATTATTACACTAACTTCTTCCCGCATCTCCACCACGGGCCCACGGGAACACTGCACTTTTTCGGGACAAATAGTGTTCGGGATATTTTTAAATCCAAACTACTACCATATCAAATTTGATCGAAATCCGTTTAGTAGATTTTGCGTGAAATAGTAACAAACATCTATCGATCCATCCTCACAAATTTCACATTTATATATAGTATACGAGGGCTGATTGATAAGTTTCCGAAACGACAAAGAAAAACTTCAAAAATCTATTTAAAATAAATTTATTTCTCAACGTAGTTTCCTTCTACCTCGATGCATTTAGTCCAGCGCTTCTCCAATGCCGTTACACCAGTTTGTTGTTGTTTTCTCCAACCCCTCAAAATACTCGTCCACGGCAACAATGACTTCTTCATTTGATGAAAATCTCTGGCCACCTAACCATTTCTTCAGGTTTGGGAATAAGGGGAAGTCGCACGGGGCCAGATCCGGGGAATAGGGTGGATGAGGTAGCAATTCGAACCGCAATTCATGGAGTTTGCCGACTGCAACCATTGACGTGTGTGCAGGTGCGTTGTCATGGTGGAACAACATTTTTTTCTTGGCCAAATGTGGTCGTTTTTTCTGAATTTCTTCACTTAATTTTTGCAGCAAGCTTACGTAGTACTCTCCATTTATTGTTTTTCCTTTTTGCAGATAATCCACTAAAATAATCCCTCGAGCATCCCAAAAAACAGTCGCCATCACTTTGCCGGCCGACAAAACAGTTTTTGCTTTCTTCGGCGCAGGTTTTCCGCTCTCAGTCCACTGCTTAGATTGTTCTTTTGTCTCGGGAGTATAATGATGTATCCAGGTTTCATCGACTGTTACATAACGCCGCAAAAACTCATTAGGATCTCGGTTAAACAGCGCCAAACACTCCGATGAATCGTCCACTCGACGTTGCTTTTGGTCTACAGGGAGCAAACGCGGCACCCATCGCGCGCAAAGTTTTTTCATTCCCAAATGTTGGTGCAAAATATTAAAAACGCGTTCAGATGAAATGCTCACCGTCTCTGCTATCTCTCGCAACTTTAAGCGCCGATCATTCAATACAATTTTGTGAATTTTTTTGATCATGTCCGGATTCGTGACTTCATTTGGACGGCCAGACCTGTGGGCGTCGTCGCAGCTCTGTCTTCCACGTTTAAAATCAGTTACCCAGGTGTGAATTGTACTCAATGCAGGATCAGAATTACCTAAAACACTGTCTAGCTTGGTTTTAATCTGGGTTGCTGTTTTCTCTTTTAAAACGTAAAACATTATCACCGCACGAATTTCGTTTCTTTCCATTGTTAAGAAAATTTACGACAGAGAAAGTTCTACGTCCTCTCAAACAAATTCCATCAGTTCGATTAAATTCAAATTTGGCGTTCTATTATCAAAAAATGCCAGAATATAATGTAATATTCCTTTTTTGCGTATCATTTTTTTAAGTTCGTCGTTTCGGCCAGTTATCAATCAGCCCAGGTATAGTAGGATTGTACCCCTCTATTTTCGTCAGAGGTTTGAAAAGAAGTCGCTTCCGCTGTTTTTTATCTTAGATCTTATAAGCTACTGACCTAAACATAATACAGTTTTCAGCGATATATATAAATAATATTCAAGATATTCAATAGGAAGGTTTTATGTATATTATATCTATATTTATTTATAATATTATATAGAAAGGAATAGGAATGATCTGTTTATGTTTGTTTATTAGCATTGAATAGACTCCGAAGCTACTGGACTGATTATGATGAAATCTGGCACATATATAAAGTGGACCACGGGGAAGGGCGTAGGATACGTTTTGCTGCGGCAAAATGTACGGTTCCTGCGAGATTTAATTGTGTGCGTGGGCTACTTTTTCGTTTTCGTTTACTTCTAAGGTTTGAATATGTATGTACCTTTGTTTCATTGAGTTTATATATGTTTGGGAACTCTGCACACAATACGCAGTGTTCGATGTTGTTGTGGTTCGCATCGGATGTAATTTAAAGTGAATTTGGCGTCCCACAGAAGCCGCGTGCCATCCATATTGTGCCTGTATTTTGTTGGGACCACAGTCCACACTAACGTCATAGATTGGCGCAATGATAAATGTAACCACTTATTCCGTAAACTAAATTATAATTGCCGACAAATTGTGAAATATATTATGTTCAATGACCATCGTGAAATGTTCAAACATTCAACGATGGTCAACGATTTTTCGATAATGTGATTTCAGAAGCCCTGAAGCTCGATTCTGTTATTTTAATCCAACAATAATGCATCTTACTTACGATACTTGTTCGATGCAGTCCGAATCCTATCGAATGCAAAATGGTATTCTACTAAACTTCAAACGAACGTCAAATGACGAATTTCACCGCGATGCAATTATTATTGTATCGAAGCTTGATTGTAGATTGAGCGAACCACTTATCCAAAGAAAACGGTATTCTCTTAAATTTATAAACTTGACTCCAATTTGACTCGAACCGAACCGTCAACTAGATTTTTTTTCACTCTGACTTGTTCCCAACAAGTCATACAAAAAAATATTTATTTTACGCACAAATCACTTTTTTTGCCCTTTTTCTACCCGCGCGGGGAATATTTTACGTCCGTCTCGGAAGACAAAAACATATGCGTACACAAATGTGCCACGGCCTAATTTCGATGATTTTGTGTAATGTTTCAAAAACACGAGCAGGAGACGCGCCTTAACAGACATTAATTGGCAACACTGGATCGTACAAACGTCAAGCGACAGCTGTCTTTGTACTCACATTCGTTATGAATTGTATAGTCAATGTAATTTCAAAATGACTGTGTTGGGATTTTAAATGTACTAAAATAATGTAGTAGAATACTGACTTTCGGTCAATTTATGATAACAAGATGATTAATTTATAATGAATTGATGGTATGTTGAAAGTCTTCAGTTAAATACGAGAATCGGGCCTCAGTTATCGCAACAATTTGTGACCACAATTCAGAGCCTTTAGCCTGGTTGCCATCGCTAATTACGATGCTTATACATTATTGTTTTCGAACTTCGGCTACTTGGCTGAATGCTCTGAATTCTGATCACAAATTGTTACGAGAATTGAGCTTCTGTATTAGTACGCAGCGCGATAGTGCTTCCTTTAGGGCAATAAGTTGACGATATGAGTACCTAATGCGATAAATTGTGAAATTCATAAGACCCCGTTCTGCTCCGCCGTGTGTCGTAAATATCCCCAACTGACTCTGGTACGAGCCGTCCTTCTTCATTTGAATTCGTTAGAAGCCATCATCAATCGATACTGTAGTGTATTGCGACCCATAATATAATATATATACACGCGCACTCGTGGGGCGTGGTACGGTGGTGCAGTGGTGGTAACTGGTGTGCACGAGGTGGGAGCTCGAGCACCCACTGCCATTCCATTACCGACCGCCGAGCGAGTGGGTCTATTACACAGCAGTCGAACAGTGTTTTGTGTTACCCACTCCACTTTTTATTGTTAGATCGAAGGCAGGTCATATCCAAATCCTGACGCCACTGCGACCCAAGTGGGTCTATTGTGACTCCTTCGCGTTATAGTACCGTCCCCAGCCCTATGCTGCTCATAAACTGACCGATATGGCTGGGGTTGGTGCTGCGAATTTCCTGTGGAAGAGTATAATCCTACACTTCCTAACTTTCCTTACTAATATTATAAACGCGAAAGTTTGTATGTATGGATGTGTTACTCTTTAACGCACACTACTAAACGGATTTTGTCGAAATTTGGTATGGTAGTAGTTTGGACTCCGGATTAACACATAGCCTACTTTATTTATTAACTATGTTTGTAATATATGTATTTAAATTTCACGCCTTCTATAGTCTGTAACTTTTTCTATTAATGTTGTCTATGACAAATCTCGCTCTCTACTCTGTGGACATTAGGGATTAGTAGTTTAGTTTGATAAGTGGTTTTTGCGTAAAGGAGTAAGAAACATCCATCCATTCATCCTCGCCAACTTTTACACTTATAATAGTATTAGGATAGTAGTATTCTAGCTCCTCGCGGTCTCAGCCTCTGACGATTAAATTCCGAGCAAGCGTTTGAAATCCAGAAAATGAAAATTACTTACACAAACAATATCCTGAAGTAAATCTCACAAAGGTGTTTGATTTAGGAAATTTAATTGTGCTTTTGATGGATCGAAACAAAGCCTTTGATGTAAGATGAAAGGCCTACAGATAGTTTTCTTGATACAGAATAAAATACAAGTCGTGTATTATTGAATGTCCCCAAACCGTATGGAAATAACATCACCCACTGCGAGATTTTTGAAAAATCAGTTTCATGAAATGATTCTGTTTGTCGGCACTTCAAGTTGCCGAAGGTGTTACAAGTAATAATAATAATAATAGTAATAATATTATCGTTTAGGTAACTTTTTATTAATGGGTTATTCTGGGTTTTTAACATTACAATCCGTACTTTTACTGTACTCTTTACATCCGTACCGTATTTTTAGGGCTCCGTACAGAAAGGGTAACAACGGGACCCTGTTACTAAGACCCCGCTGTCGTTCCGTCTGTCTGTCACCAGGCTGTACCTCATGAACCGTTTTAGTTAGTTGAAATTTTCACAGATGTATTTCTGTTGCCGCTACAACAAATACTAAAAACAGAATAAAATAAATGTTTAAGTCACAGCCTCGTACAACAAACATGATTTTTTTTGCCATTTGGTACGGGACCCTTCGTGCGCGAGACTGACTCGCACTTGGTCGGTTTTTATATAAATACTTGGATTTATTACTTGGTATTGAAATGGACTTCGTTTTCATCAATTAAGATAATTCATTGCATCCATAAATTGCAGTAATATTTTCACACAAGTGTATTTCTATGTTTAGATTGCAGGATTAAAAAATCTTTCTTCCTATTATACTATTATTATAAATGTGAAAGTTTGTGAGGATGGATGGATGTTTGTTACTCTTTCAGGCATAAACTACTGAACGGATTTTGATGAAATTTGGTATGGTAGTAATTTAGGCTCTAGATTAAGACATAAACCATAGTCCAAGTATTCCCGTGGGATACCCGATACCATATTTACGCGGGCGGAGTCGCTGGAAAAAGCTAGTATTATTATAAGCGCGTATCGTTACGTTTCGCCAGTATTTATACTTCACCCGTCCCTTGCCGAGTTCTTCGCTAGTCCGCGGGGGACTTTCCGCTCCCCCTACTCCACCTGCACCCCCTGCACCCTGGACCCCCCGCCACTAACCCAGTTTAATTTAGACAAACACTCGGCGGCACAATGCCCTCGCTAATGTGTATCAATATTTAGTTTTATTCCAACGGTGCCAAGTGCTTTCTGTATGTACACACGAAATGTCGGGAAATTATATTAATCCTTTTCATGCATAAAGAAAATTACGTGATACTTCTGGCAGGAGTCAATTGAAATGTTTAATTTTTACTTGCTTTTAATCTCATTATTCGTATTATTATAATCATATTATTTTTCATTCAGGACCTGTTTCACAATCTACTGATAAATGTCAGATAGCTTAGTTGCATGTTTTGTCTCCGTCGTTCCGTCGCTAAAGTAAGCAGCGATAACTTCCGAATAAACTATCCCACACTTAGGGCCTGTTTCACAATCGTCTACTAAGTGACAAATAGCTTATCTGGAAGTTTTGTCTCTATCGCTCAATATAAAGTAAGCAGCAACAAAACTTCCGCATAAGCTAATAATTAGTGACAAATTATTGCCTAATAATTGTGAATCAGACCCTTACATTAGAAGATTGTAAAGCAGGCCCTTATTAGTGCGCTAGTCAACGGCCCGAACCCATTGCGGCGCGCGGGGAAAATGCTTGTTATTTCACCTAACGTCGGGAAAAAAAGGATATACCTGTAAAATACCAATCTATACTTATACGAGAAGCTATAGTGCACACATTTATATCGCTTTGTAAAGTATTTTAGAAAAGGCGTCCCCAAATTACGCAAATCGACACTCAGCTCCTGGTGTTTTATATAAAAAAAAAAACTATATAATATTATTGTCTGAAGTAAATTTATCTCAATGGCTGAACAAACTGTGTTTATTTTGTTTTTGTAAATGTATTATAATATTTGTTTTCATTCACGGTCAAAGTTGCGTCAAATTCCGATGTTTTGAGGCTATTCATCTTGTAAAGTAATTGAAAATTTAGAAATATTTAAATATAATAATTTAATTAATATAAGCATGTGCCGACCTAATATATAAAATAATCGAAACCGACTAGTGCAGCCTTAATGTTATTGTGGATTTATATTTCTCTTGTTTATATTATTTATCTGTATGTATTTTTGTATCGGGTTTTTGTTGGGTCTCTCCTCATCGTGAGGAGGGTTACACTGTCCATCACGCTAGCAGCGGGAAGACTTCACGGGCGATCTAGAGCTGGGTCACCGACTTTATACACTAGTGGTCGAAATTCGGCAACAGTTCGTTTAATTTTTTAAGCCTTCATAAGGGTAGGCTTCCTTTGCCTCTTTAATACGAAATAAAAAATGTAAATGTTGTCTAATGAATGTGACAGATTGACAAACGTCAACACGTGACAAACTATGATTGTGTCAAATGCACGGCAGTGTGAGTTATTCACTTGAGGTGGCGTATGTATGTGTATTATTATGTGGTTTTTATTTTTATAAATTTTAGGCAAGTGCCTATTTCTAAGGATGATTTAAAATAAATAATAGCTTCAGAGTACACCTTCCCCCACATAAACATAAACTGTGACAAATTTCATACTCCTCCGTTGTCATAATTTTCGTAAAAATAGGCAAGAAATTTTCGCTTCACGTATTAATATATAATATGATGATAAAGTAGGTATATAACACTACCTAGGGATCCAATATGCCCGAGGCGCCACACGGTCTGCATGCCGCTCGCTCCGTTTAATTAAATTTGTCACAATCTAAAAATTCCAATATGGTTTTGTTATGAATCCAACCGCACCAACTTCATATTGCTCCTGCCCAGGCTTATATGATCTGAATTTTCTCTATCGGCACTGGTTACCGTTAAACCGTTAAACTTTTGTCATAAGTATAAGTATTTACATTCACTTTTTCGAGGTACGACAAGGAATGTTAAGTGAACTAAAACTTCTTTATAAAGTTAAGCTCTCATGTACTATCGAACAAGCTGCCGTTCGACCAGGCATAAGATGAAACTCGCTCAACAGCACCGTTGAGTCCTGCACGTACACATACTCACGTGTAAATACGTAGTTTAACCACGTTTGCAGTCGTTGCGGCCACTTTTTTGCGTCTAAATATTTTGAGGCGTCCTAGTGTAAGGAATATGTTTAGAAATTGGTCGAGCTGGAACTTTGTAGATATTGTACTAGTATGTAGTCAAGTTTTCCGCTAACATTGTACTAGTCGTATTGTCACAAATTAATAAATAGTTACTACGTAACAGATACATCATTCCCATACAAAAGCAAAAATAACTACGATATAATTGCCTACAAAATCTTAATAATAATATCTATTTCAGAAAGAAAAAACGTACCATAAGTACGCGCACAAAGAGTCGAGATTGTGTTGCCGGCCATGCGACTCCCGTTACACGTGAGTCAAGCGCGCCATCGCGTGCAATGCGCCAGGGTTGTACTTACGAGGATTATTGTAATTTATTTGTCAATCAAATATGTTATAAAAGTACATTTATAACCTTCATTTCATCTTCTTTATTTATACATTTTTAACCTTCATTGAATTCTCGATAATCGCACAAATAATTTTAATAGGTAGGTATATAAAATATATGCTTAATACAATATTTGTGCTGCAGAAGCGAGCGATACGTTCAATTTACAAAATATAAAATGTCCCCTTTTGAATCTCTGAGAGAAAAGTTTAAAGAAATAGGTATTCTGACCATTGCTTCTTAATATATTTTGGATAATGTATTGTATGTTATACAGAATATAAGTAATTTCCAAACGGAAAGCGACAATCACTGCAGAAACACAAGAAATAAGCACAAGCTAGATATACCGGTGATCAGACTAAGTAAAGTAAGCAAATAATTTAGAGGTCAATGTGTACGCCTATACAATAGAGTCCCAGAAAACGTTCAAAATCTTTCCATCAATAAATTAAAAAAAGTTGTTAAAGAACGTTTGTGTGCGAAAGCTTACTATAGGGTCCATGATTTTATTGACGATTGGACACCTTGGGAATAGAATGGCCACCTGCAGGGCTTCTTCTATGTACTATATGTATCCTGACTTTTGTTAATATTATATAGATTAAGTCAAGTATTACATTGTAAAAACATATTTTTTTTAAAGAACAAATACTCGTAATATGATAGTATTACATTATATACAACTAGCTTTTGCCCGTGTAAATACTGTATCACACGGGAACAATGTATTTTTTTGAGATAAAAAGTAAATGTGTTACTCCAGAGCTTAAGCTACTACCATACCGAATTTTATCAAAATCCGTTCCGAAGTTTTTGCGTGAAAGATATACAAACATCCTGTCCATCCATGCATCCTCACAAACGTTTACATTTATGATAGTAGTTATATTATATACAATACAATAATATACTTAAAACAATATTAGGTTTAAATAAAAAACTAGATAAAAAATTGTATTTGTGTAAATGTGTGCGAAAATTTCGTAGCAAATTACACATCTCAATATATCTTGATACTTTTTGTCCTTAACTTGTTATCTTGACAATGATGAGAGAGCAGGTCTCATCTGTTGTGCGTTTTTGTCCATCAGGAAACGAAGCAATTTGCGAGTCGGGCCGTGGCATTAAGCCCTTACCAGCTGGTGACCTTGTACCCCTGTGGACACCTGAGGTCCCCCGCAAAGGGTCGTATGTTAAAAAAACGCGGTCCCTTATTAACTCAGTGTTATTCGTATGGAGGCCTCGGGATTGACTGAGTTTGGTGTACAGTGACCATAGGCTCATTAATATAGAGGATAGAAAAAACACTTTAATTTTGCCTTCATAATTTTATTACTTAGGTAATTTTAACAACGTTACAGATAAAGTTGATTTCCATTATTTTCATGCTTTGCCTACGTAACTAAATCACGAATACGTAAACGTTACTAAGTCAATAAGTTTTATATTATGTGTAGTGTCTACTTTAACTAGGAATACGATATGTTGAAGGTGCGGTTTTAAATATAACGACGTATTATATTTCACCCGTCCGTTGCAGACGATTTCCTTATGTTCGGAAACTTTTTATGCAGCTTCGCTAAACGATTCTGCAGCGGCGACTTAAAAGCTCGCACTATTGAATATCGTGAGGTCTACTACACTATTTTATATAATGAAGGCTTCGATATTTATTAGCAACATTTTCCGTATTTATAGAGAGGCAATTACGTGGCAGTAGAGCGAGCGAGAGCGGGCGGAGCGAGCGAGTTAATAAAAACAATTTCTTCACTAAACCAACACACTGCCACCGCACGCTGCTAATTGCGACACAAAATGTCGACTATCGAGGGTGAATGTGAATTCTACATTATGAAATTCTATAAAATGCGGGAACCGCAGCCTCGGATCTAGGTTCGCCGATAAATCTAGGTTTTATTCCGACCGGTGCAATAAATGCTTTTTTTTATTTCCAAGCGCTCTTGACTCTAAAGGTCGGCTTTATTTCGGTCCAACGTTTTAAGCCGAGCTCGAGTATTGAAGTGCATAGAGTGTAGCGGCGGTTTAAAGTGGGGCAACTAAATCTAGCGTGAGAAGAGACGTTTACCTAGCTAACATAAATAAAACATTTAAAAATACTACGGTCTACGCTTAAAATAAGGTGGCGCGCCATGTTACTTTCAGAATTAGTTTTTCACATCAGGGCCTTTAGTCAAGATGCATTCGATAATTTCGACGGCGAAGTTCGAAAACAAAATGTATGGGATTTGACATACGGCATAGCAAGCGACATGTCAGTTAACGATGACTTATATCAAATCCCATACATTTATGATTTGGAAGTTCGCCGTCAAAATTATCGAATGCATCTTGACTAAAGGCCCTGATGTGAAAAACTAATTCTGAAAGTAACATGGCGCGCCACCTTATTTTAAGCGTAGACCGTAGTATCGAATATATACTATAGATCTGGACAGAATATATCGCGCACGGTTGCCAGCAGGACTGTCCCACGTCTGGTGCGATATGCTCCCCGCGGTAAGGTGTTCAATAGAGGTAGGTATCGGGGAAGATTGATGCGGCACCCCGCGCCCGGCGGCCGGGCATCAATCAGCGCGTGATGAGCTGTCTTTCAGCGATAAATATTGCCCTTTTACTGCCACTGTATACAGATTACAGGTGTATACAGATTTGCGACTTTTGGACACAAGAATATGTGTAAGAAAAGGCAGTTAAATATTTTTATAATTCTACTGTACCCTAGGTGTAGGCACACTACCTACACCTACTACCTCAAGGTGTTGTGTGAAAGAGTTATCGACCACAGAGGTTTGCAAATTATTACAGTAGTAATATCGCTATAAAACAATGGGAGTTGGTTAGTGTCCTTTTGTTAGCATTATAGCGTCAATTGGTAGCATAGGCATGTTTCCTAAAAAGTTTAAAATGTTATTTATAAAATATGATATTCCACTCTATTACAGTGTCGATTGGTAGCATTATAGTGTGATAGTCTCTTTGATTAGGTTTAGATTAAATTGGATCTGACAAAAAAATAATCACATTTCCTATTTGAACATTGACAAATCGTTAGCCAATTTTTAACCGTCTTCCAGTTTTTAAGACTTGTTGCTTAAAGAACTGCAAGTATAAGCCACTATGTCAATTAAAGTAATCATCATCATCACCACCATCATCACACCATTAATCATGATATAAAGATGATATAATAGATACTTCTCACAATATTTTACACCGATACGGACATCTTTGAACATTACTCTGCCGTTTATGGACCGATTTTCAAAATTCTTTTTTTGATGTATTGGGTATAATCCAAAATTGGTCTCGTTGTCATCAAAGCGGTGACCTGATGAAGGCATTCTAAGGAATCGAGGAAACTCATTGAAATTTATATGGACATATATAGTGATTATGACTTTTTCAGAAGTACCTTGGTTCTTGGCCATATGCCATATGCCATATGCTATATGCATATGCCATTTGGAAAAGCCATATCGGTAGACCTAATAAAAGTATTTAGACTACAAAAGAAGTGCATTAGATGTATTTCCAATGCCAGTTACATCGAGCCCTGTCAACCCTTATTTAAACTGTATAACATACTACCTCTATCCTGTCTGTGCATCTATGAAATATGTTTATTCGTGAACAAAAGTCTAGATCATTATTTTATAAAGAAGTCAGAAGTAGCCACCAAGAGCTCTAGACATGAATATCAATTAGTTGTGCCCAATAAAAGACTAGGCATTTGTAGTAGAAATGCTTACTGTATGGCCGTATCGATATACAATAAACTGCCTGATTATTTCAAAAACCTTTCTGAGAGAAAACTTAAAAGAGAGTTACATGGATGGCTACTTAACAAAACATATTATACAATCAATGAATATTTTAATGATCGAATAGATATCATGTAACATTCAAACGTTAAAAATGACACTACATTATATTTTATTAATTTAATTTGTATCTTATTGTTAAATCTGACCTTTTTTTTTGTTTTATATTTGTTTTTACAATTTTGTCTATATTATTCATTAATGTAATTATAACAACCATTTCTAATCTATTAAATATTATAATCTAAAATAACTTTTAAATAACTATTAATATCTGAAAATATTTGCATACTATTTATGTAGTAGAATATGTCAAACTCAATAAAATATGTAAAGACCTACTGTACCATATTCTTGGCCAATAAATGAATTTGTATTTGCTACCAAAAAGTAAGATTCTGCACCAAGGTATACCCTGGATCCAAAAGCACTGAACAGAACTCCTCAGTCTTTAAAGATACGCGTTTGGAAATTTCGACATTGTTTAAAGAACTGCAAGCATTTGCCATTATGTAACTTACAGTAATCATCATCATCATCTTATATATAATACCTAATGGAAGCTTGGCGTGTATTCAATTCTACATTCGATCGTTTATTTTAAACGTTCTTAAAATGTGTTAATAATAATTAAACAAATATCACTAAATAAGGGAAAATTATTATTATTTTTAAACAAAAAATTAAACCGACTTCCAAAGTAAAAATACACAAAAAGTGTGAAATAAAATATATTTTCTAAATAATTTCCCTTTTAAATTTGGCTGAAATTCTATCTAATTCTCTACTCAAACCTCAAAATTTTGTAGTCGGTACCAGCACTACCAGCCAACTTGAACTTGTTCTATTTTAAATATTGTTTTATCAGAATGTTGTTCGGGCTGGTACCGACTTCAAAATTGTGAAGATTGTGTAGAGAAATAGTTCGAATTTCAGCCAAATTTAAAAGGGGAATTATTTAGAAAAATATTTTATTTCATACTTTTTTGTGCATGTTTACTTTGGAAGTCGGTTTAATTTTTTTCTTGTAGTCTTTAAGAACCCACAGTTAGCGACATTTTAAAGCGTCCTCGATGCTGTTGGTAAATGCTCAGACTCAAAGAAGACTAAAAAAGTAAATTTAAATTGAAAATATATACGAAAATTGGTTCTAGATTGTTTATTAAAATTGTTGTCTAACATCGAATAGACAAAAAATTTTTTTAGGCAACATGCCTATGCTACCAATTGACAAGAAAAAATCGATCGATCTCTCGATTTTAGTGTCAATTGATAGAATTATAGTGTAATATTGTCTCTTTGATTACGTTTAGATTAAATTGGATCTGACAAAAAATAATCAGATTTCTTTATTGACAAATCCCTAGCCAATTTGTTTTCTTGGAGTCTTTAAAAATGTACAGTCGGCGACATTTTAAAGCTGTTGGTAAGTGCTCAGACTCGACAAACTCCCTGCAAAAGTACCCGCCTCTCAAAGTTCTCGGCACTCACTCAATTTACAAATGGTGGACAAATCTAATGGATTTTAGATAAACCTGTTACGTTGAAAAGACGCACATTTTAAATTAGACAGACGTGATAAAAATACCGATAGGAGTGATTGGACACGGCATCTGTTGCTCGTGAATATGTTCATGCAGCGTCAAAAGTAGTATAACTATTTAGTTACCCGCTCCAGCTTTGCACGGGTGCGATGTATTTATACATAAAAACCTTCCTCTCGAATCACTCTATTGCTGATTTCCTTCTCGATCCACTCGATTGCGGATTAATATCCATTGAATTTTAAGGATCTAAGCAAACAGGAATGGAAGCCACCAGAGATGAAATCTCGGTGGCTTCCATTCCTGTTTCCAAAATAACATTAAAAATGGGGCGCTTTGTTTCGTAGTTCACGTCTTGAAACCCTTATATTATAGTTTCGTCATGTTCGTCCGTCCGAAGACGGACGCTTACCGCGCAAACAGTTAGTGCTACAAAGTTTAAACTTTGCATGGATATGTGTATTTACTACGTCGACGGAGTGCTAATATAAAATCATGGAAAATATAATTTTTTGGGGTACCTCCCCTACACGTAAAGTGATTTTTTCTCGCTTCTATCATTAAGTAGGTCTTTTAAAAAAATATATAAAAATTTGAGTTGCTACAACGACTTTTTGATTTAGTTATTCGTTTGCGAGGTATTCAACTTTAAAGCGTATTTTTTGTTAATAGGGCGTCCCTCTCCTTTTAAAACTAAACGGCTGGCTCAAAAAATCAAACAAATTCATGATGATAGTCCATGTGATGAATTTTAAAGGAAAACTATAGTGGCTTAGATAATTTTGTTAGTTTAGGAGTGATAGAAGCCTTACTTCTAAAATGCGTATACTTGGAAATCTGCGTACAAAAATAACGAAATAATAATTTGACTACGGAACCATATTCTATGCGTGGCCTGACACACACTTGGTAGGTTTTTTATTTTACTTGCCTCCAACAACAGGCAATTTTTCGGACTTATTCACATCAAAATGCAGTAAACATTAGGCTGTAGGTACCATTACTGCCACAGCAACAAACAGTGTTTGCTGCACATTAGTTTGCTGCGCTGTGCTGCGATGCTGCGATGCTGCGATACACTGCACATGACGTTATGGCCGCTTGCAGTATATTTATTGACATTTCCGCCATCAGCTCTGAAATATCGCTCAATAAGCCATATCAGTCTTTAATACTGTACGTTTATTTTCATGGGCCTATATATTATATTATAACCTGCAATATCATTACATGTTATAATTATGGAAAATATATAAATAAATCTTGAGCCTTTGTCGTTCTAGGCAGTGTGCCTGAAGACTTCCACTATAGAGTGGACATAGGTCCTGCATAGGCCTTCCCCATAGAGTTCTAGCGCGACTGGGTGCTTGCGTCCTGCATCTGCATCCACCGGCTCTCCTCCCTGGTGGGAGGTTTCGTGGTTCAGATCGTGGCCTCCACTCGAGAACCTTTCGGTCCCAGCGGCCATCGGTCCATATGTCCAGTCCACTGCCACTTCAACTTGCTAATGCGCTGTGCCATGTCGGTAACTTGAGTTTCTCATTTCAGCTTAAGACCAAATACCGGGCAGGTTGATGGAAGATGATCATGATTGATACAATCAGGAGGCAATATAGACGTTACTACAATATAAAAGTAAATAAAGTTTGGTATGGCACAAAATCAGGTAAATAGTATTCACTAACAGCTGTTAGACACGAAGCTTGGAGATTAACACGTCGTCTAGACCTCCGCACGAGGCACGAGGAGGCACGTTAAATAAAATCCGGCGATAAATAAAAGTGCGAGTCAGACTCGCGCACGAAAGGTGTCATTTGTTGTATGGGAGCCATATATAAATATTTATTTCATTCTGATTTTTAGCGTATTATCATAGCGGTAACTGAAAATCATCATGTGAAAATTTCAATTATCTGGCTATCACGATTATATACAGTGATACAGTGAGTTGGTGATAGACATACGGAGTTTTATAGTAACAGGGTTTTTTACCCTTTCGCTATGGACCCCTAAAATAGTAATGAACTACCGCCACGTGTTTAGAATAAATCAATACTAACGAACCGTTTTTATTTAAACTTCATCAACGAATAAAATCTAACTAGGTAATAATATAATTCCGCGACCATTTTTCAAGAAAAACAAGATTTCCAAATGGAAATTGTCACAGCTAGTGCTCTATGGATAAAGCTGCAGTACTTACTAGCTGCAGTACCTACTAGCTGTAGTACCTACTAGCTGTAGTACCTACTAGCTGTAGTACCTACTAGCTGTAGTACCTACTAGCTGCAGTATCTACTAGCTGCAGTACCTACTAGCTGTAGTACCTTCTAGCTGTAGTACCTACTATAACGCGTACATGCCAATAGTGGAAAAATCCGGTTAAGATTGTATATTTGAGTTTGTATGTCATGTGAGATTAAGAATTGTGATAGTGTGTTGTTGGTTGTCATAACGATATATTATAACATATTCTTAATATTATATTTCTGTCCAATTAATGTTTAAACTTTATAATATTAGAATACTAAATACAAATAATATTAAACAAAAAAGTGGTAAGGTATTCTACTGTATGTATGAATAATACTACAATAAATAAAAATATCTCTGATTTTACCTATTGTAAGGATAAAAATAATGGGTAAATAAATATTTCATTTTGAATAGGTTTCTTGTTTTATTATAAGAGCGTCCATGGCCTAGCGAATACACCCCTAGAGTCACACAATGATGACGATGCAGGTTCGATGCCGAGTTGTTGTGATGTGATGTGTGTACCAATTAGGCTTTATCGATAACCGTGTACTGACGCTAAACTTAGTTTAATTTGGATCTTTCAATGAAAGCTATTCCTCTGTATAATAAGTATATATTTATACTCTGCAGCTGCAGTACAGTTGCAGTACGGTTGCAGTACATTTGAATCAGTCAGTCATTGCAACAAGTCGCCGCTACGTAACGACTAACGGGTTATCAGTTATCAATTATCATGGAAACTAAAAATATATGAAAATAATTTAGTATGTTTCACGTAAGCGCAAATTCTATCGGTGCGTCGTATCAGAATTGCCCCCTATTAAGAAACATTGGAATTTAATGCTTATCTTTTGTAATATAAAGTTCAACATACCTTCGCATAAGAAGCTGTGCGCTCGAGTAGCACTTGCGTCTCGCACTAGTCGCAATCGCTCTGTACCCGAGCACGGCTCGCGTCGCCTCCACACCACTCGAGACTCGTCCGTATTTAATGATACACAATGGTAACTTTATTATTATAACTATGAAATTTTAACTGTCTAACTATCACAGTTCATGACATACAGCCTGGTGACAGACGGACGGGTTTTATCCTTTGGGTATGGAACCCTCAAAAACATGAATTCGATTATATTTGACATACGAACTATTAAATTTTTTGTTCCCTCACGCAAAGATTCCTGGGCCTGTAAAAAATGTATGGGATATGAAAGAAGTCATCGCTAAGTGACATGTTCGCTTGCGATGCCTTATGTCAAATCCCATACATTTTTTTTTCGAAATTGCCGTTGAAATTATCGAATACATCTTAACTAAATGCCCTGGATCGCATAAAAGTGAGTGCGCACTGAGGTCTGTGGACTTCCCTGCCATCCTGGATAGTACTATAGGTCTGTAGAGTGTAGGTAGTGGGTCTCTCCCCACTGGGAAACTGGTGTTAGCTGCACCGTATGTACGCGGCTAAACGAACTGAAATCCGTTTCAAGTTGTGTTTATTTTATGCATGTTTAATCAACACAGCTACGTCCTGCTCCGGACCGAAACAATACTATTTACTACACTGGTCCTATGAAGTTTGTCTTGTGTACCCCCCTCCCCCCTCCGTGTACAGAGGGGGTCTTGTAGACCCCTGTGGTGCCCCGCCTCTTAACATAGTCAAACAGAACATGCAACAGAAACTCTCGCGGCACAAAACATCCTCCGGTTTAGTACACTGTGGTCGCATTACATCACACAGTAATGAATTAGAATACTGTTATGATTTATACAGGGGTATAGTTATTGTATTAATTTTAATACTGTTATATATCTGCACTAAGCAAAAATGACGTCACACATAATTAAATATAGACTGTGACGTCATTTTTGCGATGCGACGTCGCGTCGCGGTTTGGTGTGAACTACAATGAAGTCTTCTTTATGCAAACAGTCTTTAATTAGCCCTTAACAATTAATTAACTATTCTCAATTTTGGGTTGAAATATCGAAAACGTACTTGCAACTTTCGTGGCGTCTGGCGCCATAGCGGACGGTCATTGCTAACTATCAGGCGATCCGTTTGCTCGTTTGACGGTCTAATACTTTTATAATATTATGTTATTTTTAACATCCTTCGCCATGTATGCATATAATGCGAACTTTAGCTCAGGTCGAAGGTATTACAGCGCTTATAAGTTAGCGTCAGAAAAAGTTAGCTTGCGGTCGCGGCGCACGGTGCGGGGCAACTTTCATCTGTTAGTGTGGGCCCGAAGTTATGAAGCATAATAATATGTGCGAGTAATATTAAAATATTACTCTCACATATTATTATGCTTTCAATAATTCAAGCGTTCAATAAATTTTCAATTAGTAAACTAGCTGTACTCTTATGGGATAAAAAGTAGCCCATGTGTTAATCCAGCGCTTAATCTGTTACCAAATTTCATAAAATTCCGTTCAGTAGTTTTATCATAACAAAATTTCACATTTTATAATATTACAGCTTCTTATAATATTATTTTTTACAACTTTTATAGTATTAGTTTTATTGGTCATGTTGTTTTTCCCGTCGATAAGCGACCGAAGACGGTCCCACGTCAATATTCTCGTAGTACTCGTATCCCTACTTAGATAATATTATAAACGCGAAAATTTGTATGTGTTGGTGATTGTTACTCTTTCACGCAATAACTACCGAACTGATTTTGACAAAACTCGGTATGGTAGTAGTTTGGACTCTGGATTACTACTGCTTCTTTTTATCGCAGTAAAATGTATGGTTTCCGCGAGATTCGCGAGCGGACAACATCTAGTAATATTATGAACTGCATACAATTATTCACAAACATATTTGTCACTAACCTTACATATGAATAGCTGAGTATACAAACGGCTTGCGACACGTTCAGTAAACGTATACACTAATTACTATAGAGCTTCCATTACGTTTCTAGAAACAACAAAATACGGCAAATGAACACAACAAGCGACTTAGTAATTCGAGTGCACCATCCGAACCACAGAGGTGGTTAAATAAAACCTGCAATAATACAATTACAATCGACATCCCGACACGCTAAAACTGCCAAAACGGTATTCTCGTAAACGTCAAACCGGCCTCAAACGCGTTTTGATTGGTACAAACTTCACAAGATTAGTTTATGATAAAAAGTCGCTACACTTATAATACAATCAAAGTAAAATGAAACCCTACGTTAAATACGAGAATTGAGAATTGAGGTTCTGATTTACTGTAGAATATAATGTAATATTGTAAGTATTAACAATATTAAAAAACATACCTACTACAAATTTATTGCGATTCACAATTCACATACCTACAATACATAAGACAACATACCGTTTTACTACAATCGACCTATATCAGTTAGACTCATGTAGTGACCATCACAAAGATTTGAGGTCCGAGCTCCGGGGCGGTTTGTACATTAGTAGCTACAATATATTGCCCACACAGCTGACCCACTTCCGGTGCCCACGGTTTCCGATACATATAGTACAATGTATACATATAATAAGATTTTTAGCAACGTGGAAATAAAAGGTGTACATTTGTGACCTTCATCCAATTATTTCAAAACTACGGAGAGCTATGTATGTACATTTGAAATCTACAAACAAGAAAAAGTTACACCATCTTGATTTCAGAAGATTTTGTCATTAAATGCGGACTGATTAAACCTCGATTAAACTAAGGAAAGCAAATGTCAAATGTCAATTCTCAAAACAACCCCAAAAGTAGGGTTAAGTGTGGAGACTTTTTGCCTCGACACCTCGTGTGTAGTATGGCTATGCCTTATCGCATTTTATTGGTGATGGCGCGTGTAACTCTCTAGCACACTCGAACTGTAACTCGGTGAGTGGAATCGTAGCTTATTTGCCAAAATCTCCGAAATTTATTTGTTCAAGTTTATATTTACTATTTAATTTTTATGTTTTTTATATGATGCAAGTATATGTTTTTTTATTAATATAGCAAATTTTTTTTTTTGTAATTTTTAGATGTCTCATGACAAAACTTCACATAAAATTTTAAAGTTTTTACATTAACCGAGCAAGGAAAAATGAGTCAATATTTCTGAATATTATATAAATTAAACTTTTATATTTTTTATGTAGCCAACACCCCTCGATTTTATTAGGTACATTGTATCCACGTTCTTAAATATATCATTCGGGAATCGTCATTTTCGTCGTTTCTGTAGAAAAAAATAAAAATATGATAGTCGAGGGACATTAAGAAAGTAGTTGCACTATATACGATATATCACGGCCAGTTAAAATATATGTGTAACGTATGTAGAATTTTCGCCAATTGCTCCCGCCTCCCGCCTCTCGCCAGAGATCTGTTACACATTCATACACCAGTGGGCTTAACACGAACAATTAACAACAACGTAATCGTAACTTTATTCGTATTTGTATGTGAAGACCAAAGGGCGTCACAGACGGCGAAGATACTATACTTTTATCTTAAGATACCTGTATATATTTCATAATAAAGTATGTAATATGAAAATATATAGTATAGTATCTTCGTCGTCTGTGATGCTATTAAATATAGTAAATATAAAGTAAATAATAATAGATAAAGTTTCAATATTCAGTTGTCAAGTACGGACACTTCCGTTTCTGTCTGTCTGTTTGTTCCGGCTAATCTCTGAAACGGCCTGAACGATTTTGATCGGACTTCACTGGTAGATAGCTAATGTTATAAGGACTTTTATCTTAGGGTTCCGTTTAAAAAAAACGTTGTGGTGTGTAGCGGGCGGTCTAGTATGAAGATGTAGTACTGTTTGCGTCTACTGTGACCGAACTGTGCAGTTTCATCGTTGTGGTCTGTAGGGGCCATAACTTTAGGTTACGTAGATCACCACAGGCTTTAATAAAACATCTCTGTTATCTTAACCAAATTAACTCAGAATAGCTCAATTTCTGGCGGCGATGAAAGAAACGTCCCGAGTGTAATAACGACATTACCGCTAAGTTGGCACGACGCCAACACGCGTACACACGCGTACACACGCCGCGTGGCGTGGCGTGTTATCGGGTGTGATGGGGTCTCGCCAGCTTTAACCGACGTCCACACTTTGCGTGTGGTCGCGTGACATCATGTGGCGTCGCGTGGGATGTTTTACAGGCGCTGTTAATTATATCATAATAAGCCAGGAAGAATTATATCGCATAGACTTTTATCCGAACACATAAATGTGAGTTTGGATAGGCGTGAATTGTACCTAATGTAGTTTAGTCTGTGGGGTAAGCAACAACAAGTAAGCAAACAAGAAACAATCGACAGCTATGTATTCGTAACGTTTATCGAAAGAGAATTGCGCTACTGAATAAAGTCTATTCGACACTCATATGAACTTAGGGCGAATGTACGCGTATGTTATCAAGTACTTCTAAAGGTTTGTGTGATAACGAGTGTGCATACAAGCTCTAAACACGATAGGCGATGGATCGGTTGTCAATAAATTTTATGTTATGTAGACAATACACCATCCAATATATTGTGCAATCTCGATCAGTTCGATTGTATCAAGTAGAACTGACCGTGTATGAGCGTGAATTACATTGTTTATGTCAATATAGAACTGATTTGATTAAATCGATTGGACGGTTGATTATATGGTGTATGGCTGCTATAATAGGTACTTGTAACATTTCATGTAAGCGTCAGGTCACACAAAGACGCGACGCAACGCAATGCTGCATTTCTTAGATTGTTCTTTGTTCACTACACTAGAAGATACACGTTTCATTGCAAGAGCGGCGCCGCCGTACGCAGTCTTGAGCAGCTCGAAATCCGAACTCACGCAATGAAACAGGGGAGCGGCTCGTCGCTCGCGTTTGTGTGTGAGCTGACCCTAACGCTGATTTTATTTAACACATCATTTGTCTTAATATTAACGTTGCAATTCACTTCTGTTAGTTTTATAAATATAACAGAGAATTGCACGCGTAGCTCATCGATGTTTAATTTGGTTTGAAACAAAACAGTTACATACCGCTTTACTACAGTATAATGTGTCTGCGAACTGTTTAAAACTGCACCTGTCATTTTATCGACAGATTGTTCAAATTGATGAAATATAATGTAAATCCGATATAAATTGATACAATTAAAGCAGGGCGCACACTTGTGATTGGATTGACCAGACAGGTCGTTATAATGCGGCAGATTAATGTATAATATGACACATCATATGTGTACGGCACACATAATATATGTTATGTTGTATGTGCTCGAATTACGATTCCATTATCCAATAATATTGAACAGAATCAGGCTAATGCTGCAATGTAGATTACTTAATTACACATTATTCCGGTTCTATGAATTTGCAGTATTTTGATAGTTTTGGTAAGTTACATAAGGTTGTTCAAATCAACTACGGATATTTAGGGCATGTGACAAAATAACTAAACATTTCGATGTTTTTATTTATTTTTTATTTAACAATTTATTGTACACAAGAAACATTTAAAACATTACACTTTACATGGAAAAATGACACAAAGGTTCTGCTTATTTCTAAAAAGAAATTTCTTCCAGCAGCCCTACGGAGAGAAAAGGGATAAAAGAAAGCAGATAGAACGATTACACTAAATAAATTAACATTGCGCTGTCTGGTGCCGGTGTCATTAACCTCACAGGAACACGTGATTTGTAGTGAAGACTTTAAATCACGTGTAGTAGTAGTAGTAAAAGAAGTAAAGACTTTGACTAAAGAGCATCATCAGTATGAGGTCAGTTACACTAACAGCGCAATGTAAATTTATTTAGTATATTTTTTTCCGAAATATTTAATTATTTTTCAGCCTAAACGTCTTTACATAAGCAGTGATCATGTGCCTGAAGTATCCGTAATTGATTTTTGAAGACAATTATAAATGTGAATGTATGTGAGGATGGATGGATGGATGTTGTTACTCTTTCACACAAAACCACTGAACGGATTTCGATGAAATTAAGTATGGTAGTAGTTTTGGCCCTGGATTAAAACATAGGCTACTTTTTATGTCTAAAAAGTACAATATTTCCGTGGGATACCGTATTTACGTAGGCTGAGCCGTGGGCAAAAGTTATTAAGTATTAAATACGTCGACTGATGTATATTATTACTTAGTTCATGTGGATACATTTCATACAAGAAAACCTCCCTGGTTGTATGACGCCCGCGAGCCCGCAGCCCGGGGGCGCAACCTGCAATCGACGTATCACTCACAAAGGCATATTATAATAAGCTATAGTAGTGCATAATTGAGTATGGAATATGTATTGAGCTACTAAAGATTCTCAGCAATTTAAATCAAAGCTCCTAAACAGGGGGGAAGATATAAGAAATACCGATTAGAAATATCGATGAGAAAATCGAAAATAAAAGAGTCTGAATAAAGTAGCTATTTAAAATTATTTTATTAATGTCAATTTTTATGGAGGGGCAAGCTATTTACACTGCTTAGAAAAGTTTTAGTGTTGAAGAGAAATTTTATAGCAGAAATGTGAGAAGTAAACATAGCTGTCGTAGCAGTGTCGTAGCAGTCATGTAGCTGTAATAAAGCGATCGTAGAAGCCATGTAGAAGCGATACAGTGGTGATGAAGCAGCACAGAGGCGATCGTAGCAGTGATTTAGCAGTACAGAGGTGATCGTAGAAGTGATGTAGCTGTGCCGTAGCAGTGATGTAGCAGTACGGTGGCGATCGTAGCAGTGATTTAGCAGTACAGAGGTGATCGTAGAAGTGATGTAGCTGTGCCGTAGCAGTGATGTAGCAGTACGGTGGCGATCGTAGCAGTGTTTTAGCAGTACAGAGGGGATCGTAGAAGTAATGTAGCTGTGTGTAGCAGTGATGTAGCATTACGGTGGCGATCGTAGCAGTGATTTAGCAGTACAGAGGGGATCGTAGAAGTGATGCAGCTGTGACGTAGCAGTGATTTAGCAGTACAGAGGCGGTCGTAGAAGTGATGTAGCTGTGATGTAGCTGTACATTTAACACATTGATATTTCCTATTCGTTTGCTATAATCTGTTGATGAAGTTCGACCAAAAGACATTGGCAGATTTTTACCTACTTTTAAAAAAAGTTTCGACCACCAACCAAAATACAATGTTTACCAAATATGTTGTATGTAATTTTATTACCAAAGTAAAATTTGATTGTACAATTTTCATTCACATATTTTCATTTCCCGTTATTATTTTAATTCACATCCATGAAGAAGAGGAGTTAATCAATAAATAGTTAATCATATTTAATATGAATATTCGTTGAAATGAGATATGCGACCTATGCCGTTGTAACCCACGTGTAATCAGGCTTACATCTAACCTTGTTTAATCTTTGGTCGTCGTTACATAGTAAAGGCTGTGATAAAAGTTCCAATTTCCTTAATGTGTTTCATTGTATTTCTTTATTGCAGTGTACTTATGTGATATATAAATTAGTAGCATTTAACGCTAAGTTCTTTTCTTTGTTTACGTTTATAGTAAATTGGAATTTGGATTTGAACGGACTATACGTTAAGTGGTATAAAGTTTACGACCTCTGGTTAGCGCATTGGCGCTTAAGGCGGAGATCGCGGGTTCGCATCCCGCCAGGGAACAAAATGTTTTCTGTGCTGGTCACGGGTGTGTATTAAATATGTGTAATATACAATAAAATCTTAAATATATGTATAGTATAAAAGTATTAAATATATTTCCGTTGTCTGTTACCCGTAACACAAGTTCTTCGAGAACTTACCAGTTTTACAGCACGTCAATCTGATCCGATTGATGTGCTGTAAAAGCGTCCATTGATGTTATTATTATCATTTAATATTTGTAGTATAATTTATTTCTCTCAATTATAAAGAATTAGTTTCATAAAATAATAGAGCAATATTGCGGGCAGTCCATTGTTACCAGTTTATTTATTTTCCTCGAGAAATTCAGATTGGAAAAGGCTTCGGTGGAGTGTAATAGTTGTACCGCAGGCCCATTATTCCCCGAGGTTCCCTTTGACGTGACCCCCTGCACCCCCGGACCCCCTGCACCCCCTGCACCCGCGTGAACCCCGCCATCAATCTTCGCGCCTGATTGCCCACGTCAAATCTTTTTTATTTATTAATGAATATATTTTTGTATATTTTTTACTGGTTCTCGTATTTTTCTTGACGTTTATTAATATTATCGTCACTTTGATGGAGGATGGATGAAATATTCGAAATTTTGAGCGTTTAAAATTTGTTGGCCATTTTACAGAGCTATAGATCAGTTTTATGAGCGGTTGTGTCATCCGCAGTACCGGACGGCTGCATGTGCGATGTAACCTCAATCTGTCACCGGCTCGGCCGGTCAGTTGTTCAGTGTTGTCACCTGACAGCCGCACCGCACAGTTATTGGCATTTTATTCCGCGAAACTTGCGCTTCGTTTTAACTGTAGGTACGTCATAGTGAGATTGGCAAATGTTTTGAAAGTTTTATTAGTCCGAAAGAAGATAATAAAATTGTTATAAACAGATTTTTTTACTAGCTACTTTTTGTCTCGGAAATTGGCTGATACTAATCTTCATTTTCTTCTTAAATATAAATATGAATTGCAGTTCCTATGTCTTGCTAAAAGTGGAGGGTTACGTGTGGGAGAGATAAATAAAAAAAAAAAGGAAAAAACTTTTATTTCAACAAAACCGTTCGACCCCAGTAGGTTGTAGGTGTAGGCTGTTGTATTCAAATAATAAAAAAACCGTTCCACACAGATTAATAACCCACACCCACGAGTCTTTCACATTCAATAGACAGCATTTATATTTTTATTTCTTTTTACGGTTCCGTAGTTATTATAAGGAATATTTTCTAAATAACAGGTAAAAGAACCCATATGAAGTTCAAAAATAAAATTAAATAAAAATTATGGGCGAAATTTGACCACTGAACGACCTCTAGTATCTATTTGAGATTACACTGTCTTCATCTGTATTAATATTTTATTAATAATGTATGTACTTACCTTCTATCAAATATTATATTTGTGTAATGTTTACGTAGCTTATATAAAATAATTAATATTTATTTTTTAAATTTAATTTAATATGTGTACGTATATGTATGTATACGCCATACACGTTACACATAGTATTTCATCATATATCTAATATCTTTAATTTTAATTTATTTGTTAGGTTGTCTGAAAGAAAATGCTGTGAGCATTAAGACCGGCTTTTTATACAGTTCCTTTGTTTTAGAAATTATTGTTATGTATGTGGTTTTTATGAGTGTGCAAATAAAGTGTTTTCTATTCTATTCCTATACCTTTACTAGTCCTATTACACTATGTTATTTATTATAATTAAATTGATGTGAAATTTGTAGTGTGAGTTTATAATTATTTTACATTCATTTTATAGGACTACACAATAGTAGGTAGTTAATTTCCAAGCTAATTTGCAAAAGCTATATCTCTAGACCATAATATTAATATTAGAAATATTGTGGATACTAAGACCTTGTCTAGAAATCGCATGATCTACACGCCTAGTAGGATTCACCGCGTTTACCTGATATGATTTAATATTCTAATATAATATGTTAATTAAATATTAAAATGACATATATGGTTGTATTTGTACACATATGTACGAAAATATAAATAAGAATAATGACCATGTTAATATTACAATAATAATAAGTAAGTATTATGCAATGTGCAGGCTTGGGGAGTCCAATCAAAGATGTTGTGCTCGCGAATAACGTTTATTAACTCCTCATTTAATTCACTTACATTACAATATATAGGGAGATGATACACACACTACAATTATAAAGCAAAATTGTAAATTGACTTCAAAATGTGTTGTAAAATCGCAATTTGAATAAATAATTTGACTATTGACTATTACGTGCGTATCATCTGCGCGCTTAGCATGACCAGCTTAGAAATTCGTTTTGCCTACACAATAATAGACACACTGACAGATAACATGGACAAAAAGACAGCTTTTCCACAACAATCTGGCATTTTGTCTACTATTCCGTACAAAAAAACCGTTTCTACCGTGGTTATGCTGAGCGTGCTGGACGTACTGTAAGGCTTCGTGCTGTAGTACCTCAACTCGCGCGTACAGACACGAGCGTAGCGTTTGGTCCTTTCTGGACAAGTTCTAAAGCACTATTATAATATAGACGTTTGACGCGACACGAGCGTGACGAACGACGGGTCATGTCGGGACTAGTTTGAGAGTTTCGAGACTCATCATCGCCCAAACTTGTCGGTTGTACGTGATTAGTTATCGGGGTCCAACGGGATAAGCGGCTGTTGATCCCTCACCTTGTGAGACAAAGGTAAGTAATTAGTATAACTACTTTACAACTTATAAAGATAAGTGTGGGTGTCTTGTTTTAGCACAAATGGACTGGCTCAACTGATGCCTCGGATTAACAGAAAAGCGTCTAAAAATAACGATTGGATTGTTTTTATTGGTTTGTGGTCTCAAAGACCGGAAACGCACCCTTTTGGTGTATAGGGGGTGCATTTGCATTACCGGCGCGGCGTTACTTTATTTCCATAAAGTAAAGGAACTATTATGATATTTATTCATAAATGAAGCAACAACTTTCAGTATAGTTTTACGAGAATTATTGTGCGAGGAGTATGATATTTGGCATAGTTAAAGTTTATGTGGAGGAAGGTGTGGAGGAAGTTGCGCAGAAAGCTAATATTTTTAAATAATGCTAAGAAATACATAAAACTAATAAAAATAAAACTAATAAATGCACACACTACCAGATTATTAACACATAGTATATACTACCATGCGTTTAGTAGATACTATTTTGTTACAGGTTGATGTTTGTCAATCTGTCACAACATTTTCATTTTTAGGGTTACGTAATACTCAAGGAACCCTTATAGTTTCGTCTGTCTGTCTGTCTGTCCGTTCTCCTAGCTTCTGTTATTATGAATATAAATTTGTTATAGTTATTTAATGCGCATAGATCTGGGTTTTGGCATCATAAAATAGTAATAATTTTATATTTTAGGGGTAGCTCTCCATACATGTGTTTATACATTTTACTTTATTATATATTTTATATTGTTAGCAGTTTGGTGGGGCTTTCAATATAGGTGGTGGGAGAGAGGCTCCACCTCATTATAAATGTTAAATGTTTAAAATTAAAATTAAATAAATGTATCGTGTCTTATGAATTGTTGTTTTTGTTTTAGTGAAACTGCTTCTGATTCCTACAAATATATATGTTTCTGCTTTTATACAAGTGTTTTCTAAAATTTACGAAAAATTAATAAATGAAAATCTATACAACTATTTGCTAAATATAATATAATATGTAAGGAGCAAATAGGATTTGTAAGAAACAAATCCACGAGTTTATAAAATTTTATCTTGCAAAACTTAATTTTAAAAATAGCATATGTGCATTAAACGAAAGCTTTTGACTACGTAAACCATAACATTTTAATTAGCCAACTATACGACTATGGAATCAGAGGAAACACACTTGACTTAATTAAATCATATCTTCATAATAGGAAACAAATAACAAAAACAAATGTTACACGTCACAGGCACAGCTAGTAACGATCGGTATCCCACAAGGTAGTGTGTTAGGACCAGGTCTGTTCCTTGTGTATATAAATGACCTGCCAAAAGCCATTGACCAACAAATAGTGCTATTTGCCGACGATAGCACAGTACTCTAGTCTGATATAAAAAATGACAATTTAAATTCTAACATTAGAAAATTATTAGACAACATTATTGAATGACTTAATAATAACAATCTAAAAATAAAACTTGACAAAACTCACTTGATGTACTTTAAAACGTATAAGCAAGAACATAAAATTATAGACATAACATATTATATGAATACAAAAATTGAACAGGTTGATGTTGCGAAATTTCTAGGTCTACTTGTTGACAACCAATTAAATTGGAAATACCATTGCAGCTATATTTGTAGTAAAGTTAATAAAATGTCATATGCACTATACATGCTGCAACAAATTGTAAGCATACCGACCTTAGTCACTGCATATCACGCACAAGTCGAATCGGTACTGCGCTACGGGATTATGTTCTGGGGAAACTCTACAAATAAACACTTGGTATTTAAAGCTCAAAAAAATGTGTGCGAGCAATATGCAAAATAAAAAGAAGTGACAGCTGTAAACCCTACTTTATAAAACTATAATTACTAACTTACCCCTGTTTAAATATCCTTGAAACAACAATATTTATAAAACGTAACTTAAATGACTATGATAGATTTAAAAGTACCAGAAACAAACATCGAATCTGTAATCCTCAGGCAAAAACAGCTTTGTTGAGCAAAAGCTATCTAGGGATATCGATTCCATTGTTTAATAAATTACCAAAGGACATAATAGAAATAGAGACTTTACAAATATTTTAAAAGAGGGCAAGACAATATCAATTAGAAAAGCTTATTATAATATAAATGAATTTCTAAGTGATCAAAATGTTAAATAACGCACAGAATAAATAGAATACATAAATAATTGTAATAAAATGTAATTGTAATTTAATAATTTCAATGCGAATTCATATTTATACATATTCTGCAAATAAATAATTTGATTTTTTCATTCTACCCTATCGTGTGTAGTATCGTTGAATAGGTCTTTTATAATAAAGGCAAGGTTTTATACATGACTTTTTTACAATGTCCACTATTTTCGAGTATAATCGCCCACCAAATCAAATCATATTTTATTTCACATAATGTGGTGGTTACAATATGTTTATCAGTTTTTACATATCCTACCATAACTTGTGTATGAATAAGTTGTCCCCCCCCCCCCTGCTGGCATTCCTAGACTTATAGGAGATAGAAACTTGTAAATTTCCATGCCGATGGATCATGCTAAAAACTCTCGAGGAAAATTATTTTGAGCGAAATCGGACAGTACATTTTGCAGTAATTCAAAGAAAGCCTGTTACGCGTTGATATTTACAGACCCCTCCTTAGACATGTCCTGACATCCTCTTGGTTAGAATATTTAAAATTTTCTACCTAACAGGCAAAAGAACCTTTGTAAAGTTCAAACTTGAAAATAATATTAATTATTCTAGGCAAATTACGACAACAGGGGCGACCTCTAGCTAATGATATTATCCTAAAATAGAACAAGCTCAACTATAATATTTTACCCAACATCAGGCTGACAGGTTACATTTGTGCCTACCATCATAAATCCACAGCTCCGACAGACCGCAGCCACGCAGCGCCGGCACTGCCTGGCACCGCCGCGCGCCGATATGGATCACGTCGATATCACTGCTCAGTGACGAATATTATAAAGAGGAAAGATGCGTTTGTTTATACATACATTTGTTTGCATTGAATACGCTCCGAAACTACTGGACCGATTTTTATGAAATTTGGCATAGATATATGGGAGACCACAGGAAAGGATATAAGCTTCTTTTTATCGCGGCAAAATGTACAATTACCGCGCATACCTTTTTTACGCGGACGAAGTCGCGCGCAACATCTAGTAAGCTAATATTTGACGAAAACAGTCGTGCTACATTTTCTGCCCTCAATTTCATTCGCGTATGATGGCAATATATACCACTAGATGTTTCCCACGACTTCGTGCTAGCAAAATGAAATCCCACGGGAACCGTACATTATGCGCGGCGATTTCGGTCTAATCTATATCTGTGTCAGATTTCATCAAGATCGGCCCAGTAGTTTCGGAGCCTATTCAATGTAAACAAACAAACCAATCTATACGTTATTAAATAGTATACTATAGATAAAATTACGCTTTCCAGACGCTATGCTCTCTTTTGCCCTAACGACTATTAACTCGGAATAATAGTCATACAATATGAAAATACCTGAAATGTATACCGTCCATTAGCTTTACCGTGTTGTATTACTATGCGTGATATTACGATGTCGTGACAGGATGACCTTAAAACGAATATAGATAGTCTAGGAGCGTAATCACTAATCAGTATTCGATTCTCGTTCCAAAAATATGCATAAAATGTGACCTTAAATTTTGACCAGATTATCCTATAAAAAATACTTAAATTCTATTCATAACGAACTGCCGATATATTGCGCCGGGCGCGTGACCTTTAAAGCCGGTGCGTTGTACGGTACTTTTGTAATATTGTAGCCTAATGTTGGGTTGAGTATTTAATTGGGATAAAAATACACACTGTATAGAAGCCGGTAGCGCTTGTCTCAGTAATAAACTGCTCATGCGAACACTCAGAAGAGCGGAGAGACGAACATAGTATATTAGTATACATATTAATATTATTATGGAAGTAAAATAGGGCGTAAATAAAGCGTTTGGTCTTATTAAATACCGAATTATAGCACGTGTTAAATTCTGTTGTTTTGCATGCTATATTACGTTTATCTGAAGACTCAATTTCAAAGATTATTCAAAAATAATGATCGAGGCGTAAAAGGCAAAATCTTGTTTACGCTAACAGTTCATGTCCTCACATTTTGTTTTTTTTTCAAAGCTGCTCTTTATTATATTTTTTATTTTAAAAACAAGCTGCAGTTAATATTTTACTGCATTGTTAAAACTTTACCGTTGGCCCCGGCCGAGTCCGTATTGACAGAATAAAGAAGTTGTAATAAAACTTGGATCCTTCGATCTGCATGCTCCACTCCCCACTCTCAACTCGCAACTGGGATAAAGCGTGCTCGCGTCAAACTTCGGAGAATACAAAGTCTCCTGACACTAAATTATATTTTATCGCTTGAGAAATTGTTTGCTTCAGTAAAAGTGGCTGGCTTTTGTAATAATGTTTTAAAGTATTGTTATAAGGCACCTAGTACCTGCAGTATAATATTATATAATTTAAGCTATGAGCAAAATATTTTCGGCTAGTCTAATTAATCGCTAACCTCTCCGCTATCCTCTTATCTCTCGTTCGTGGTTGCGGCTAATCGCACGCACTTTGTGCAGAAAAGCCAGCGCTTTTTAAATAACCTAATAATTTTCCTGCCGCGCGGTAATAAAAATTTTGAAGATTCGCGCTCGCCTCGGGTCGCCTTCGTCTGCAACTTGTCGCTAAAGTTTTCGATATTATATTCTATGCAGTAAATCAAGTTTAGTAAACTTGATCAATAATACAACCATAATGTAGCAACGGCTATTAATATCGTGATATTTATACACCAAAATATCAAAATGATTCAATTAAAACCCGGTTCTCTGGGATCGGATGTTGCAATCTGATAATAACGTAGTATTCCCAGGGCACGGGGGCAGAAACAATTAAATTGTGTGTCCAGTCACGTGACGCCCGAGCGGGACTCCCGCGGCGTCACGCTTTCACGGTGATGCGGCGTGACATTGAGACGTAATAAACGGCGCATTTACGCACGGCTATTGTATTATGTATTTAATATTTGTAAGTTTTCGTAATCGGATCGATTGAACACAGCAACGCTACTTACATAAAGCGCTACTTAAATCGTATTAATGAATGCTGTCCTTGTCTGTCTGTGGAGGGTAAGTAGCTATTCAGTATTCGGCCGTCAGTTTAGAGAATTATGCATTCTGTTCTCTACAGCAATTAAATTACAGCACGTATGTATATAAATAGAAACAACTAAAAACAACCGTCACGCCACTCAGCGCTAAAGTCAACAAAATATATTGAACTAACAGACGGGAATAATTCGATATAATTTCTAGCTCGCTGTAATACTGTTTTCCGACAATCAGACCAGAATATTTACCGTCCGATTGTGCTCGGAATATTTCCAATTTCCATATTTTTTGTTCCCTCGTCGCCGAAGTTTTGGAATAAATCACAACACGACTAGAACAACTACTATTCAATTAACAACTAGCTCTACATGTTTCTGACGTTTCATTTTTATTTTCGTTTACAATTATTGGAACTGACATTTTTGAAAAAACATAGTAGAATTATATAATAAATTGATACATGAAGCAAACACTTTCAGTACAGTTTGTATCTCTGTTCTCACAGTACGAGAATAATTGTGAGAACAGAGGAGTTTGATATTTGGAACAGTTAAAGTTTATGTGGAGAAAGGTGTGCAGAAATATATTTTATTTTGATAATGTTTAGAAATACATAAAATTAATGTAAATAACAACAATACATACTACTTAAGACTATAAACAATGATGATATGAGTTTGATAGATACAATTTTGTTTTCATAAATGTATTTCTATCTAACAGGCAAAAGATCCCTTGTAAAGTTCAAACTTGAAAATTATGTGAATTATTATGCGTGAATTTCGACCACAGGGAAATACATTACATTAAAATTTTTTCCATTTTCGATTTTTTACCTCTAGTATACTGAAATTCTTATATATGTCTAATCTGTATACTAAGGCTGACTTCTAGCAAGGAGGAGGAACGTGATCCGCCGAACTTATATATGTCTAATCTGTATACTAAGGCTGACTTCTAGCAAGGAGGAGGAACGTGATCCGCCGAACTTATATATGTCTAATCTGTATACTAAGGCTGACTTCTAGCAAGGAGGAGGAACGTGATCCGCCGAACTTATATATGTCTAATCTGTATACTAAGGCTGACTTCTAGCAAGGAGGAGGAACGTGATCCGCCGAACTTATATATGTCTAATCTGTATACTAAGGCTGACTTCTAGCAAGGAGGAGGAACGTGATCCGCCGAACTTATATATGTCTAATCTGTATACTAAGGCTGACTTCTAGCAAGGAGGAGGAACGCGATCCGCCGAACTTATATATGTCTAATCTGTATACTAAGGCTGACTTCTAGCAAGGAGGAGGAACGCGATCCGCCGAACTTATATATGTCTAATCTGTATACTAAGGCTGACTTCTAGCAAGGAGGAGGAACGCGATCCGCCGAACTTATATATGTCTAATCTGTATACTAAGGCTGACTTCTAGCAAGGAGGAGGAACGCGATCCGCCGAACTTATATATGTCTAATCTGTATACTAAGGCTGACTTCTAGCAAGGAGGAGGAACGCGATCCGCCGAACTTATATATGTCTAATCTGTATACTAAGGCTGACTTCTAGCAAGGAGGAGGAACGCGATCCGCCGAACTTATATATGTCTAATCTGTATACTAAGGCTGACTTCTAGCAAGGAGGAGGAACGCGATCCGCCGAACTTATATATGTCTAATCTGTATACTAAGGCTGACTTCTAGCAAGGAGGAGGAACGCGATCCGCCGAACTTATATATGTCTAATCTGTATACTAAGGCTGACTTCTAGCAAGGAGGAGGAACGCGATCCGCCGAACTTATATATGTCTAATCTGTATACTAAGGCTGACTTCTAGCAAGGAGGAGGAACGCGATCCGCCGAACTTATATATGTCTAATCTGTATACTAAGGCTGACTTCTAGCAAGGAGGAGGAACGCGATCCGCCGAACTTATATATGTCTAATCTGTATACTAAGGCTGACTTCTAGCAAGGAGGAGGAACGCGATCCGCCGAACTTATATATGTCTAATCTGGATACTAAGGCTGACTTCTAGCAAGGAGGAGGAACGCGATCCGCCGAACTTATATATGTCTAATCTGGATACTAAGGCTGACTTCTAGCAAGGAGGAGGAACGCGATCCGCCGAACTTATATATGTCTAATCTGGATACTAAGGCTGACTTCTAGCAAGGAGGAGGAACGCGATCCGCCGAACTTATATATGTCTAATCTGGATACTAAGGCTGACTTCTAGCAAGGAGGAGGAACGCGATCCGCCGAACTTATATATGTCTAATCTGTATACTAAGGCTGACTTCTAGCAAGGAGGAGGAACGCGATCCGCCGAACTTATATATGTCTAATCTGGATACTAAGGCTGACTTCTAGCAAGGAGGAGGAACGCGATCCGCCGAACTTATATATGTCTAATCTGGATACTAAGGCTGACTTCTAGCAAGGAGGAGGAACGCGATCCGCCGAACTTATATATGTCTAATCTGAATACTACGGCTGACTTCTAGCAAGGAGGAGGAACGCGATCCGCCGAACTTATATATGTCTAATCTGGATACTAAGGCTGACTTCTAGCAAGGAGGAGGAACGCGATCCGCCGAACTTATATATGTCTAATCTGGATACTAAGGCTGACTTCTAGCAAGGAGGAGGAACGCGATCCGCCGAACTTATATATGTCTAATCTGGATACTAAGGCTGACTTCTAGCAAGGAGGAGGAACGCGATCCGCCGAACTTATATATGTCTAATCTGGATACTAAGGCTGACTTCTAGCAAGGAGGAGGAACGCGATCCGCCGAACTTATATATGTCTAATCTGTATACTAAGGCTGACTTCTAGCAAGGAGGAGGAACGCGATCCGCCGAACTTATATATGTCTAATCTGGATACTAAGGCTGACTTCTAGCAAGGAGGAGGAACGCGATCCGCCGAACTTATATATGTCTAATCTGTATACTAAGGCTGACTTCTAGCAAGGAGGAGGAACGCGATCCGCCGAACTTATATATGTCTAATCTGGATACTAAGGCTGACTTCTAGCAAGGAGGAGGAACGTGATCCGCCGAACTTTCACAACTTATTATAAACAAGATAAAAGTAGATATATGTTGATCGTAGAAAGTTTTTCTTTCTTCGTGATAGGTGCAACTTTTGACGAACTTTTCTTTGCACTTTGATATGCTTTTAGTTTTTTCGCTGATTATTTCAGTGAGTCAGCATTAAAACTGATTAAACTAAAGCTTTTAAAACCATTAAAAACTTTCGCGTTAGGGTTAGTTTATAATATTATTATTAAACAGAGGTGGTTTTGTTGATTGTTACAGCAGTTCACAGAGCGACCTAAATGTTTATTATTTCGGTTCGGTTGTAACGTTGGTTTAATGCTCTAAGGTTGTAACACAAACTTTAATGGGTTTCTGTTGTGAATATATTTTGTTCTTATATTTAAACAACGTTTTCATTTTAGTCAAAATAATGTATAGATGGATGGATGTTTGTTGCTCTTTAAACTGATATTTAAACAACATTTTCATTTTAGTCAAAATAATGTATGGATGTATGTATGTATGTATGTATGTATGTATGTATGTATGTATGTATGTATGTATGTATGTATGTATGTATGTATGTATGTATGTATGTATGGATGTTTGTTACTCTTTCATCCAAAAACTACTAAACGGATTACGATGAAATTTGGTATGGTAGTAGTCTAAAAGAGTTTAGACTACTACCTTTTTTATCCCGAGAAAGTACAGTGTTCCCGAGGGATACTGAACTTACGCAGGCGGAGCCGCGGGCAACAGCTAGGATTTCAATAATTTTGACTTTAATATGTCAGTCCGATTGATATGCGTATCTTTGCGATTGATATTTATTTTTAAATCTACTGGAGCACCGAGCAAAGCTCGTTTACCGAAGTACTTATAATGTAAAGTGAGCTGTAGGTACTCTGTCAGGATTCAATTTAGTCTAAACCAAAAAAAAGAGACAGTAGAGCCTATAATGCCACCAATTTAAGCAAACCCACCTATTTGTCGTGCAATAAACTATTACAAAGACACATATCGGTCGATTTTATTTTGTTTACGTTCATTGGATCTGAGAGTAAAGCTAGTATTCCAATGTATTATAATATTCATAATTTAAATTGATTCAAGAGTGAACTAAAAATATAATGAACTAATTAGTGAAGCGTCGCGGGTCGATGTTTGAACAGTGAACTGAACTATCGCCAGATCTAATGTAAAGTAAACCAACCGCTAGTGGACCCTTGCTGTGTACACTCTTCATAGTTTCTAATTTACCGGCCGCTATACTGCGGCACGTCCGAACTAGGCTGTGTTAGCCGAGGGGTTAATTTGGAAACTGACAGTTTACTAATAAACTGTCGCTGAAAATTATAAGGGCCAACCCACACGTACCATAACCACACCACGACCACAACTACACCACAACCACACCACGTGGTCAGGCGTATATTTCGTATTGTAAATGAAGCACTGTTCACACGTACCACATTTTGCAGTCGTTGTCGATCGTGTGTGTGATACCTACCACATCGCAACCACCAGCGAACTAGTGGCCGACCACATCGCAAACACAACGTTGCGTCGATGCAACGACAGTGCGCGCACGCCGCCCGCGCTCATCCCCCCCTCCGTTTCATTCATTCCGCGTTTGACTGAGGTGCCGTGTGGTTGTGTCACGATGACTGACAACGAGACTTTCGATACGGATTTATTCATTGAGGAGATCCGTAATTCTATAAAAGCCGGAGTCGAACAATGTCTGCACACGACGTAACCACATCGCAACTACTGGCGACAACGCAACCACGTCGACATTTTGTCGGTACCACAACGCAACTACAAAAAGCTGCAGCGACATTATTCACACGTAACCACTGCTTGACAGCATTTTGTCGTTGCGACGTGGTGTGGTTGTGGTACGTGTGGGTTGGCCCTTAGTCGTTTGTTTTATGTTACATCACAGTTACCAGTGTTTTTTTATTATGTTACGTAAATATTATATTGTTTTATAGAAATTGTAAAGTATAAAATGTATAAAGCATTTATTCAAACCAACTCAACATTATATAATGTAAAATACCAAATTTTTCAGTCATTTTAGAATGACTGTACTTATCTTGCACACTATGTACCTCGTCTCATAGTGAAAGAGTCAACAGTGGGGTGAAGCGCCAAATTTTTTTTATTAAAGAGGTATAGCATAAAACCATCGCCAGTGTAAAGTTAAAAAGTTTAAGTAAAGTGGTAGACGCTTTACTGAAACATCGCAGGGAGATTTGGAGAGATGTGTTCTCGCACAGGCCAGTGGTACAACGGCAAATAGCATGCATTTAGAAGTTCCCCACATTAACGAATATTTTATGGTTAATATTCTACCAATATTACACATTAAGAAGCGAAATAATATATCTTTATGAATGAAATACAAAAACGACAGCGTCACACTTTCACAGCCCCGCCGAAACTCCAATTTCAAAACAAATTTTAAATAAAAACGTAAATTAGGTGTAGGTTTTAGGTGTAGGTAGTCGTAGATATAGTTCACAGGTGGTATATGTATGTAATTTGTAGGTGTAGTTGTTGGTGTTGAAATTGTAGGTGTATATGTGTAGGTAGATTGATTGGTGTAGTTATTTATTTATTCCAGTTCTTAATTAAGTGAGAAGAACTTGCGTCCGGTCAGTCAGTCTGCACTAATATCATAAACAGGAAATATTTGTTTGTATTGAACAAGCTCCGAAACTAATAGACAGTTTTGCTGAAATTTGGTACATATATTATAGAGTAGATCACGGGGACATAGGCTATTTTTATCACGGAAAAATGTACGGTTCCAGCCTGATTTATTTTGTGCGTACGGAATCGCGGGAAACATCTACTGTAGTACATAATAAATTTATATTTTGTTCGACATATGAATATAAGAATTTATTCGATTTTGCGCATCTTTAGCTATAATTATGTATCTTCAACCGTGATTGAAGTTTCCGTGTATCTTGGAGACGGGTCGCAAGTAATAATAAGTTCTATTAAAGTTTGAGCACGGTCAAGAGGGAACTCCGAACTCATTTCACCAGGAGCGCAGGAGTAAAGGGCAATTCATGCTAGCGCACCGAAATGAAATTGTATAATGCACATATTTTTCTAAGGCAAAAAGAACACGCGCAAGTCATTGTACGGCCAACGCCTCTGTTTTATCTCAGAAGTAGTATGTGCATTACGAGGGATGATTGATAAGTTTCCGAAACGACAAAGAAAAACTTCATAAATTTATTTCTCAACGTAGTTTCCTTCTACCTCGATGCATTTAGTTCAGCGCTTCTCCAATGCCGTTACACCAGTTTGATAAAATGTTTTCTCCAACCCCTCAAAATACTCGCCCACGGCAACAATGACTTCTTCATTTGATGAAAATCTCTGGCCACCTAACCATTTCTTCAGGTTTGGGAATAAGTGCAAGTCGCACGGGGCCAGATCCGGGGAATAGGGTGGATGCGGTAGCAATTCGAACCGCAATTCATGGAGTTTGGCGACTGCAACCATTGTCGTGTGTGCAGGTGCGTTGTCATGGTAGAACAAATTTTTTTTCTTGGCCAAATGTGGTCGTTTCTTCTGGATTTCTTCACTTAATTTTTGCAGCAAGCTTGCGTAGTACTCTCCATTTATTGTTTTTCCTTTTTGCAGATAATCCACTAAAATAATCCCTCGAGCATCCCAAAAAACAGTCGCCATCACTTTGCCGGCCAACAAAACCGTTTTTGCTTTCTTCGGCGCAGGTTTTCCGCTATCAGTCCACTGCTTAGATTGTTCTTTTGTCTCGGGAGTATAATGATGTATCCAGGTTTCATCGACTGTTACATAACGCCGCAAAAACTCATTAGGATCTCGGTTAAACAGCGCCAAACACTCCGATGAATCGTCCACTCGACGTTGCTTTGCGTCTACAGTGAGCAAACGCGGCAACCATCGCGCGCAAAGCTTTTTCATTCCCAAATGTTGGTGCAAAATATTAAAAAGGCGTTCAGATGAAATGCCCACCATCTCTGCTATCTCTCGCAACTTTAAGCGCCGATCATTCAATACAATTTTGTGAATTTTTTTTATCATGTCCGGATTCGTGACTTCATTTGGACGCCAGACCTGTGGGCGTCTTCGCAGCTCTATCTTCCACGTTTAAAATCAGTTACCCAGGTGTGAATTGTACTCAATGCAGGAGCAGAATTACCTAAAACACTGTCTAGCTTGGTTTTAATCTGGGTTGCTGTTTTCTCTTTTAAAACGTAAAACTTTATCACCGCACGAATTTCGTTTCTTTCCATTGTTAAGAAAATTTACGACAGAGAAAGTTCTACGTCCTCTCAAACAAATTCCATCAGTTCGATTAAATTCAAATTTGGCGTTCTATTTTCAAAAAGATGCCAGAATATAATGTAATATTCCTTTTTTGCGTATTATTTTTTTAAGTTCGTCGTTTCGGTCAGTTATCAATCAGCCCAGGTACGTCGTGGATATAAGAGTGAATTTGCTATATTTCTTTTTGATAATTTCGCTTCGCGACGCTTCGACTCCTCTAGTAGGTATGAATAGACCCTGAGGGTCAACTCACACCGAAACTTTTTGAAATCGATATTTATAATTGAACTTTATTCAATACTCAAGAAGATACACGTTTCATTGCATGAGCGGCGCCAGGCTATGCAGCCACTCTGCAGTTTGGCATTCGAAATATTGCAATTAAATGTGTATCTTCTTGTGTAGTAATTAAACTTCAATTTTGAATCACTGTATTAAAGCGCAGCTTTGCGTTTCGTCTCATTTCGGTGTGAACTGATATCGTATAAGGTTTATACGATATCAGATGACGCGGCCATATTGATATATTGTCTTTAAAGTGTGCTCGAACTCCTCGTCTCTATGTGATCCTAGTACTCGGAGATGGGCCGATATACGAACTTTATTACTTGCACGCTTTTGTTGTGGATCTTTTATGCACCTTTTATTATTCGAGGCTTCGTCCGTTAAATATGGGCGAGAACAAAACTTTCGAGATTATGTCTTAAATCGTCCAAACTTATTGCCTGGTGGTATTTTTGGATTAGTCCCAAACATGTAAATGTTTTCATACATAAAGTTATTTATCAGTATAATTTATATGTAAACGCTAGGTTTTTGTTTTCGTTTAACGAAAAATGGAAATTACAGTTTTATAAATAATTTGTTCTAAGGCTATTAATATAATGACACCATAATACGCTACCACATTACGAGAACATTTAAAATATCGATTATTGTCGATTATAGGACTGTAGGAGATATATCACCACTAGGGGAGACGACTACACTTTAGTTTAATTTATACAGGGTTTAACAAAACTGAGTGATAAAATTTTACTGGAGTAATTCTTGGTTTAGGTATTATTCGAAAAGCAGTATCAAAAATTTGTGAAACATAAAATTTTGGAGAAACACCAATTTCAACTAGTCGAAAGCCTTTACGAACTAGCGCTCAGATTAGAATCAGAAAAAAGATCCTAGACCGATTGGTCAGCGGCATGCCTTTGACTTAGACTCATACGCATTATTTATTGCTCCAGCTGATCGAAGCTTCGATTAAAAAGGGAGGAGCATCCACAGTATGTAATTAACCCAAATTTACGTATGTAAAAGTATAAATAGGTTTTTAGTAAAATATACACTTATGTTCTGTTCACATCCAGATTGCTTGTATTCATTTAGTATTTTTCAAATTCCAATTACATCATCATATAGGGAATTTACTCTAGTTTTTAAATATATGTGTCATGCATAGGTTTTAGTAACAATTTATCAATATCATCTTGAAAAATAAAAAAGCGGGAAACACGCCCCCCATCCTCGAAGGCTTTTGCGAAGGCTCGACACGATAACGATTTGGCTATTTTATCAAAAGGTTATGTGAAATAATCGGCATAATTACCTACTTATGTGTGTAACCGTGAGGACAATGTCTGTGATATTTTACTACGTTTTCGTTAACCAACAAATAAGTGAAATATTTGGGAATCGGGATAGTAATTATCTACATAAGTGTATAAGAGTGACGACAACGTCTGTGTTATATTTTTATTACGTTTGTTAATTAATGTTCTATCAATATTGTTTGCCAGTCGCGACCAATAGATGGCGCTGCATCAGAGTTTGCCCGCGCTATCGGTGTGTCGAACACATTGTTATAAGATGTGCCTTATATTTTGTAATGAATTATTTTTTTCTCACATCCAACTGGTTGTTTCATTTTATTGAACGCCAGAGGGGGGCGAAGACCAGTATCAGGGCCTTTAGTCAGGATGCATTCGATAATTTCGACGGCAAAGTTCGAAAACCAAAATGGATTTGACACAAGGCATCGGAAGCGACAATATGTAACTTAATGATGACTTATGTCAAATCCCATACATTTTTGATTACGAACTTCACTGTCGAAATTATCGAATGCGTCTTGACTAAGGGCCCAGGTGTTCAACATTAATTGTACAACGTTTTCGTTTATCGAAAACACACACACGGGCGCTCACACAGCCCGCACGTACACTTGTATCTAGGGTTGGCAACATTTTTCACGATACGCAAATGAAATAAAAACGTATGAAAGTCAAAAGTAACTCTTTCAGAGCTGGTACTTTCACAGTTAACTCGGTAAAATATCGGTCGTATTATATCCACACTTATATACTATCACTTATTATATCCACACTTATATACTATCACTCATTTATTTGACACGTTGTATACTCACAAATATTGAGATTTTACTACTTAATAATCGTAAAAAATAAAATATTTTATGTGTACTTAGTTTAGTATTTAAATATATCGAAAAATATAAAAACTGTTATTTTTTTTGATAAATTAGTAAAAAAAAAGACAGTACATCATTAGTTTATTTACATTATACACAAAAACATTCATTATGGGAAGTATGAACTTAAATGCACAATATTCGGAAATATTTACACATAATATTATGTTCAGGCGGCCTCATATTTCATACACTTTTACCTAATATTGACGTCATAGTTACGTACGACTTTTGTATGCAGCGTTTTTACGATACTTACAAAATTTTGTAAACTAATCACTGTACCTATGAAAATATTGATTTTATATACAGTTTCCTCTGTACCTATATAAACAATTAATATAAATCATACTCATATTTAAGAGTACCATTTGTTTTTACATTGTTATTTATGCAATAAAAAAAATCTGTCGTCTATTTTTCGACACAAACAGCTAAATCCACTGTACCATAGCATAAGGTAAGATAATATTATTTATTCGCGTAAGTTAGGCACAAGACGGCAGATTCCTGCGATCAAATACGGTTATTAAATATTAATAGTAGTTCATGCTTATTTTGTCTTCTTTCTTTGATTTCCATCTAATTCCAATTTAACATTGATAAGGTTTTCTCAATTGTTAGTAAAATCAGTCGTTACTTTGCGGATTATCATACATAGGCAATTATCCTATGGTGAAAATATACATCAAACCATTGATATTTTATCACTCAACATTAATTTAAACCAATTTGACCAACACTTTATTATAAAATATGCATGGTTTTTAAAATAGCTATTTTTTCACGTTTGACCACGTAATTAAAAACGCACAGTCACACATCGTCACACGTGACGTCAAATTCTTGTACTTTACTTGTTTTTTTATAATGGCCTCTCGAATCTCATCATAACCGCCAATAAACGTCATTTAAAAAAAATATGTCACTTGTCTGTTGTCAGTCGAAGTTAAGTGCAAGTTCTATGCGGAATATCAGCGTTTCTCTTTGATAATAATAGTAAAGCACCTTTAAAAAGGCACATTAAAATAGTAAAATTACCAAAGTTAATACCAATGTTTCTAGGATTTGACATGTTTAGTGTGATTTGATAGGTGACAGGTGGTTACAAGAATGTGACGTCATGACGATACATTTTAGCGTTTTGGCAGCTACATTAACTATTTCAATTCGTATTATGAACAATTTGACGTATTTTAATAAAATTGTAAAATACTCTATTGACATTCGATGCTTGGGCTACTGTTGCTTCAACGAAACCGTATTTAATCGCAGTAATGTATCCAAATCCAACAGCAGATTGTAATTTGTTTTTTAAATGATTGAGTATCGGGAATGTCTTTGTTGCGAGATTGAAAAACTTATTTTATTCCATTGTTTGTTTAAATATCAAAGTCTGACAAAATAATTTAAACATTGTATTTAATTTTAATTAATTTTATTTTATCATTAAACTTAGTTTATGCGAGAGGTAAGAAAACGCTGATTTCGTTTATATATAAATATTCAAACCAGAATTACTATAGTATTACTATTTCTGCTAGTTTAATCCTTAAATATAATGTCTTGTGTCTAAATTCCTGCATTTAAATATAAATCATTTCATAATTCGTAATTTATTTATTCGCAAGAATGCAGTACAAAGGATATAAATGAACATTAAATTGGATCTGTACATTCTACTATAACATATAGGTGTGTGAAATTTAAAACAAACAATTGAGAAAACTTAAAATATAAATTAATTGGTTCAAATTAACAAAATTCATAGTTTATATTTTCAACGTCAAATTTTTTGTCAAATAATTAAATAATCATAACATAACACATCGTCATTATACACATAATAGTTTTATAAAAATTATTAATATTATTCATTTCTGCGAGCCTTATTGTCAAATTTCTTTGAAACAGTTTGTAGGGTAAATCTTTAAATTCGTTCGGTAAAATAGTATATATTTTTATTATGTGTACGAAGGCATTATCTTTATAATCTAATTTAGTACATATATGTTCTATTTGGTCTTTCCAATTGCAATTTTTGTCTAAAATAACGCCTATAAATTTTGCAGAATTTACATCCTCGATTTTCGTATTCTTATAATAAACATTAAGGTTAATGTTTTGTATTTTGTAGTTTTGGAATTGTATTAATTGAGTTTTACTTATATTTATGTTTAAATTATTATTAGTCATCCCGGTTTTAAAACTTTAGTTTTAAAACTCTTGAAAAACTTTATCAAGAGTCTCATTAATGATATTCTTGAAGTTTTCAATATCTTCACATTTTATTATAAGTGTCGTGTCATTTGCAAATAAAATTATTCTATGTGTAGTTACATCTGGCAGATCATTGATACATAGTAGAAAGACATATGGGCCATATGTATTTGTGATTTGTGATTGAAGTTTGACCGGTTTGTGACAATTAGTGATGGTCGACTCGAGTTAACTCGAGTTGGGCTCAACTCGAACCAACTCGAGTTGAATTCTCTCTCGAGTTCTCTTTTCTCTCTCTCTCTCTCTCTCTGTTCTCTCTCTTCTTCTCGAGACTCGAGTTCGAAAATCGAATGAAACCGACATAAAGCGAAGATTGCCGATCATTTGAGACTATATTCATTCAACAAGTGTCACATTATGTGACACTAAACTTGTTTGTTATGAATAATTATATAGTCACATTTATGTAGATTTGAGGTTAACTATAAAGTTCCGGTTGTTGTTTTAAATTTTCGTTTTTTAGGTTCTGTTTTTGGAAAATTCCGGGCCTAAAAGGAAATCCTTCATTTGGGATGTATTTGAATCGTCAGTGAGTAAATGTGTTACCTGGAAATTTTTTTCAGATTCATTCAAATATAATATAAATACGACCACAATATTATTAAACTACATAAAAAATACTAACTTAACTCGAGTTACGTAACTCGAGTTCAACCCGAGTTATGCGATTTGAACTCGGGTTAAATCGTGTTTTGTTTTTTCCGAGTTGGCACATCACTAGTGACAATTACAGCTCTCTAGGAATCTTCGCCATTGTTTACATAGAGAACGTTCATTCACCGCTGTATTATGGCCGCTATAATATGTCGGCAACGCTATCCTAGTAAATGTTTTCCCGTGGGATACAGTATTTACGCGGGCGCAGGCTGAACAGAGGTATACCTAGTACGTTTAACTAGATAGCCGTCGTGTTTGTGGCGACTGGAGTTCGACTAAGCTTAAGTCAAATCCAATTTTAGTAGAAGTAGTACGGCGGCTGTGAGTTCCTGGTACCGAGATCTGAAGCTTTACACTCCTTGGCGGTTTAGTTCACATGACCTTAACTTTGTAGCGATTTGACAAGGTATTGTGGACCTTATAGCTAGTGGGATAAAGCTATCTTAGGGTGTATAGAATGTATATTAATTTCGCAAGATTGTTGAGTTGGAACTTAGTCACATACGAGATTTATTTACAAAGACATATAACTTTACGAATATATTGTTATATAGTTCATTCGACGACATCTGCGGCTCAGTGGTTAGCGCCTCAGCTTGAAGCTGAAGGACGGGAGTTGGAATCCCGCCAGGGGATATATCAATAAAAAATCTTAAATATGTGTATAGTATAAAATATAATTCCGTTGTCTGGTACCCGGAACACAAGTAGTAGTCAATTTAATTTAATTACTGACCTATAGACAAACATACACCTCAAATAAAGGTATTTCGGTTCATGCGATTTAAAAGTATAAGCAAACAAAATATATAAAACTAAACTGTCTGTGGAAAATGTGCGGCGACTTATCGCAATGACGTCGCAATGACGTCGCACCGACCGTATTTCTTTCGTACAAATTGTTAGTATCTTCGTAATTTTTTAACAAATTATTAAAATTTAAAAAATTTAAATTTTAATAATTTGTTTACTAAAACGATAACTGGCATTGTAGAGAGGATTTTTTTTTGTAAAATAGCCAATAATTAAGTGTAACAAGAAAGTCGGAGACAATCGCCTTTCGATGTTCCCATAATAAATGAACGGTTCTGAATGGATAAGCATCGGGGAAATTAATAATCCGTTAAAAACCCCGGGGCCTCGGGGGCCACAGGGGTCGCACGGGGGGCGCGCGGGGGCATTTACATGCGTGATGGAGTACGATTACAGCGGCCCGGTGGGGTTATTGATACCTTTAGAGTTGTTCGCACTGTTGACTGGTCCCCGGCGACTCGGTCTCATAGCGGAAAGTTTAAGCTCTGGTGTCCGACTAGCCTCAATATTTTTAGACATGTACAAGGCAATCGATCGCCTCAATCATGCTAAACTTTTAAACAAATTATTAAAATATAATATACGAGGTAATGCCTTGAATTGGATCACCTCGTACCTAAGCGATCGACTGCAATGTGTTGAAATATCGAAACTAAACAAAAAAGGTTTACTTAAAGTGACTTACAGATTGAAATACATTATTAATACAATTGGTATCCCACAAGGAATTATTATTAACATATATTAGGGCCTAAACTATTTCTGCTGGATATAAATGACTTGCCTAGATGGGTATATAAACCTCGACATAAGACTATTTTCCGACGACATAACACTTATTATTAAACATAAAAACAAAAATCAATTAGAATTTAAAAATGAAATTATCCAAGCACTTAATTCAACAAACATCTGGCTAAGATATAATGACCTAACCATTAATGTAGAAAAATCTAAAATCATAGAGTTTTTAACATGTAATAGTAGAACAATGAAAACGAAAAATTAAAATTTAACAATAAAAATATTGAATTGGTAGAAAATACAGTATTTCTAGGCATAAATATCTTAATTGGAAAATCCATATAGAAAAAATTGGTGTAAAACTAGATCGTTTTGTTTTCGGTCTAAATCGGCTAAGATATAAAGAAATCCAAAATCACCAAAGAATCAGCGCTTCTAGCTTACCACGGTTACGTAGCCTCAGCTTTAAGATAAGGACCTACACCTGACCTTTGGAGCAATTCGAAATTTAATGAAAGTTGCAAACCACTTTTTAAACAAAAAAATATTTTACCTTTGCCATGCATGTACATTTATGAAATGACAAAAAAAAGAAGACAATACAATACAAAAAACGAGATGTCTTCCAAAGAAATGCTTATTGTATGGGAATAAAGTTATAAAATAAGTTACAAAATATATGAGAATATTAAAAAAAACATTATATAATTTACTATTGAAATAATGTTATTACCTACTCTATAGATGGCTATGTAAAAGATAATGACTTAGGTCATCTTGATAAAATCAGCATAATACAATTAAAATTAAATATAATAAAATTGACATAGAGTAACTTGTCTCATGACTTCACTCATGTCCAATTAATTTTTAATATTTTATATTTATTACAATTATTATTATTATTATATATTTTTATTACAATTGAGATAACCAATATAATTTTATTATACAAATTTAAAACAATAAATGACATCGCTAAAAAATATATATATATATATAGATTTAAAATAAACTGAAGAATACATATTATATTTTTTTAGGTTACCTAATATGAAAATGACAATAAATTGTAAATTTCATACTGTAACATAAATACCTTATAATGTTATCTATGTTTTTGTTTTTAATAGTTATTATTTAAGTTGTAAAGTAACAATATGAACATTTTCACGCCTCATCAAAGGTAGAATAAGCATGAACAGAATTTACCATTGTAACACCTTGAAATTGTACCTTACCTACCTACTTGCCGGCGACCAAGTACGCCACCGATGTACCACTTTTGATAAGGTCTTAGGCTTCATTAGCTGTTTCATAGACACGTTGAATTTTAGATTGTATGGTCACAAGGTAAACGAGTATTCAGATTTGATGTTGGCGCGAGTTTCTTACGCCGGTCCCTCGCGCCGCGCCGGGTCAGTTCCCGAACCGGTGGGAGGCGTCACGTATACCGACGTTCAGAAAGTGTATAATAATACCAACTTTGAATAAAACTTTGACTTGATGGTTAGTGAATTGTATTGTAGTAATTGTAGGTACCTGGGAGACCGAGCTTTGCTTGGAGTTCTAGTGTAAACAGTACGGAAAGAAACGGATTGTTACTGTGGGAATATGGTGGCAAGCCCCAAAGGGAGATCTCCGACCGAGCGAGGTGGTATGCTCGGTCAGGCCGAAGCCCACTTGTAGTCATTTTAGGTGTTGTATATCAAAATCGTCAATCTTAGAAAACTTCGATAGCGCGATTCAGGATTGTGGCGCTAATTGGTCCGCCACATTACCTTCTATTGTAGGTATCTGTATTATTTTATTGCACAACTCATTTATGGTTTGGTTATGAAACATATTGCTTACCTTGTAAATGTTATTTTTATGCCATAAAAAAGAATCACAAAAATATTCATCCGAACGGGATCGGAACCCGTGGTACAAATTTGCTAAAAACGCAAAAATTACCAGGTCAATAAACCGAACGGAACCGTCAACTGAACCGATAATACCTCAACGTATAATATAAATCCTCTCTTTTAATGTTCCGTGTCTAATATATTTCTTTGTCTCCCCACAGTACAGTAGATATACATAATACAGGGTTCTTCGTGACCGATATATCCTCACCCACGGTGCTGTGCAGCCGGCGCGCCTGCGAGGCCGGTGATCAGTGGTCTCATTACCGACGGAACAAAGACCTGAATACCTATTTGTAGGCGCAGCCTTTGTTAGAACTGTTGTCGAATTGTGCCGTAAAATGTTAAATAATTGTAATCTTTTGTGAACTGAAAGGAATGGCAATAATGTGTTTTAACAATAGTTGGAGTTTTTTGTTGTGTCTTTGTCATGGAATAATATTTCAATGTATATTATACGATGCATAATTCCTTTGTTACTTTCTATGCATTAACAAAAATAAAAAATAGTGTGTACAGAAAAGGAGACAAACAATAAATATTAATAATATTTTGTTATTATGTTACGATTTCTCGTAGATTCTATACGCGCCGTAGACCCCCTACGAACGCTGCACGCGATATTTGATTTTTTTCGAATACTTTCATAAAACCAGTGTTGGCTAAAGGCATAAATATAAATTATACCCCGTTAAACGCCCCGCTTCTCCACCGCACCTCCTTTTTCCGTTGAATCAGCCACTCTAGAGAAAATATTGCATTAAATTATAAAAAAATACAAGCTATTACGTTCATAACCGCTAGAAGTCGTGGATATAAATATTCATTTCGTGAAAAACGGTTTAAGCTAGTTTGAACTTTATACTTTAGGACTAGGTTGTAGAGTTTAGTTTCCATCAGGGAGAAGTGAAAATGGTCAAGGTTACAAGAAACGTTCGTCAGTTACAGTGTAGCGGGATGTAAGAAAGTTTTTATGACATTTTCTATGTAATTTTGATGGTTTACTCAATATATTAGAGTGAGATCCCGGCTTTTCCTATATAGTAAACCATAATATATAATATATAATATACCATGTTGTGGTATTATGAGTACAAAAAGCTTATGCATACCTACTTCATACGTAAGAATCAGTTCAAAGGCTGTAAGAGAAGTTTTAATTTTTTCGTACGTTTGGCGCCCTGTACCTCAGAATTGGCCCAAAAACTAGTGGGTAGTGGCTGTGCATACGTTTATCGTACTCACTGATACAATAGCACAATATAATGTTTCATCAGTAAGAGTGTAAGGGGAGTCTGGCGAGGCCGGGAACACAGTCCATATGTTATTGATTGTACTGTAGGTTCTTGACGGAACACAGTAATAATACACAGAATTTCTTGCACTTTTTCCACTTTAATGAGTATTTTAGATTAATTTTAATATATTACATGACCGGTTTCGACAAAGTCATCATCAGGTTTACCCAATGTTTTCCAAGATAATCGTCATCAACGTCCTCGTGAGAAATAATACTTCGATGTATCAAGAGTATTATTTCTCACGAGGACATTGATGATACCTTCGACACAAGGGTCTTCGCGTGTCAAAGGAAACTATGAGTGAGAGACGCAAATTCCTCAAGATGTTATCACCGTATTCACCGTTTGATCGTACATTTGAGAATTTCATTGTTACTTGGCACATGCCGCAACTCAGAATCGAACCTGCAACCTCTTTTTTGTTGCTCACCCGATCTACCACTGGGCTACAGAGGCTTTAATTTATTTATATTATTAAGTTGATACTTCTCATGCAAAATCACTACTAAATAATTTCCTATTGCTAATCTAATCGTATCTTCCCTTATCTATACGTTATGAGGCCCCTTATGTTATCACAGGGCATATATTTTCTTACCTTTACCGTATCTGACTAATACGGGAATATTTTACGTGAACCAATAACCTGTCCTGATACTATCTTGAATCTAAATACGTACTTATTTATGTACGGTCGAGGAAAATGAGTGTTCCGCAGAATGATATGCTTCTGAAATCGGCCGTGAAACCATTTCTCGAAATTAAATGACTTAATACACCACGTTACTTTTTTTTTTGTAAAAAAACATTAATTTACTTATAAAAAATACACAGTAACGCGTACATAATACAGGTAAAAAAAACAATAGCATGTATACACTATACAGTTGTACCTATGAAGCGAGCCTCAGGACAAAAGCCGGGGAAGTACCAGGCTCAAATGTTCCCAAGACGCTAGCCGCAGTGCCGCGCTGTATGTCCACTGGCCAGGGAAACATGCTGAGCCAGGTAAGCCCCGGAGCGGGGGTCGTTACCACATGTCGTGGGTCGTCGTCCCTGATAAAACGTTATTATAATACGAACAAATTAAAAAAAATAAACTTAACAAAACAAAAAGAAACAAAAGAGTGTACGAGCAAATATTTTTAGTATGTAGTTAACATTTTAGTATGTAAAAATAGCAAACTAAAATGTTCTGCCACAAATTATTAAGTTATTTTTCTCTCTCAAGTTTCTTATGACCTTTTACGTACACTGTAGTGTACGTAAAAGGTCATAAGGCTTCGTTTAGATGTTGTTTATCGTGGGAGCTCGACGGGGAATGCACGGTCTGTAGCCGCCGGGCTAGTGAGCCGTAGCCCGTGCCTGATCGTTATTTCGTTCGAGTCGAGTTCATGAGGCATAATAAAATATGATATTAACAAACATTTATGGTTCGCAACCTTTGGATCAAATTGAAAAAACAGTTTCGTTATTTTGTCATTAACTTTAATAACAAATATGTCAAAACTTACAATAGCACCATACCAATGGTTGACAATTTATGTGCCAGGCTCTAGAATGTCTTGCTCGGATTATATTCGACCAAGATTTCTCTTGGTCCCATTCGAAACTAACTAGCAATTTCTTGCTAGTAAGTTTCAAATGTCACGTATGTTACTTTGGGTTCATTGAATTTAGAATTATCATAATATAAATTTTGGCAGACGATCATGTTGTTTACATAAATTATTCTCTCACGTGGTTTTTAGGGTTCCGTAGTTCACGTCTCGGAAACCTTATGACATGGATATGTGTATTTACTACGCTGACAAAGTGCTAAAATAAAATGACGAAAAATTTTTTTTTGGGGTACTTACACGTAAAGTGGTGATGATTTTTTTTCTCACACATTCATCCCGTAGTGTGGGGTGACATTAGATAGGTCTTTTAAAAATATTGAGAGGTTGCGAAAAACGAGATATTACGTTTGCGAGATATTCCAGTTTGAAGCGCCAATTCATGTTAGTAGTCCATGTGATGAACTTTAAAAGATAACTATAAAGGCTTATGTAACTTTGTTAGTTTAGGAGTTATATATGCCTAACTAGTAAAGTGCGCTTATTTGGAAAATTTCGTACAAAAATATTATAATAATATTATATAATAATATAATATATTAATAATATAAACATGTACAATACATACTGCTACTTAAAGCTAAATGTCATTTCACCGAAGGCCGAATAAGACGGCTAAGTCCCACTCCTCCTTCGAAGCTAGTTCTCTCGGAAATTAATTATTTTGGCGATTAATTCATTTATTCGCCGTTATTATGTTGCCCCTTTGATGCTGAGGTGATGAGACGTCTGGACGTATTTCGCAAGAAATGAGCTATTCATTTTGCTGACGGATATATTTCCTAATCATTAAGGAGACCAGACAGTGTTAAACGGAACAACGCATCGCAGGTATTTGCTGAGAAATCCTCGAAGGTCGTGCAATTAGTTTGGATACTAAATGCTGATGAGCTGAAAGCTCTAAGATTAGTAATTATGCAAATAAACAATCCTAATTTTAAACTACACAGAAAATATACATAAAAGAGAAAATAGTTTAAGAAAAACAAAAATTGAAAGCGTATTACTTATTCAAACACTGGAATTCCTTTTGAATAAATTATTATTAAAATATAATTGTAGCTTCACGAGAAAAGTTGTTTGAGAGACGACGCTTTTGACGTTCACAAGAGTTGTCTGTAAGTGTAGTGAGTTCTGCGACACTTACAGGCTGTTTAGATACTAGACGTTTCCCGCGACTTTGTGCGCGCAACAGAAATCCCACGGGAAATGTACATTTTCCAGCTATAAAAAGTAGCCTATGTACTGTCCCGCGGTCTGCTCTATATCTGCGCCAAAGTTGATCGAAATAAGTCGAAAAGTACTGGTAGTTTCGGAACCTATTCAATGTGCACAATCAAACGAAATCTTTCGTCTTGATTTTATTAGTATAGATAATATTATAACTTATCATAAATCATCATCATTTATTCACATAAATCCAATTGTTATATCTTGGGATCAATGCGCTCCGAAACGAAACGATACGAGACGCGTGCGGCGCTGCGTTTTTAAGATAGCTATCCAAAATTGAACTTTATTCATTACAAACAAAAAAATTATATAGTACATGTGCAGTGTATGACTGATGTCAAATGAAACGTGTATCTTCTTGTGTAGTCAATAAAGTTCAATTTTGAATCGCTATCTTAAAAATGCAGCGCCGCTTCGAGTCGCGTCTCCTATCGGTGTGAACTGACCCTTATCCTATAAGTATAGAAAGTAAATTAACTGTCTTAGATACTTAGCTCAAAATAACACAAACATAGAAGCGAAAATTACAACAACGCCAAAGATTAAAATTATAGGTCTTTAAAAACTTAAAAGCGAGTCACATTTTTTAAAGTCTAAATCGAAGTAAAAGCTTTTTGATTTCTTCAATTTCTCCATAAATTCATTCGTTCCAACGCTGGAGCGGAGTTTATTGAATATTTAACATTTAATCGAGTCTCAAAAATTTTCTTTCGTGATTGAAAAGGAATATTAAATTTGTTTTGTAGCTAAAATAAGGTATTAAAATCATCGTACCTACTTATGAAGACAAAGTAGTAGGTGATTTAACCTTCATCGACTGTACTATTTTTATAATAAATTAATTTGTAATGAACTGTCGCCAGCAGTATTTTCTGACCATTACGGTCTTCAAACCTTCAAGAATAGAGCGTATTAGTAGCTCCATACACGGTCCGGTTTTCCTTCATTTCGGCCTCAACGGATGCAAAATCGTATCGTCTGTGTGCAATTTCGAGATCGTATCAGTCGGCCGTATGGACTGAAGCGATTCTTTCAGTGTTGCCAACTCTGTTTTTGCGAAACTACTAAACTCGTGTCGTTTTATACAAAAAAAGAGTACAAAAAGCTACTAAAAAAGCTACTAAACTTAAGAATCCCTAAAAGTATTTTTAGGGATTTTGTGTTTAAAAACATATATACATTTCCAGGTTGAATATTTAACCGATAAATTAAAAAAATATAGTAGGAAATATTACGTATATAGAAATTAAGTCGGTAGTTTTAAGCGACTCACGGGTGCGTGCTACTATGTGCTATTATTATAAGGTCATAATAGCGCATAGAAGCAAGCCATTTTGCATATTATGATTACTGTCTAGCTATTTTCTACAAAACCACTACTAACAACTAAATTCCTACTAAGGAGGGAATAAAATACAAAATTTAGTAAAAAGTACAAAACTTAGTAAAAAAACCAAGCTGGCAACATTAATTCTGACCTGTATGGATGGACTGAACGGCATTAAAATTGGACTGAACTGTAATAAAATTCGAGTGTAAAATAAAACCGGTCAAGTGCGAGTCGGCAAGATGAGTTCCGTACAGAACGGAAAAAATTACGTTTGTTGTATGTGAGCCTCAAAATTTTATTTATTCTGTTTTTAGTATTTGTTGTCATAACGGCAATAGAAATATCTATATCATACATTTGTGAAAATTTTAACTGTCGAGCTATCACGGTATAAGAATGTTAAGATATAGCCTGGCGACAGACGGACGAACAGCCGAAAGTCTCAGTAATAGGGTCCCGCTTTTACCCTTTGGGTACGGAACCCTAAAAAAGGTACGTGGTCATAAGAAATTTATTAAAGTTCATTGAAGTAATTAAAAATTTAAAGCCAATATGGTTTATAAAATCTAAAAAAGACTATAAAATAAAGAGAAATGATTTCTATAACATATTACTGGAAAAATGTATGACACAATATTTCGGTTTCGTCGATAGCGTGATTACAATTGCAGCAAAATACAATAAATAAATAAAATAATAGCCTAAACTGACCAAGAGCATGTCACGACATGTCTAAGGAGGGTTCCGTAACTATCAACGCGAAATAGGTTTTCTTTGAATTATTACAAAAGTTATTGTCATAAAGTTATTACAGAAGCTAGGAGAGCGGCGGACAGACAGACGTCTGTCTGTCTGTCCGCCGCTCTCCTAGCTTAGGACGGGCAGAGTGAAATTATAAGTAAGTATTACGGAACCCTAAAAACACGACCGAAGCTCGCGGCAATTTTCCGTGTATGTGCACGAATCCGTTCAGGCCGAACCTTAGATTAAAACGCCTAGAAACCGGGTACAAACATGAAAAGTTAAGTAAATCATACTGAGCCATATCCGCTCAGTTTGTTCGAACGACCCGTCAGTTGGCAAGGTCAAGCGCTAGTGCATACATCTCCGACTATTAAAAACATTATGACGGTTTGTGTCGTTATTGGGTGTCACAATGCATCGGAAAAGAATAAAAAAGCTTCGGACATAACATTTCATATGTAAGTATGAAATATTATGTCCGAACAATTTGACATGTATTAAGTCAAATATTTAAAACATTTTAAAATAAAATCATATTATATCGCCATCTTGCTGCCCTATTGTGAATTGTGAAAGTGTTACTAGTAAAAATAAATTTATTTAAAAATTTTCATTGCTAATTGTTGCAACTAAGACAAAGTTTTATAATATTTTCTGATTTTTTTAATTATGAATTTAAAGTATTGCCCGTATTAAGATAATCCTTAATATATTCCTTGATACCAGTTTAATATAAATAAAGTTCACAAATTGTGCTTAGATGGTTTAAAATGAAAAATAAGTTCTATTTTTACATTTGACGATATTAAGAAAAGCAAATATAATAATCCCAATTTTAAGAGTACACACTCCACAACTTTAAAGTTTTGTTTGTGTGCGTGTCGTTATGTAATGCTTACGCCTACATCTATATGTTGCTCGCTTCACTTTGTACGATGCGTTTGTTTTTAGACTATCTAGGCGTAATTAATCTAAGGGCCGAACTGACGTCAGTTCTAACTGAAACGATCGGCCTCTCGTCTGTGGAGGCCTTAAATTTTTTGCAAAGGCCGGCAACGCAATTTTAACTCCTATGGCAGTGTACATGTCTATGGGCGACAGTCGCTTACCTGCAGGTGATTCGCTTGCTCATTTGCCACTTCTTCTATCAAAAAGGAAATCCTTTCAAGATTTTATTTAAGTTGAAGCTTTATAAATGTGCGGCATGCAACATCAACTTTAATACAATTTATAGCGACTCACTTGCAGTATGTTCGTATATTTATCTCCTACAATAACGCTGGAAACTGTGTCGACCGTTTTATATCTGATATTGTGTGTGTGTGTGTGTGTATGTGTGTACGTGTGTACGGTACTGTGTATGTGTGCGTGAGTCAGGATCGCTTACACAAAAATCAGGACACAGATAGAAAGGAGCGAGTTTTCACTGAATACTCGTATTTTGCGTATTTCAATGTGCACAAAAGTTTTAGTATTACAGTGTATTCACAGTAACACCACGCTTTAAAATACATAGTTGCATTTTTAAAGATTAAAAAAAAGAGATGATATTGGCAGTTAGAATGCATTATCTTATGAGGCAAAAAATGACATGTTACTTAAAATTTTCCGCTCTTTCAAATGAGCTCACTCCTGTGTCTCTACGATGACGTTTTTTGTCGCTTATATTAAAGCAAAATGCTAAATCCAGGAGTCACTTTGTGTAAGCGACCGAACTTCATTTTTACTATATTGGCACCAAAATGGCATGTACCCCAGTAAAATGGCATCAATTTTGGTTTACAATTGGTAATGCATTATAACTTGGCGCTGAGATTTTTTTATAAGCCTATGGAGTATATAATTGGTAGGTGGTGAGTGTAATAGAAAGTTAGTAATGATAACCACAAAAATAAAGTCAGAAGTTTATATTCACGGGTCACAATAGTATTACACAATTAACACCACAAAAACGTATATTTAAATAGAAGGAGAGTGTGAGAGTCCACAGTAACGAAAGTACATAAAACACAAAACAGCTGACCGCGATGTCAAGGTCGCGAACCTAAATTTCGGCTCACGGGCGTCACCAGCGATAGCTTCATACCGCATAGGTACGCCCCATACAATAGGAACCGGTCGGTGCGCGAGTCTCCCGTGCAGTTTTACATCTATTTAACTATAATATTTTAAATGAGTTGACTGGGCACCTGATGCCTTGTCAGAGTTTTATACTTTTTAGTTATAAAATAATGATGTAAATATTTTCATTCCTTTAAATGAAGTGAATATGTTTAATTTTTAAGTTTGTAAATAGGTGTATAAATAAAATTGTGTGTGAAATAATATGTAAATATAAAATGTAAAAATAAGATGTAGGAGATCCCTACAAACCAAAAGCATTTGATTTGAAAACTGGAGCTTATGACATTTTACCTTTCTCATCAAATACATTAAGGGCCCTGTTGCACAATCTACGGATAAGTGTCAGATAGCTTATGTGCATGTTTTATCTCTGTCGCTCATTATAAAGTATATCATTAAGGTAGTCGCTATGTATAAAGTAAGCCGCGACAAAACTTCCGAATAAGATATTCAACACTTATTAGGCAATCGTGCAATAGGCCCTAAGCGGTTTTACCCTACTCCCTACTAACACAGTGTGGTTTTATTGGGTCGCTGGTGTCTGTTATTAGCGTTTTTCTCAGCTATTCTAGCTATTACCGTATTGGACCGCGCCTACCATGTTCAGTTGAAAGATTCGTTAATTGTACTCGTATCATAATATTATCACCTTATTTTCATCACTTACACAGTCGCTAATATCTTACTATGCTGGCTGGATTACCTTTTAGTATAACGATGCGGTTCGTCGCTTATCCTTCTTTACACATGGCAATTATTCTACTATTATGTGATTTGTATACCCTATTACCTCAAAATTAAAATTGAAAATAGACTCAATTGAACTAAGCGAGAAAAACCAAATAAAAAAAAACAAAAGCTCATATACTTTGTCTTTGGTTTTTCTTTTCATAACTGTTTATATTTTCACTATATGATAATAAATAAAAAATAACGCACATTTTTATGAAATTTCTAACTTTTAACTGCTTTCTTTAACACTTTGGTTTTTGGCGCTTATAATACCTTTTAACAGTCGAATATTTTGAATTATGATAATACATGTCTTTAAAGGACAATCATGTGAAGTTTTTCCTATATTAAGTCATATAATATTTTAAGACTAAAATATTATGATTGCTTATAGGGAGGCGACAGGGTAACTCAGAGTTTACGTGTAATTAAAACGACTTTTCCGACAGCCGTTAATGTGAAAGCCTTTTGTGACGTCACACGCATGACGTCACTTACGTTAAATAAATTTGTACAGAATTCGATGAGAAATGTTTAAAAACAAATATTGTTTTGCAGAAAAGTTGAAAATTCGCGTGGGATATATTGTATTCATAAAAATGTACGATCATTTAGTAGAAAAGTTTAAGCAAAAGAGTCTATTATATTCAATGATTTTTATATTTGTTTTGTAACAACGTCCACGAAGTAGGACGGCCTCCCATCAGGTGGACAGACGACCTGAGAAAAGTCGCCGGGAGTCGGTGGGCACAGGCCGCGAGCGACCGGTCGTACTGGATATAATATATGGGGGAGGCCGCTGTCCTGCAGTGGACGTCTCCAGGCTAAAACGAACGAACTGTTAATACCCTAGCTACTACGGACATAGTCCACTATCAGCATTTTTGCCACGCGTTTCCATTATTCCTTTTTTTATTATACTTCGTTATTTTATTAGTTATTTTCAGTTAGTTAGATTCTGGAAGCCGCCGCGAACAGTGCGATTTTAAGCACTCGGTTAAAGAAGTCAATTAAGTTAAAGTGTAGTTTGTGTGTTTTATTGAAATATAGTAGTTTAGTGTAAAGTGTAGTTTTTTTAAAAACTCAAACAGGGTCGGCGGCCTAATAGAACGGACAAACAACGTCCTTCTTATACATATAACCATTTTAATGTGTATCTACTAATAATTAACACACGAATGAATATATCAAACATGAGCAATTAATTCGGCAGGTAAACATATCAGTTAATATCTTTCTGTATTTGCCGACTACAAACAATATTATTTTCGTTGGGCCGGAACAATTATAGTATTAGAATAACATACCCCTGTTAGGCTCAAACCATACTAGCGCTGAGTCGAAGCGCAGCGAATCGAAATTCTGAAAGCGTAATAATGCAAATTCACTCTTATGTCTAGAGCCTAATGCACATATTCTTTTGCGAGATAAAAAAGAAGCGTTGGTCGACAACAGATGCGAAAATACGCGCGGGTACGCGCGTCTTCTTTTTGTCTCAGAAGGAATTTGTGCATAGCTTTGTGGACCTAAGAGTTAATTTACTATAAAAAAATCAGAATTTCGTCTCTGCGTTAGTATGATATACCCCTTACTCCTCCCTGCGTGCCTGATACCTACCCGAGGGTGGGTAGTTTACGTAACGATATTTTATATCAGTTTCCGGAGAACTCCTCAGTATTTATGCGACCTTGGTAACGAGATATTCTGTAGTGGTTTATTGTAATAAGGAATATTATTTCCTTATTAAAGTGGAAATAGTGCAGAGTCCTGTGTGTTACTTATGATAACTAATCACGCGAAATTATTTGTTGTTTCGATATTTTTTATTGTAACTCCTAACTATGGAAAATATGAAATATTAAAGAACTTATTGATTGACATACTCATGATGTATAAAATAAAGTTTGTCCTTTGGCACAGACGCTGTAACACGACCATTTTTCAAAATAACCTTAATTACTTCAAAACTTATTATCTGATTTCGCTCAAAATAAGATTGCTAATGAGTATTTAGCAGAACCTATCTGCATGAAAATTTTCTACCTTTTATAGTTTAGAAATGTCAAGGGGTTCGGGGCCATAAGCTTGTGAACCACTTCAAACGTCGATTACTCGAAACTAGTTACAATTATAAAAACTCAACTTTATTTCAAAAGACCTATTCGACGATAGACACGATGGGTATAATAAAATTATTTTATCACCACTTCATTACAAAGCTATTACCATTATACATTTTTTTTATTTTATGATGCAAAAAAAGTAACTACAAGTAGTTTTATTGGTCCACGCTACAATGAACCCTAAAAAAACTCCTCCGTTAATGACTTGACTGATTTTTATGACATATTGCGAGAACTTAAAACTTTCATTCCCTATTTTGCTCTCTTAGGGGTTGAATATTAGAAAACGCTAAAATACGTAACTCATACTTTTTCCGTACTCAATTCAAACAAAATTTCATGCAAATATGTCCAAGGAATAAAAAGTTTGATACAAACTTTATACACGCGGTCACATATATTGTCACCACTTTGGGGGTTGAATTTTGAAAACTTCTTCCTTAGTGTATGTCTTCGTCATATGAGTAAAACGTGTGCAAAATATCAATTTAAGGCTAGAGCCTTAAGGGTTTGGCCTGTGCGTTGATGCATTAGTCAATCAGCTTTCCCTCTTATACATTATATATAAGATTATCCTACTATCACTACTAATATAATGTGAATGTAAGTTTCTTTGTTACGCTTTCACGCGAAAACTACTGAATGGATTTTGATGAAATTTGGTATGGTAGTTATGGTATGATATGGTGGTAGTTTAGACTCTGGATTAGAACATAGGCTACCTTTATCCCGGAAAAGTACACTGTTCCCGCGGGATACTAGATAGTATATTTACGCTGGCGGAGCCGCGGGAAACAGACTTACCTTACTTAATATATAATATTATAAATGTGAAAGCGTGGATGTTTGTTACGCTTTCACGCAAAAACTACTGAACGGATTTCGATGAAATTCGGTATGGTAGTAGTTTAGACTCTGGATTAAAACATAGGCTACTTTTTATCCCGAAAAAGTAGTGTTCCCGAGGGACTATACTTACGCGGGCGGAGCCGCGAGCAACAGCTAGTAATATTATAAATGTGAAAGTTTGTGAGGGTGGATGGATGTTTGTTACTCTTTCACGCAAAAACTACTGAACGGATTTCGATGAAAATTGGTATGGTAGTAGTTTAGGCTCTGGATTGAAACATAGGAACTTTACATATCCCGAAAAAGTGCAGTATTCCCGTGGGAATACTGCACTTAGATAATATAGTAATAACATAGATGGCACAACAACGTTCGGTGGGTCAACAGTTCCGTCAACCGTCATAATATATTATGCGATCATTAACCCTTCGTTTGCGATGACAAAATTTTAAGTTAGCTGAAAGTTTCCTCTCTTCATAAGATAATGCGTTACCCAGCAGTGCCAGGAGAATTTAAAATCTGAAGTTATAACGAGATAGTCGGCGACCGCGCCGTGGACTTAACCAACTAACTTTATTTCTTATTAAAACTGAGCTGAATATCAGATCTAAAACATTTCGCTTCGCTAGTTTCGCTTACATTAAACATCAATTTTGGTTCGGAGTTGTCAGTACCTGAGTTTGATTACTTGTACTAAATTAAAAAAATATATAGTATGAATTAAACGTAATGTTTGCCTGTGTATCTATAAGAGTGATGTTACAAATCTATGCTCTTTCTTTGTCAAGCGAAATTCTTTAGCTAATCACAATTATCCCTGAAACTATTGACATAAATAATTCTTAGTGTTTTGTAGCCCATTTATTGAGAAAGACTATGTTATATTTATCATTGTGATAAATATAACATAGTCTTTCTAAAAAACAGCCATCATTCTTTTTCCGCAACGAGCGCACGCGTTCCTTTCTTGCCGTTAAAAGTATTGCTTACCTTTATCGGGTTTTCTAATTGTTTTTATTCAACATCTTCCTCAGGCCAGGATAATCAACAAGGTTAGCTTATTTTATCAATATTCTTTAACACCGTTCAAGTGCTATTCAAAAGGAAAGTCTTGTACGATGTACTTTGCCATAGATTCAAACTTGAACGGGGCAATACTAATATCTACCCGCCATAGATTCAATAAATGAACGAGTCGTTATGGATTCAAATACGAACCTTAATTTTATCGATAGGATAATCCTACGGTAATATTAATTATTTATTAATTATTTCCGGTTTCGTTTCATACCTCTTCTTTGTCTTTTAGGAGACAATTATTATGTATTGGAGGATTACGAAGATTCTCATCACGGCTCGGTGCCCGATGAAGTAATTACCGATGGCTTGTTGGAGTCTGTTATGACTCAACAAATGGAGCAGTCTGCAGCACCAGCACCGGATCAGGCGTCGAAGCCCAAACCGGGACCGACACAGGAGCCGGCACTCGCTAATCTCGAGCTGCAATTGGACCCGGAGGTCCTGTCAGCATTTGGCGAGGCTACCGTTCAGGGGCCAATTTGGGGTCAAGATATCCACAGGAATCTTTCCCAGTTGTGGTTGCCAGTACTAAAAAAGGGTATGACGAAAGAGGCCCGCGATAAACTAGCGTACCTAATAACTGTATGTTATTACAAGTCCCCAAACTAAATATCGAGATTTCGGCTGTGGTCTTAGAAATATTTCGAATACGCGACAAAAAAGTTGAGATGATGCAACAACAGTTAGGTTCCGGTATAACTGCAGTTAGCAGGACGATGACGTCATTACTTACGAATGAAATAAAATTGAAATCATCTAAACTTTGAGTGACGCTTGTCGGATTTTATGCGACTTACATTGCTCGGAAACCCTGGCTCGAATCAAAATGGATTTATTGGTAGCGGATATAGTTATTTTAAATCCACGTCCAAACCTAGTATTGTCGCATTCCAGACAACAACACCCGCTACACCAGACTCTTACCCTGGGAGCTGCGCTGCTGTCCGGCGCGCCCCCGACCGCCCTGCGTCTGATGCTCAGCTCACTGTCAGATAGCACTATCAAGCAGTATGGCGTTTGTTTTAAGCTGGGGTGGCAGTACTGTCGAAATAGTAATTGTGACGTGTTCGACAGTACTGTCACCCACATAATAACTTTTCTAAGCGAACTTTATGAAAAAGGCGCCACCTTTGGGTCGCTAAGTAGCCATAGATCGTCACTATCGCTTGTGACTGGTAATCATTTAGCGACCGACGAGTACGTGAAGCGGCTGCTAAAAGGAGCGTTTAGATCGAGACTGTCCCTACCAAAATATTCGAGTATGTGGGATCACCAAATTGTACTTGACCACGTCTCTAAATGGTTTCCAACTAAAACTAGATAGACTGACCCAAAAGCTGGTGGTTTTGCTAGCCCTGGGTACCGCACACAGGGTGCAAACTTTTTCACTTATAATAACTATACAAAATTAAAATTTATCAAAATTATTTTATTTTATTTTTATTTTATTTTTATTTTTTTTGTTAGGAAGATCAACAGCTATCAGTAATAACAATATAAAACTATTCTAATCATTAGAAAGCCAATTACAGGTCCTCACATGTAGAAACCGAATAGGTTAACAGGAGTTAAACATAGTGTACACTAATACACGCTAATTAGACACAGTTAATAAATTATAAAGAAAGAAACAGTCACAAGTGTACAATCAACTATCAAGTGGTTAGCTTATATATAGCAATAGTACAATTAGGATAAAAGTTAAAAAAAAAACTTATTTAGACCCATTAAAATTTAGAAGTACAAAGATAAAGTCAGCACTACATTACTGGAGCAAATATTGGTAAAGTAATCGCTTAGCTGTCGCTGTGCCAGTTGTGAATAAATCTAAGTCCACAGATTTACAGATTTTATTAAAATTGTTACCTGCGCGCAAGACAAACGAGTTCTTCCGATAGTTGGTCGTGACTACTGGTAGAAAAATAAGGGGGTTAGATCTAAAGATTCTTATAGGTGTATTTAAGTTGAGTTTTTCCAAAAGTTCAGGCGAATCGATTTTATTGGAAGCTATCTTAAGTAAGAAAACTAAGTCAGCAACATCACGTCGGATCCTTAACGGGACCAGGTGATGCCTTTTACATAGTTCTAAATAATTTTCTGAGTTATAATACATTTTTAATATATAGCAAAGATATCGAACAAATTTCTTTTGAATATTTTCGATGCGATCTATGTATTCTTTGTACCTAGGATTCCAAACTTGAGAGGCATACTCCAAGTGAGGGCGCACATAGGTACAGTATAATGTTTTTATTGTTTTAATGTCCTTGAATGATGCCGCACATCTTAGTACAAAACCAAGCGCTTTGTAGGCTTTTGATACTATTTTATGTATGTGTGTGTCAAATAGTAATTTAAAGTCATGATAAATGCCTAAATCACGAACTGTTGTGAGGCGCTGTAATGGTTGTTGCTTGAGCATATAACTCGTAGGTATTACGGTCAGTTTTCTTGAAAAGGTAACAACACAACACTTGGAGGGATTGAGATCCAGACCATTTAGAAAGCAATACTGCTTAAGACGCGAGATATCAGCCTGGAGTATAGATGCATCAGATTGAGACGATATAGTTAAGAATATTTTCATGTCATCTGCGAAGCAAAGTAATTGAGATGAATGTACACAATTTTGAATATCGTTAACCATTATGTTGAAAAGGAGAGGGCCAAGCAACGATCCCTGGGGAACTCCACTAGGAATGTCTACCCAACTAGAAATATAATTTTTAACAACTACGGCTTGGGACCTTTGGTCAATATAGGAAGAGAACCATCTAAGACGATTCCCTGCGACTCCCATGGATGCAAGCTTCTTAATAAGTATAGTATGGTCTATACGGTCAAAACATTTAGAGTAATCGGTGTAAATTACATCAACTTGCTTGCCAGTATCCATGGCCTGCGTTAGATAGTCATTGAAAATCACTAAGTTGGAGACTGTGGATCTTCCACATAGAAATCCATGTTGAAAGGAACCAAAAGAGGTCTTCGGAGCCGGAAATAATTGATTATATATTATACGCTCGAGACCTTTAGCTACTATACACAACTTTGAGATGGGTCTATAATTTGTAACATCAGTTTTAGGCCCATTTTTATGTACCGGGGTTATAAACGCAGATTTCCATATACCTGGGACTAATCCCTCCCTAAATGACTTACTAAATAATAAGGTTATGGGAGTCGCAATCGAAGTAGCAGTAGATATAAAGAATTGAGCTGGCAAGTTGTCTGGTCCGGCTGATTTAAAAGTGTCAAGCTCCAGCAGAAGTTTTCTGACCACATCACATTGAATATTAATGTTAGAGATATGTGAAACTGAAACATCAATCGGCGAACTGGGATTAATATTACCGGGTTGGCTCGCCGGAGCTGGGGGTGTCTGAGCGAAGTTGGAAAGAAAATAAGATGAAAAAGTGTCACAAATTTCACTACCTGTGTTTACTTGTAAATTGTTATACTTAAGACTGCACGGAAAGGTAGTTGAATTAGAATTGTTCCGTGATTTAATATAGGTCCAGAAGTATTTAGGGTTTTTAACAATAGACTTTTCGACGTTATTTATCGTATACGTATATTTATATACGTCTGATGACATTCTCTTTCCAGGTGCTTCACTCTGTCACGAAGCAGTTGAAATGACACAAGATCTGTACGATTGCCGTAGATATTATATTTTCGTAAAAAAATATTTTTTTCTCTAATCACTTTGATCAGTGGCTTAGAATACCAGGCAGGGTAAGCTTTATTGGTTAACTGTTTAGTAGGGATGTACTTATAGATAAGGTTATTAATAGAATCGTAAAAGTATTGTACCGAATCCGCCATAGTTCTTTTCGAAAATTCAAGATTCCAATCGATCTTACATATTTCAGAGTTAATTGCAACGTAGTCGCCTTTGTAAAATAAACGCTTCGTACGAGGAGCCGGATTTAAACAATCTAAAGTGACAAAATCCAGAGTAATACATAAAGCACTATGTAGGGGGTCAGTTGGCACCAGGGGGTCAAGAGATTCCACTACCTTGACTACGTCATTTGAAATTACTAAGTGTAGTATTCTACCCTGGGAGTTTAAAACACCATTGTATTGGGCGAGACCGTGCATGTGTAGCTCGTCAATAAGTAAAATTTCATTTGGAGACTGATAGTCAGATGGACTATAGCTTAAATCATTATTTAAATGCCACCGAATTTTACTCATATTGAATTATTATTATATTATTATCGAAATACCTATATATATACCAATTATTTAATTATTATCGAAATACCTAAAACAGATATCATAAAGACTCCCGGTGTAGGCAGGGTTCAGCCAGTTTTAAATTTGCCATATTTCAGGGAGAATCATAGTACTTGTCCGACCACTAAGCGTAGTGCGACGAGCGCGTCAACTACATGTCTGCGACGTAGGATTTGAGGCCTCCGAACATCGACTACCTCTTAATTACTGTGAAGTGTCCTCATATGAACGCGACACAGTCTATAAGCAGGTGGATCAAGCAGGCACTGTGCGCGAGTGGCATTGACGTGACAGTGTTCGGCGCACGCAGCGCCCGCCACGCTGCCACATCGGCGGCGCGCGCGGCCGGCCTTAATCGAGATCTCATCAGAAAGACAGGCGGACCCCTAATTACCAGACCTTTGCTAAATATTATGATCGTCCTATAGTAGACAGATCTAATTTCACAGAAAGTGTTTGTCTGCCAAATAATACAGATAATAATTAATTGTTAAGAAATATAAATCGTGATTTCTGTGATTTAGTATTTTATTTTAAACCGAATTAACAGAACAAATAACGTACATTAATGATATTACCGTGGCAGCTTCCCATCCTTGTGTATTATAATATGTAGATGTCACTTCAGTTCTAATTAAATGTAACAATCCAGAGATGTACGAGAGATATATAAATGATGCGCTACAAGATATTATAAATTGGTTAAGCAATAATGATCTACTAGTAATATTGAGCAAAACAAAAATGATGCAATTTGGATATTAACATGCAAAAAGATTGTAACACCTACCGCTTTTAGTAAAAAAGAAATCGGTGTTCAATTAAAACTTTAATTTATTAAGGTACAGCAGTGATTAAAGCCGGTATGTGAGACACAAAATTTAATACAGGGTTGTGGTATAGAGCCTATTTATGATTTTGCTACTTAGGAAATGCAGGGCTACTCTCTGGTACAACCGTGGAGGGAAGGCGAAGGTTCCCGTATAGCTAGGACGGTGGAGGGACTCCGCATCCAGACGGGTGATGGCAGCAGCGGTGTTGGCCTCCGAAAAGACGCCGGAGATTTCTGGGTTGCGTGGACACTCCACGCTCGTATTATCAACTCGGAGCAAGGTTCCCTAAGACGGGAATTCTCCAATATATTTCCAACTGGGTGATTTAGGATCCAGTTAATATTAGTACTTTAAGCAAATTGAATGCTGAACAAATGATATAGGTTAATATTATTATCGGCGGCGCGGCGGTCAAGCACAATGATTGGTAACGTAGTAGCAGCTTAGCAGTCTAGTGCCGAATGCCCACAGAACACTATTACTCCTACCGGAGCGAATGCCCTCCAGCGCCTCTGCGGCGGCGCCCGAGTCGATGACAACCGGTTCTATTGTTCGATCCGAGGTGTACAGTCGTGAACAAATGCTTAACTATTTATTTGTTTAAATTTTTAATAAGAAGTATTATATCGAAAGCAAATCGAACGTTCACTTTAACTTTATTATTAGGTATATTTTATTGATAATATTATGTAGGTAAATATTGTTAGGGATTAAAATGTAAATAAATTAGTAAGTAAGATTAGTACATATTGTTCAACAAATTTTATTTTTATATATTATTAATTGTACAAAATCAAATCTTTACTAGATTTGATTTTGTAAAGTTTATGAAAATGTTTTAAAATAATATCAATAAAACGAAGTCATGTAACGTTCCGTTACAAGATACCAAAAACTATAAAATACAATGATTTAAGTATTGAGGAAGTAGATTCGTTTAAATATTTAGTAATTATATATGATACACGCTGTGGTTGGAAAGCACACATTGATTTGATATGCACGAAATTAGATAGGTTTACTAATGCTCGCAGACGTCTAGCCAAAACGATATCGTTAAGTGCTGCTTTGAGTGTATATCATGGATATGTATCCTCCGTCCTGTCATATAGGCTACTACGTTGGGGTAAATCGGTTGAAGTGAATAAAGCATTTAAAAAAAAAATGCATTAGGGCGATTTGTCAGGTAGGGCCATTTGAAAGACGTAGGCCACTATTCCTAAAATTAGGCGTTTTACCTTTATCCTACATGTATATTAGGGACATTTGTATTTTCGTAAAAAGACAAGCTAGTTATTTTAAAAGGAATGGGGAAATCTGTACAGACAGATCTCGACGTTAACCTTATAATCTATACATACGGCATACCACAATGTTGAATGTACCAGCAGCACTTACTTGAAAAGTCCTTATTATATGGCTATTAAAGTTTACAATAAGTTGCCATATGGATTTAAAAATAACAAAATGACCGTAGCAATTTTCAAGGAAAATATTAATAAGTGGGCTACACGTATTAGAGAAACGTTTTTATGATTTAAAGGATTATTTGCAACAGTGAGATCATAATTTATTTTTAATGTGAGTTATTCTTTTAAATTTTAAAGTAAAATTAGTAAATTGAAATAAATTGTATTATGTTAATGACGTAGTTTTCTCATTGATACTCAATTTAATTATTAAATAGAATAAGTAATTAATTTTGTGCATTAAGAATTATTTTATGTTTTGCTTACTATTTAATTAGTTGGATGTATTGACCCTTGAACGACCTGTAATAGATACCATCTGTCGACTCAACATTCTTGCAAATAAATGATTTATTTATTTATATAATATAATAGTATTATTGACACGTGAAGTAACAAAACCTAAGCTCTGAACCTTTACATGTTAATTACATTTATATTCATTTTATCATTTTCGATATAAATCGCAGTCTTTTGGTCTACTTGTAAACCCCAGTAAAACGAAGGCATTATTAATAGGTAGCAGACGGATGCTAGCAATACTTGACAAAGCTACTCTTCCTCCCATTACCTTGAACGGCACTACGATACCTTTCTCTAACTCTGCCAAAAACCTGGGAATAATTTTTGACACACACCTGTCTTGGAATACCAATGCCAACAACATTAGTCGTAAAGTTTACCACACCCTGCATTCACTCAAGTTACTGCAAAACTTTCTTCCTACTCCTTCTAAAATTCTATTAGCGCAAACCCTTATCCAACCTATTATTGATTACGCTGACGTTTGCTATTTAGACGCGAATGAAGAGATTCTAAACAAATTAGAACGGTTGCAGAATCTCTCCATACGTTTTATTTTTGGCTTAAAAAACGAGATCACGTGTCTCAGTACAGAAAGCAGTTGCAGTGGCTCCCTATTCGTCTACGCAGAAACTATCGAATCCTCTGTCTCCTTTTCAATACTCTGTTTAGTCCTACATCACCATCTTATTTAAATGAGCGATTCTCCTTTCCTAATTTCCAAAACATATCTTGTAGACCCTTTAGACGTACTCTTCTAGATATCCCTCCCCATCGTACCGTCTTCTTTGCCTACTCCTTCACGATGCATGCTGCTAAGCTCTGGAACTCCTTGCCAGCTCAGATACGAGAGTGTAAGACACTTGGGCTCTTTAAGGGAAGACTGCGTGAGCACTATCTCAGCTTAACCTGATAATTAAGATACCAAACCCTTAATTGAATTTATGCTGTTAATATATTATGTTTTTATTATACTATTATAAATTATTGTATATATTAGTATATTGTAATTTTTTATGTAAGTGTTTGTATAATATTTAAGAACTAATAATTGTACGCACCAGATACCGTTAATTTTCTTTATGTTCTCCTGTATCGGGTCTACTGGATGAAATTACAATTTTGGAATAAGTAGTACCTTTGTACTAAATTGTATCCTAGATTTAAGATTTCATTATTTATAATTCTGTGTACATAAATTATTAAATAAAATAAATAAATAAATAATATAAATTCACATATAGATGTTCAGAGCTTAGGTTTTGTTACTTTGCGCGTCATACAACTATATTATATTGTATAAATAAATACATCATTTATTTGCAAGAATGTTGAGTCGACAGATGGTATGATTTATTTATTTCTTTAATAATTTATGTACACAGAATAATAAATAATGAAATCTTAAAACTAGGATACAATTTAGTACAAAGTACTACTTATTCCAAAATTAGAATTTCTTCCAGTAGACCCGATACAGGAGAACATACAGAAAATTATTATGGTATTGAATAATGAATCAAAAAAAAAATCAGACCGGTACCCGAGCCACCAATTTACCAACAACGCAAAACTATCAACGCACACGTAGCCGAACCGGGCACTTTGACAATTAGAAAAGCGAGTAACTCAAAAATTCTGGGATAAGATCTACCTAGATCGATTTTTCTTCCCCAAAACCCCCTGCATACTAAGTTTCATGGAAGTTGTTGAAGCCGTTGCTCGTTTAAAGTATAAGATTGTGGCGGACCTACTAACGCCACAATCCTGAATCGCGCTATCGAAGTTTTCTAAGATCGGCGGTATATACAATACAACATCCGAAATGCATACAAGTGGGCTTCGGCCTGACCGAGCATACCACCTCGCTCGGTCGGAGATCTCCCTTTGGGGCTTCCACAACTCCCATATTGGTGACCATCGACAGAAAACACCTTCTTCTGGACATTATCATTATCACTCCCCACTCCACCCCTCCCAACCACGCCACGAAGCACCTCTCCTGATCAGCACACGTAGCTATAACGATCTTTTAGAAAGTACAGCACGAAGCATCTCTCCTTATTAGCACACGTAGCTACAACCATCGGTTAGCAAGCAGAGCACGAATCACCTCTCCTGGTCAGCACGTAGCATCGGCCCAGCACGGCAGCACAGTTCCGACTCATTGGGTCTCTCCACTGGCACCTGGTGTTACAAGCGTCAAACGCGTCGAAGATTTCGACCTCTGGTCTCCGGGGGGAGTGATGTGGCGGACCTCAATCCTGAATCGCGCTATCGAAGTTTTATAAGATCTGCGGAATATATACAACATCCGAAATGCATACAAGTGGGCTTCGGCCTGACCGAGCATACATACCACCTCGCTCGGTCGGAGATCTCCCTTTGGGGCTTTTCATCTATCCCACAAGATATATAAATTGGTAGCATTGTACGGAACTATTGTGTCTTTGTTTATGTTGAGATGAAATTGTATCTGAATGTAGTGTTTGCTGTGATCCCGTTATCTGAGTCCCAACTTCAATTACCACGTTTTAATTGAGAGTTTTGTGCGGCGCTAACTCAGCTGTTAAGCCAATGCTGTTAGTTACGAACTTAGTTTTAAACTGCAAATATACTAAACAGAGTAAAATCGATTACTTACTGGAGCTGGACAAATTGTTCGTTTAAAAACTTAGGGAAGAAAATTACGAAACTTTAGCATTGTTTTACGAAATTGGTTTTAAAGAGAGACACATAAATATATTTCAGAGGTATTTCTAAACCACTAGGGCTTAAAGGTCTTAAGCCTTTAATGATGTTTTTAAAGAGAGACACAAAATTATATTGCCAGAGGTATTTCTAAACCATTAGGACTTAAAGGTCTTAAACCTTTAATGATGTTTTAAAGAGAGATACAAAAAGATATTGCCAGAGGTTTTTCTAAACCATTAGGACTTAAGGTCTTAAGCCTTTAATGATGTTTTTAAAGAGAGACAGAAAAAGATATTGCCAGAGGTATTTCTAAACTATTAGGACTTAAAGGTCTTAAACCTTTAATGATGTTTTTAAAGAGAGACACAAAAAGATATTGCCAGAGGTATTTCTAAACCATTACGACTTAAAGGTCTTAAACCTTTAATAATGAAAGACCGGTTTTCAATCTTAAGGGCTGGCAACGCACATGTAACTCCTATGGGACTGCAGTTGTCTGGAGGGCGCAAAGCTTTATCGTTTATCATAAAATACCTCCTCACATAAATAAAGAAAAAAAACAATTTGACGAAAAGGAAAAGGAATAAAGTGATCAATTTAGTTGATAACAATATGGGATGCCGTGATTTGATGAAGAATTGCGTCGTCGGAGATAATTAATTCCCACTCACTCCCACCGTCTCCCACCCTCTTTCCTCTACCGCCGGCCGTTTCGCTAATGATGCACTTTGAAATTTGATTAAAGTAACAAAACCTTTTGAACTGCACTTGGCCTTTTAAAAATTCTTTTCATCGGTTTGCTATTTATTTACGTGTTTCAAAATACATTCTGTAAAGCTGAAAGAGTTCTGACGGAAAGATTCTGTAAAGAGCTGGCATTGAATAAATGTTTTAATTGAATTGAGTAAATTTGGTTTTAAATAATTCCGTTTTGGACAGCTCGCTTGTGTATTTATACTTCGTCATTTTGTGTATTCAATCGGAGAAACAAGCACGTAATTTACCTGCTCTTTTGCAGTAAAATTGAGAATGAAGGTTTAAAACTGTTTAGCAAGATTTTGTACTGTACATACAGTTATATCACGAAGTACCTCTTAGCGTCAGTGCAGACTGAGACGAGACGCAACATGTCGCGGCATTTTTAAGATATATTTTAGAAACGTGTTCTTTTCGTGTAGCGAATAAAGTTAAATTTTGAATAAAAATCATAAAAATGTAGCGTCGCATCACGGTGTGAACTGACCCTTTGATTGTGGCAAGCAGTAAAAAGTAAATAAATAACACTTCTATATTGAACTCTTGTGTCTCAGCAGTCAGCAGTAAAAACTAAACATTGTTCCAATGCTATGTGGTTTTTTATTTGAAATGAATATGTATTTTATAAAGAAAGATAAAAGAATAACCGAAAATCGACGCAAAAAATGAGGATATAAATTACCGAGAATGTTTTGGTTGTCAGAGAAGTATATAAACAACTATGTATCTCGGAATGAACGGAGAAAAACTATTTTTGAGAGCCATCAATTTGTTTGCGTAAACACGCGATATTTATGTTGGGTCACGTGAGGATGATCAGGCCTCGTATTCGCGTCGCGCGTGCAACCCCGGTGAGTCACGCTTTAATGCGGCCTCGCGCGTGCACCACCAGCGTGCCACGCTTCAAGCCTCAAATTATACTGAAATGATCAAGCGACACTTGATCATTTTTAATAACATGACATATTAAACTTTATAACTAAATAAACTAAATATATAAATAACAAGATAAAGAAACGCTTGATAGAATGAACAACGCGTGGCGAAGCCCGGCCAGCTCGAGCGATCAATCGGTTCTCTACCTTGTCACAATTGTACATAAGGCTTATAATGTCTTATTTTTAAAACTAAATATCGTCTCATTGCTGCCAATTCAGTATGGCTCGAGCTTAAATGCGGCCTCGCGCGTGAACAACCGGTGTGTTACGACTCACATTTCGACATATGTGGCCCACCAGTGTGTCGCGCCTAAACGCCGCGCCGAGTGATTTTACGATACATCACGCGGCGGAATATATCGGGGAAATTTGTTACAGTCACTATATTGCTCTGTAGAATTTTATTTGGTACATGCAATAAATGTTGTTCCTTTAACGTTTTCGGTGTTGTAATGAATGCTGCTGTATTTTATTAAACGCATTCTGCCTTATCTGAGTACTGTATACGTGGCTTTAATGCTTGTGTATATAATTTACACGCGCATTTCATAATGACTTGAAACGCTAAAGAGATGCTAAAGTTTTATTATCCTTTAGCAGATAAGTATAAGGTATTATACGAAAACTGCTAAAGTTCTTTCAATACTCAGATTTTTAAATTGAGACGTATAAGATGCGCGCTCAACTATGTACTCGGGTTTAGTGTGAGACGTATGAGGTGCGCGCTCAACTATGTACTCGGGTTAAGTGTGAGACGTATGAGGTGCGCGCTCAACTATGTACTCGGGTTTAGTGTGAGACGTATGAGGTGCGCGCTCAACTATGTACTCGGGTTTAGTGTGAGACGTATGAGGTGCGCGCTCAACTATGTACTCGGGTTAAGTGTGAGACGTATGAGGTGCGCGCTCAACTATGTACTCGGGTTTAGTGTGAGACGTATGAGGTGCGCGCTCAACTATGTACTCGGGTTTAGTGTGAGACGTATGAGGTGCGCGCTCAACTATGTACTCGGGTTAAGTGTGAGACGTATGAGGTGCGCGCTCAACTATGTACTCGGGTTTAGTGTGAGACGTATGAGGTGCGCGCTCAACTATGTACTCGGGTTTAGTGTGAGACGTATGAGGTGCGCGCTCAACAATGTACTCGGGTTTAGTGTGAGACGTATGAGGTGCGCGCTCAACTATGTACTCGGGTTTAGTGTGAGACGTATGAGGTGCGCGCTCAACTATGTACTCGGGTTAGGTGGAGACGTATAAATACAAAGTAAGTCTTAATAAACGCAACAGATTTATATATGGCATTTATCAATAGAAATATGAAGTAATTCAAGAGAAAAGTTAATTACGCGGGCGTATTTTAATACCAAATTTCATTACATTTTAAAAATTCTAGGCCGGTAAAGGTGAAAACCTGCATTAACATTCCGCAAGAAAGCGATAAAATCGTAAAGTTTTAACAATACAAGTTCGTGGGCTTCATTAAAACTCCTCAAATCTGAAATCGTCGTCTTTAAAGTTTAATGTAATTTTCTTTTCATCTCGCGAGATTGTCTTTGGCCAGGTACCTAATACCTACGTACATACAATGTTCGTTACGACAAGATTGAAGACGTGAGGAGGTTTATTTACAACCACATAGGTATAATTAGTGGGTAACAGTTATGATTTACTATGTTATAATTTAAACGAAATTAGAAATAAGTAATTAAATTATTTGAATTGTATTGGCGGCCTCTGTGGCTCAGTGGTAAGCGCGTCGGTTCGCATCCCGCCTAGGAAACAAATAATTTTCAATTTTCCTGGGTCAATGACTATAATATAATAAAAATCTTAAGTATAGGTACTTCCCCTAGTCTGATTCCCGTAACACAAGTTCTGCGGATATTTAGCACTGAGCCAGATTGACGTGGTGTGAAGTGTCCGTAGATGATAATATTATTATATTAGGTCTTCCTATACACGTTATACAATAAACCGTTAAAAGCATTGTTACAGGTGATATTAAATAAAAGAGGTATTACCGTGACAAATATATTAAAAAAAAGATAGGGGTCGTAGGCAGAAGGCCGAACGATCTGGTTTAGCCTCTTGGTGTCTGTGGGAATCGGGGGGCTTTAACCACGTGGGCACTTAGCTGGGTCCTGGGGCCGAGTCTGGGGTTTGAAAAATACATAAAATGTGTGGAGCTGGAGTCTTCTTACAGCCGACATGATCTTAACCCCAAACGATCAAAATCACGGGCTGTGTGACCATCACAAAATAAAGGGTAAGAAATATAACGACTACATCTTGAGTCTATAGAAAAATTTATTCTAAAAGAAAACGTCATTCGACGAAGTGCGTTATATACCCTTCTCCGTCGTCTTTTTTTAAAAACTTTTGACAACTAAAAAACTAAACCCTAAAGAGAAAAAGTCCACAAATCAAAATAAAATATATTATATTAATAATCAATATATTATGTAATATAATAATACAAATCTACTGTATTTTCATTATTAATCAAAATTAAATTATTACTTTTTAAGATTTAAGACGGAAGTAAAATCGATCTATGAATCAAATATTAAAGCAAGGCTAACGCCGTTTTAGTAAGGATGTGCGCCGATAGATTGCGCTAAAGCCTCTAAAATCTAAATGACTAAAAATTAAGTATACAAATCATAGATGACGCGAGTAACGCCGAAATAATTGATTTTACGGAGAGGAAATGTAATTACGTTACAGCATAGGAATTAGTTGTTAAATGTAGAATTGTATAACTAAAAATTAACACCATTCATTTGTAAATTTAAAAAAAAAAAATCCATTTATGAAAGTAACTTTATGAAAATTTAAGTGAGAATTCGATTTCATAAAGTTAAAAATATTTTATACACAATAGATACGCATAAAAACAACAAAAGCGCTGCAATTTCCATAAGAAGTTCTTTGCGCTTCGAATCTGTAGCGACCCGCAGTCGATAGCGAGCGAACTCAAATGAGCATTCCTTACATTCCGACAGCGAGCGGGTAGATCGCACCGTACTACATACAACGTCATTGACTCATGTAACATTGTTGTAAGGATAGGCCCTGTCTAAGCGATAAAATATCGCCAATGTGTGCGGCCCATTGGCGCCAGCGCGGCTAGAAATCTACAGCACGGAACTTCGAGCAGGCGAGTCTTACAAATCAAAGTAATGTCTTAAAAGTAATGTTACTTGTTTGAAGAAATGTTACGCTAAATGTTACTATGGGATCATCCTTATTTTCGAAACAATCGACATAGGTACTATATCATGTTAATTAAATCTGTACCGGGGATACATTGGGCTATGTGAGGTTTATTAAGGTGAATTATTGTTTAAAGTAAAGTCTTGCTAAAAAGTAAAGCTTGTAAAGTCCTTTTGTGGGTGTAATAAGTATTGATTGTAATGTAACAGCAGAATTGTTATTAAATGTTACCCATTGTGTTTTAGTCAGACATATTCATTGTGAAAAATTGATGACTCATATTAAAATGAACGACTTAGATTTAGTGGTCAAGCAAAACAATACTTTATTACACAATAAAATAGCACACAACATTAAACTCGGCCAGTCCGTCACTGTAGGCGCGAGTATTTTGCCCGGGCTTATACAACATTGCGCCGGGAACTGGCTGCGAGTGATGTACCGCGTCCGGGATACACGGGCCTACCCCGGGATTCCTGGGGATGCGGGCATCTCGTGCCCAATTGACCAGACAGATCGTTTGTTATTTGCTTATCGGCATGCGTCATAATGGCCAATTATTTCAGATTCATGTCTGTACTCTGTAGGCTCCACTATAATGTATTAATTACTATGCCATCTTACTTGTCTATTTTCACTGTCTAGTTAATATATTATCTACTTAATAAAAACGAAGAGAATAGTATTGACTATAACGGTTTTTGTTCGATATTAACTGCTACGGTTTATGTTTACACAACGTGGCCATATATTACACTAACTGCTACATATAACGTGGCCACTAACTGCTACAGATAACCATCGAGTAATTAAAACCATTTGGTAAAGCGCTTTATTAACACAAATGAAAATGTCATCGTACGATGGAACCATTTCATTAACGCTGTAGCTGTTTATTCTCAAATCTGACTGGAAATTAATCGCCGCTCGCTTAGCTGATTAGTTATTTTCCGCGCCTCGTTTCGCCCCGCAATCATGTTGCCCCGCGCTTCATTTGACGCCGCGCTTCGCTGTACCTCACGGTCGGAATTGCCCGCTTCCCTTTCCCCGGATTCAAGTGACGTCATCTTTTCTACTCGCGTTGATTGTATTCGAAGATTTCGTCTAATTTGAGGAAAATGTGATTTTATTGGAATTCCGCACATAAAATGATTTTACGAGAGTTTTATTATCGAGTTACACGCACCAGTAAACAAAGATTTTTGCTGATTTGATTTATGGTTCCAACGTTTGTTGATAAACGTTTGCGAAAGGCAATAAACAATACAAGTGTAGCGATCCCGAGTTATGTCTCAAATATTTCGAACATAATAATAGAAGTAAAAATATGCCACTTTCGTTTTATTATTGGCAGTTTTATTACTGGCAGTTTTTGTTTTATTTTACGCGGTGCTAGGCAGGTATGTTTTATGAAAGTTATTAAAAAATTTATGGACGAGTATCCTGGCAACTTCATTTATCTTCAAAGTTTAATCAATAGATTTATATAGTACAATACAGAATAAAATATCTATATCTATGACCTTATTTAGTAATTGTGATGTCGTGAATCAATATAATTTTATTATAATATGATCCACATTTATTTGAACACTGCAAATACCGTGCCGTACCGTGTCTCGCACCGCGCCGCGACCGCCGCAAACCGGGCACGATTCGTCCGTCTCGCTTCTTCAGTGCGAGACCTCTGCTCGCACCCCTCCGCGCTAGCACGAGCGTGCGACCGCTCGCATCGTCAGTCTCGCTCTTCAGTGCGAGCCTTCTGCTCGCACCCCCGCCGCGCTAAGACGAGCGTGCGACCGCTCGCATCGTCCATCTCGCTCTTCAGTGCGAGCCCTCTGCTCGCACCCCCGCCGCGTTAGCACGAGCGTGCGACCGCTCGCGTCGTCCGTCTCGCTTCTTCAGTGCGAGCCCTCTGCTCGCACCCCCACCGCGCTAGGACGGGCGTGCGACCGGTCGCATCGTCCATCTCGCTCTTCAGTGCGAGCCCTCTGCTCGCACCCCCGCCGCGCTAGGACGAGCGTGCGACCGCTCGCATCGTCCATCTCGCTCTTCAGTGCGAACCCTCTGCTCGCACCCCCGCCGCGCTAGGACGAGCGTGCGACCGGTCGCATCGTCCGTCTCGCTTTTAGCGCGAGCCTTCTGCTCGCGCTCCGCCGCGTTCTCGTTCGCGAACACTAGCGCCCTAGTGTTTAACGTAACGTTTGTGTGTTCCAGCCGCCCGAGGAACAATTGTAACAAACCTTGACACGTTTAGGCACACTACACAAGGAGTTTCTTCCTCCCTACACACCTCTCCCGGTCGCCGGGAGGGGCTGTATCCCCAACCGTTTAAAATAGAGAGCAGGATCCCACAACCAGGTAAAACTTTCTAATTATAGCAGACGCCATAATCAGAAAAGGCCTCTTGCATCCCAGGTCCCTCGGACCTCCCAGGTCCTTCCAGCCTCCCAGGCCCCTCAGGCCTCGCAGACCGTCCCTACTACAAAAATGCCTCCTCCAGTAATCATACAGGAGAAGGAAAAATGGAACCTCATTAGCGCAGCGATTAACGAGCAAAAGCTTCGTTACTCTTCTGCACACACGACTCCAATTCGAATCAAGTTAAAACTTCAGAGGATCACCGCCTCCTCACCGCGTTCCTACGCACCAAAAACATAGGTTACCATACCTATGCCCTCGAAGACGAGCGCTTGATCTCGTCGTCATAACCGGTGTCGATAAGTGCCTCTCCTCAGCAGTGACTCGTCCCTGCCCCCTTACCCTCCAAATCTGCGTGGACCAAATCCACGCAGATTTGGAGTTGGATTTGGATTTTTCCCCGCTCTCCCTACTAAGGCAACTCCCTCCCTCCCTCCGCGCCTAAAGCGCCTAAGGCCACCCCCCCCCCCCCCCCCCGACTCCCAGTTTCACTGCCGACCTCTACGTTCGTCACGCAATTTCTAATCAACATCGGGCCTATTGACCCTATGGAGCTTTCTATTTTAGCCACAAAGCTAAAAGGGACGGTCACAGACCGCATCCAAGCTCTGTCAGCCCATCAAGTCTTGATCAGTAAGACCAAGGCGCTCTCCCCCGACTGTAATTAATGGAGCCTTCGGTAAGGACAAAGCCGCACTCGTTACGCGTAGTTTCGTTCAACACGAACGGCATTAGAAATAACATAAACGAAATTCGCGATTTTGTAAGCAGTCAAAATGTCGACATTCTTCTAGTACAGGAGACGTTCTTAAAACCGAGTATGAGGAGCCCAAAAATAACAAACTACAAAATAGTTAGAAACGATAGAACTCGATCCCGACTCGGAGGTACTCTTATCTACTATAAAAAATTCTTACACTGTATTCCCATAGAGCCACCACCATTATTAACTTTAGAGACATCTATTTGCCACATTAGCATGTCAGGTCACGGACCAATTTCATTCTAGCGATTTACAAACGCTATTTAATTTAGGCAACGCCGTCATCATTGCCGGCGACCTAAACTGCAAACACACCGAGTGGGGCAACGTACGTAACAATAGAAATGGCAACATTCTCTGTAGTTTAACCGATACACTTAATTTTGTACTATTAGCTCCCACTGACCCCACTCGCTATGACACCAATGAAAACATCAACGGTATCATACGCGATCCTAGTACTATAGACATAGCTTTAGTCAAAAATTTTTCTCTCAATATCTATATTGAGACTTTCCACGAGCTTAACTCGAACCACAGACCGGTTACGATTACACTTGGTAGTCTCAATCCCAACAATTCTAGTACTAGAAAGATCGTAGACTATAAATTATTAGCGGAGAACATCAAAGTCCTCCGATCTAGTCACCTTGACAAAATTTCCGATATTATAGATAGTAAAAAGACAGCCATAGAGGCCGCCTCCCACTTGACCGATCACCTGGTAGCGACCATAGAAAATTCATCTAGGGAGGTGCCAACGACTCACAAGGGCCGTTGGCCCCTCCCAGAGGACATAAAGGAGTCCATCAGACTCCGGAATGCGGCCAAACGCGCATATGATCGCTACCCGTCGGAAGACTGGAGGAAATCCCTCAGTCACTATGAAAGGGAAGTTAATTTTAAGATCAAACAGCACAAAGCCGAGAGTTGGGATCGACTTCTCAGTGAGTTAGAACCGTCACACGTGGCATATTGGCCACTCGCGAAGGCCCTCAAAAATAACACGGAGAGCGACATGCCTCTGTTAGATAGACCAAATCATCCTCCTGCACTCGAAGACATAGACAAGGCCGAATGTCTAGCTGATAATTTCGAACAACAGTGCCGGCCGAGTACTCTCCCGATTGATCCCGAGCACCTTAGCTTAGTGAATAGCGAGGTCAATAGCCGACTCTCGAGGCGACCTGATGACGATAGGGTGAGGTGGTGGACTCGGAGGATGTCAATAACATTATAAAGTGTATGAATGCTAAAAAGGCCCCAGGCCAAGACGGTATTTCAAATAAAACACTTAAAATGCTACCGTTCGAGCTAATTCAACTCCTAGTGAACATCTTTAACGCCCTATTAGTAGGATGTTAATTTCCAGACATTTGGAAAGTAGCTATTGACATAGGTATACACAAATCGGGGAAACCCCGGAAGGCACCTGGTAGGTACCGACCAATTAGTCTCATTAGCTCCCTTGGAAAAGTCTATGAAAGAGTAATAAAAAGGCGCCTCAATTACGTCATAACCGATTAAGAAACTCCTGCCAGACGAGCACTTTGCCTTCCCACAGCAAAAATGCACAGCTGCCCCGCTCAAGTACACCGCTTAACGGAGTACATAATCGCTAGCAAAAACGACATGCGCCGTATTCTTTGACATTGCAAAAGCTTTTGACAAAATTTGACATAGTGGATTGTTTTACAAACTTTATCAAATGGGCATACCCGATAATCTTGTTTTATTAATCAGTAACTTTCTTAAAAATCGCAAATTTCATTACCGCGTAGAAGACGTACTGTCGTTGCCAAGATATATGGAGGCGAGAGTACCGCAGAGCTCGGTCCTCTCGCCCTCCCTATATAACCTGTACACTAGCGACATCCCCAAAAACGCACATCCCACATCCCCGATCACAAAACACTTAACGTACTGTGTACAGTTACGTAAACACAAATCACACGCACCCGCGAAGTTAGTATCGCACCGGGGTCGACGCCGGCGCCTACCCCGAGGTCCGACACGACAACGCGTACAGACATACAGTCCGACCCAAACACGGGACCGAACCCGAGTTCGAGTTCGCATCCTAGTAGCCTAGGTACACTACAAAATTGATATAGAGAGCTCTACCAATACCGCGAACCTCATCGACATTAGGACTTACACGCGCGAGTCATCCCGACCATACGCTGAAGGGGAGAGGGACTGCCCTCTCAGTACCCAAACCAATAAAATATCGAGCTCCTCTATCGTGATAACTCGCACGCCGTTAGTTTTTGCTACCGCGCGCGAGCAACCTCACTCCTCAGAGAGTGAGAAAGGGGTCGGACCCCTCAGCAGACAAGACCCGCGTCTCTCTCGTCATAATAATAGCTTACAACCCGTAGCTGTCCCCAATATCCGGTCTGAACATCACCCGGGTGATGTTAGGGATGGTCAAACCCTTCCTTCGTCTCTCACCTAATCAACTAGCCACCAGGCTAGTTATAGTCCGATGTAGCTACAGTGGTCTTAACCCGACCGTTAGCGTAGACCCTTTCGAAAAAAAAAAAATAGACGCGGGCCTATTTGCTGCTCGATCGTCAGTCGCTAAGGTTGGCTTCGGTATTGCGCGTTGTTAGTCTGTTTAACGTTATTTTATATCGGTGCTTATTTTATAAAACTGGTGATTGTGATTTCTGATCTTTCGTTTGAATATTGACGATTGTCTTATTGTAAAATAATTAATAAATATTAATTGGTAAATAAATTACTATTAGGTTGTTTAAAATTGTTTTTTATTTATATTTTATCACTTGTAAGATCCGTTTTATTAATAATAACAAGACACGTCCGAAAGTGTCTTGCGAACTTATAACGGAGATCGTCTATGTAGATGGTCTATGCTTTGTGACTAATTCGTCAGATGGCTTACAGCGACTTGTAACCGCCATTCATGAGTCTTGCTGTAGATTTGTCCTGAAAATTAGTGTCAAAAAGGCGGAAGTGATGTCTTCAGACATTCTCGGCCAAGAGACACTAAAAATTAAAGTCCTGATTCCTAAAATATAATTTCGAGCATTTCCATCTGTGATGCGTCCCCCGAGGCATACATAATTTGTTTGGGACAAACATATCGTACAATAATTTCTACATTACCATTTAAATTATACACTCATTCAACGTTCCTTAAAACGATGCTGTAAAACAACGTCAATAGACAGAACTGACTCTAGAAATATTGTTTGTATTTTTGTTTCTTCTTATATGAGTATAAATATCATTTGTGATATGCAGAAGGAAGTTTATTTTTAAACTCACCTGTATCAAGTTATTTTCAACTCGGAGCATTGTACGGCTGAATAAATATGAAAGTTACAAGTGATGCATAAAACTTTCAATAAAATCGTCCGAAGTTCAACGTTTAGAACTTGTTAAGGGCTAGTTCACAACGGAACGGCAGCGAATTGTGACGAATTTTAAACTTTATCTTTTATCATTATGAAACACATAATTTTTTGAGATAAATAAGAGCTCGAAGCTTTTTACCAAGCGATACTATGTTAGCACATAGTATCGCGTAACAATAAGAATAGAGTTGAAAATTATAAAACACAGAAACTGCTCGCCTATTCTCGTGTGAATCAGCCCTGGCTCTTGTGGTGAGTAATAAAGAAAATGAGTTGAAAGCATCTCGGCCGCGGTTTATACAATACGCACCCTGTAGCTGTCGAGTTTTTCAAAAACCATTTGCTAATAGAGGTTGAATGTTTTGAATACAAACAGGAAATTGTTTCACAATTGGTTATATCAAACGACATTTTATTAACTTTAGTAAATTATATAAAAAATGAGCGTTGTTATTTGTTGTAGGTAGATGTGACTTATTTTGTTGTTTTCTGCGTATTTCACGTCCTGTGTGTCCTGTGTGTACGTATGTGTACTACCTATGTAACGATTTACGTTCACGGTATTAAAATTATACAAAAAAGAGAAAAAGAAAATTCGTTGATAAAGATCCTCTAATCTCTGTGTCGACATTATGTTTGCGTTCAAAATGTGATCCTTTTTCATAAATACAATATGTTATTGTATTGTCCGGCTGGCGGCTGGGGCGCGGGGCTCTAATCCGGGAAGCCCGTAATACCGCGGTCCAGGACGCCCGTCAACTCCGCGACCGGTGCTAAGCCCGGGCCCGCGGGATTTGCCCGCTGCAACCTCATACGAGTTAACCACATGAAGCCACATATGAGAAGATATTTATTTATAAGCACCGTGTCGGTTAAGGGTTATTTATTTAGGGTTATTAAGGTACAGCTTTTATTTATTTATAAAAAAAAACCTTTCAATGACGCTTTATAATTAATCGTTTGTAAGTAGCAACTTTTCTAAAAATATCTCTCAAGGTTGCTTTTTAATTATTATATTATAATTATAATAATGAAAAGGCGCTGCAACTGAAATTTTTAGTAAAGGATAAAAAAACAACAACAGAGTCGATATCATGCTGCAAGGTTGTTTAAATCATTTCAATAAAAAAATAAATCATTTATTTTGTAGAGGATAAGTAGACTATAAAAATAGCTTATAAAATAGCTACTGAATCATGAGCCAAAGCTATCAAACGCTCCATAAACTACCCATATTTCCTGCGAGCTTATATTCCAATTTCAAATCTCAAAATCTAGCTCATAATACAGTCTAGAAGTATAATTCAAAGTGATTCATAAACAATAAGTGCGGCGCAGCTGTCTACACCCCGGGAATCCCTGCTCCGGGACTATAACTCACGCTATTGCTTCCCTGTAAAACTGTTCGTGGGATTTACTGCCGAGTACCCCACATGAGCGTTGCCCCCACTGCACGTCTCCTGCATCCACGCCTAACATATGACCTATTGTGGGCTATTATGGGACTCTAAGGAACAAATATACTGTAGGAAATGGGAATACTATAGGGTTACTATAGGAGCACTAGAGCGATAACTGAGATAGTTAAGCTGAGAACATAAGTGCTTAGTGATGTGACAACTTAATTACTTTTTCATGTTTGTGTAAATATAATAATACATATTATTATTTTTAAATTTTATTTTAAGGGTTCTTTTGCCTCCTATATATAAAATAAAAAAGTAAATGTTGTATATTGTATATAAGAGACAGATGGACAAGAACATTATTAGAGAATTAAACCAAATTAGGTATTAACGTTTAAATAGGCTGCTTCTACTTTTTATATACCTAATATTTTTTAAAATAATTCGAATACTTGATAAAAAAATCGATGGATTGGACACAAGCAAAAATACCAATTTTTCATTGGTAACATAGTTTCTACTTTTTCACCCACAAGATAAGTAACAGTACGTTACGTTCCAAGAACCGTTCATAACATGATAACAGATAACGTGACGTCACATACATATCGCCGACGCCGACATAAAGTTCGCCGACACTCGCCGGTGTCCGCCAATACTGTTAGCGCCCCTTTACACGCTCCGGGTCTCGTATAGTCCGTTTTTTCAAATTGTATGGTAGCAGGTTTGATTGTGCCGGAAAATGTGAAGCTTAGGCTGGGACTATATGATCCGGAATCCGGATGGACGCGGAAAATTCATAGCATTGAAAATAAAACTCTGCGCCTATACAATTGAACTGAAAATCGAACACATAAGTGTCGAGTCCAATGTCAATGTCATATATGACAGCTCGACACTGGACACTTCCTTTTTCAACTCTATTGTATTAGTGCAGAGTTCTATTTTCAGTGCTCTGAATTTTCCCGAGACAGTCGGATTCCGGATCATATAGTCCAAGCCTTATGTACCTGCACGGCGTAGTATGACCTCCATATAATATATGGTTTCTATCTACGGAAGAATAGACAATATGACATAATATGGCTAAAGGAAATCTGTCGTTTTGTCCGTCTATCAGAATTTCTATTCTTGTGTATACAAGACGCATTTCAAAGGCGTGATGGAGTACGCACTAAGTTGACCTGAGAATATCACGGTCTTACAGACAACCGGCACTGTTAAATATATGCGCTGTGTTTCGCCGATTGAGTGAGGGTATTCTAGTATCGGAACCTCAAGTGTTTTAGCGATCGACAACGCAATTGTAACACCTGTCACTTATAGTGCTACTAGCTATTTCCCGCAGCTCCGCTCACGTAAATATATAGTGTCGGGTATCCCACGGGAGTACTGTACTTTTTCGGGATAAAGAGTAGCGTAAGTTTTAACCCAGAGCCTAAATTACTACCATACCAAATTTCATCGATAGCCGTTCATTAGTTTTTGCGTGAAAGAGTAACAAACATCTATCCATCCATTTATACATCCATCCATTCTCACAAACTTTCACATTTATGATAGTAGTAGGATATCTATCGCCGCAAACACTTACCACCGGCGAACCGTTTGGCCGTTAGTGGATCTTATTCACTGCGCCGGCTTTACGTCGATCGGAGCGTGTAAAAAGGCCATTATGTGTCTGGAGCGGGGCCAGGCGTGCGGTGCCAGGTATCGCACTTACAATAATAACCGATATATATGAGGCAATTCTCGCGCACCTTAACCACAAAAACCAATAAACTATCACTGCATAGCGGTCATATGGCCGCTTATATTATACCTGGGCTGATTGATAACTGGCCGAAACGACGAACTTAAAAAAATGATACGCAAAAAGGGAATATTACATTATATTCTGGCATCTTTTTGAAAATAGAACGCCAAATTTGAATTTAATCGAACTGATGGAATTTGTTTGAGAGGACGTAGAACTTTCTCTGTCGTAAATTTTCTTAACAATGGAAAGAAACGAAATTCGTGCGGTGATAAAGTTTTACGTTTTAAAAGAGAAAACAGCAACCCAGATTAAAACCAAGCTAGACAGTGTTTTAGGTAAGCTCCTGCATTGAGTACAATTCACACCTGGGTAACTGATTTTTATCTATATATTGAACCACTTTAAACGTGGAAGACAGAGCTGCGAAGACGTCCACAGGTCTGGCCGTCCAAATGAAGTCACGAATCCGGACATGATCAAAAAAATTCACAAAATTGTATTGAATGATCGGCGCTTAAAGTTGCGAGAGATAGCAGAGATGGTGAGAATTTCACCTGAATGCGTTTTTTATATTTTGCACCAACATTTGGGAATGAAAAAGCTTTGCGCGCGATGGGTGTCGCGTTATCTCACTGTAGATCAAAAGCAACGTCGAGTGGACGATTCATCGGAGTGTTTGGCGCTATTTAACCGAGATCCTAATGAGTTTTTGCGGCGTTATGTAGCAGTCGATGAAACCTGGATACATCATTATACCCCCGAGATAAAAGAACAATCTAAGCAGTGGACTGAGAGCGGAAAACCTGCGCCGATGAAAGCAAAAACGGTTTTGTCGGCCGGCAAAGTGATGGCGACTGTTTTTTGGGATGCTCGAGGGATTATTTTTGTGGATTATCTGCAAAAAGGAAAAACAATAAATGGAGAGTACTACGCAAGCTTGCTGCAAACGAGACGAAACGACCACATTTGGCCAAAAAAAAATTTTGTCCCACCATGACTACGCACCTGCACACACGTCAATGGTTGTAGTCGCCAAACTCCATGAAATGCGGTTTGAATTGCTACCGCATCCACCCTATTCCCCGGATCTGGCCCCGTGCGACTTCCACTTATTCCCAAACCTGAAGAAATGGTTAGGTGGCCAGAGATTTTTATCAAATGAAGAAGTCATTGTTGCCGTGGATGAGTATTTTGAGGGGTTGGAGAAAACATTTTATCAAAGTGGTGTAACGGCATTGGAGAAGCGCTGGACTAAATGCATCGAGGTAGAAGGAAACTACGTTGAGAAATAAATTTATTTTAAATAGATTTTTGAAGTTTTTCTTTGTCGTTTTGAAAACTTATCAATCAGCCCTCGTATACCACCCTAAAGCGCCCCTGCGACGGCCATTCGGTTTGATTCAAACATGTAAATTTTAGTTTAATTGCAACCGTTTTGATCGTTTACACATCTAGTTTGAGAGCTTGGTCATATATTAACAGACCTGAAGCTTGTTACGTTGTATGATGTCTAAGAATATAAGCATTACGTGACGTGGCACGTCATGATTATTCATAGACACCCAACGTAACATGTATACATGTTGCAGGCGCCAACTCTTATCTAACGGCTTATATGCACAAGTAGTGATACCGCGAATCCACTTATGCAGTAGTAATAACGATATTTGTTTACCGCGCAGCAATTTTTTGCTTATTAAATTTTCTCATAACATCCATTTTTGCGGCAGCTGCAGTGTTCATGAATAATATTAAAACTTTGTATTAACACTATAAACTTTTTAGTTTAGTTTAGTTCTTTAGTTTTATAATATGTAATATTTGTAATATGGGATGAGGATTATAGTACAATATGTTACAAGAATTCCCACCGACCAAATTACTTTCTTTTTTCATAGATTAAAATATATCAATAAGTAAAATGTATGTTGAAAATCACAAGTTGTAACAAAACTATGTATTCAATAGTAAATAATAATTAAAAATGGACCAGTCATTTACAAATTAAATTTTAACTAGACTATCCCCCGGTTTCTGAAAGGCTAATCAACGCCAAAATTAACTAATCAGCGGTCAAATCTCTTGTCAGGTGTAAATTGAGTTGCAAAAATCTTGATCAGTCGTTTGATTTGATCAACGTAACAAAAATAATGTCAAAACCATGGTCAAACCACATGTCAAACGCTGTTTTCGGTGTCGGGAAAGCTATTTAAGGTGTAAATGTGTGATGTCATGATGATCAGTGATTAGAAAATTTTTCACTACTCAGCGTTTCAGAACCGCTAATTAATTTAAAAAGCCTGTTAACTCAACGACGTGTTAGTTCATCAACTATTTGATTAGCCTTTCAGAAACCGGGTATAACCCCCGGTTTCTTAAAGTCTAATCAAAGCCAAAATTAACTAATCAGCGGTCAAATCTCTTGTCAAGTGTAAATTGAGTTGCATAAAGCTTGATCAGTCGTTTGATTTGATCATCATGTTAGTTAACAAAACTAATGCCAAACCACATGTCAAACTCTGTTTTCGGTTTCTGGAAATCTATTTAAGGCGCAATCATAGATTAAACATATGTCAAAACTATTGTCAACTGATCAATGCATTTCGGCGAATTAACTTATGAAAAATATTAGTTTTTCCCATTTTTCCACTGATATCGTTTACAGAAGGTATGTAAAATGTTTTTACGTTAATTTGGCGCTTGTAATATTTTTATACGGTACATAGTACTTATTTGTTAGAAGCTTTAAGTAATAATAATTATGACTATCACTCTTGATTTCCAAATTTTTACAAAATTATTATTTGTGTTTCAGATATTATCATGTCATTATCTGATCTCAGCAGTCTTTCCAGCAGTGATGGTGAAGAGCGATCCTTGCGTTCTTTTAAGACAAATAACAGAATGAACCCTTTTTAATTTTACAATGAAGCAGAGTTCAAAAATCGCTATCGTTTATCAAAGGCCGTGATAATAATAATATTAAGCCAACTTGAATATAAAATAAAACCTTTTATATTAAGGAACAAGTCCATAACTGCTCTGAAACCAGTTTTATTAACAATTAGCTTCTACGCAACGGGGGCCTTTCAAATAACAGTGGCTGATCACATTAGGATACTTAAATCAACAGCAAGTAGAATAATAAAAAAAGTGTCAGCAGCCATTGCGGAACTGAGGCCTGAAATTAAAAGAATGTCCAGGATAGAAGAAGAGCGAAACCAGGTTAAATATGAATTTTACTTGATAAATTCATTTCCTGGTGTTATTGGAGCTGTAGACTGTACGCATATTAAAATACAGTCTCCTGGAGGTCCACGAGCAGAGCTATATAGAAATAGAAAGGATACTTCTCACTAAATGTCCAGGTCATATGAGGTGCAAAAAAAATGTTGGATATTAGAAGTCGGTGGCCTGGATCGGTCCATGACACTACAATTATAAATGAATCCCATATTCGGACCGATTTCGAGAGCGGTATTTATGGAACAGACTACCTATTGGGGGACAGTGGCTACCCATGCCGGCCATACTTGTTGACACCTTTTCCACGTCCTTTTACACCTAGCACGGTAGCATACAATGAAGCTCGTATAAAGACAAGGAATACTGTTGAGAGATGCTTTGGGGTTTTATAAATATGACTCCCTTGTTTGTCTATGGGACTCCGTGTGAAGCTGGAAACTACAGTGCATATAATCATTGCTTGTGGTGTTCTACATAATATAGCTATAAATCATAATGACCAGATTGAAGACATGTCTGAAGCTGTGGAAGTTGAATCTCCCAGAAGGTACTGCTGGTAGTGGAAGGTAATGATGCAGTGTCAGCTAACAATGAGAACACATCTGTCCGGTCATCTCTTTTGTTAACCCACTTTAATCGATAGTATACATATACCACTTCCCTCAAACATGTTTCCGTTTTAAATCTTTGTAATCCTTAAACATCTTTATGTAAAAATTATCATTAAAATATTACTTTTCTTCATTTAGTAACATACAAGCTTTTTTGTGTACCTAATTCCTATGTTGAATAAATAATTTGATTTTTTTTGTGTATTTTAATATTATTATAATCATAGCACTTGTGGCAAAAAAAAAACATAATAAACATTTATTTGGAAAATTACAACAATTGGTTATACACAAACACAATATGTATGTGATGTTCCATCATTAAAAGCTATCAGTCATCGATATAAAATCAGTCTTATCTTGCATGGTATAATAATAAATGACTGGATTACAAGATGGAATTTAGAAAAGGCACAACCATGTATACTTAAAACTAGTCAATTTCTTCTTACTTTTCAAAATTTAACCAATATCTTAAGTATAATCAACTATTTAAAAACTTTAAAGAATACTCTAAATTAAAAATACATTATGTTTTTTAGACAAATGGCTAAAAAATGATCAATAATGAATTACATAACATTTGTTAAATCGTTAGAAGACCACGATTTAACAAATTGTCATATTCTTTTTCTTTAATTTTTAGCTCCATCTCTAGTAGCTTTTGTTTCTTAAATACTGTCTTGTATTCTAATAATCTAGTTTTTTACTCCAATATTGAACATTGTATCTTTGTTATATAATATTTTCTTTTTAATTGTTCACTGTTGCAGTTGGTCTTTTTCTTTAGCTTTTTTATATGTTTACGTGTAGGGTGGAGAGTAGGTTTATCTGCGTGGCTGCCGATTGGAGTTTTGAAAGTTGATTATTAATATATTCATAACATGTTGACAGATGCACAGATAGATAGATTTCAGCTAACTAATACAAACTTTTCCTACAGGTATTCATAAATTAAAAATTGAAATACCTCTTTTAACACTATGTCCTGTACAATCACTGTGACCTCCTGAGATGGTCTGTGTTGAAATTCAACTGTGCTTTGTAATTGCTTATCTTGTAAATATTTTTCTGTCTGAAATGTATAAACAATAGTATCTACATACATATCTTACATATTATAAATACTTCAACTAGATTTCTTTAATGCTTTATGCCTCAATCTTGATTGATCTCATTGAAGAGTTATGTGTAGGTATTGGTATTAAGTAATTTATAAAACTTTGTTTACTTACAGTTTCCTTAGCAACATTCTGCCTGGTGGTTCTCTTAAGATTTAAATATGCCGTATGTAGCTGTTTTAGCGTGCGAGGGGTCTCTGCATTACTATTGAATTCTAAAGCAATAGACTCCCAAGCTTCATGTTTTTGTACCACGCTCCCCAAGTTGGTAGATTTGTTTTCTATTATGTGTTTATATCTAAAAAAATACAGCAACAGATGCTTCATTATTCAAATAAGTGAAGGTAATGTACTTAATACTAAAAAAACATAATACTTTTCAGTAGGCACTTACTTGGAAATTATTTCCATAAGCTGTCATTTTTCTCTTTCGGTAAAATTTTTGCCTCTAGAATAGAAATAGAACTATTGTTTCAATTTTCAACAACGTATTCTAATATCGTCAATATAGTCAGTGCAGTCAATGAGTCATGTCAGTCGAATCAGTAAAGTGGTAGAAGCTTTACTGAAAGTTCCTAGGGAGTTTTGGCGGGAAACACAAAATAGCACGTTTTTAAAAGTTGTACCACTTGCCCACATTTGTGCACGTTAACGAATATTTAATGGTTAATATTCTACCAATATTACACATTAAGAACCGAAATAACACAAATTTATGAAGTTATACAAATTTCACAACGTCACCCATTAAACTCCCCGGCAAAACTCCTACTACTTACTTACTAACGCCATAAGTCGAAAAATACCTCACTCTGGACACTTGACAGCTATCTGCTTGACAAATTGTTTTTTTTCTTCCAAATGGCATCAGGCAATTTACATAATTTTCACACTTTTCAACGAAATATTGAACGACAAACTGAATGCCACACACTGTGTGACCATGTTAAAAATCAAACTTCGTGTCATGTCAAGATGATCAATGATTAGTAAATTTTTCACTAATTAGCGTTTCAGAAATGCAAATTGATTCAACAACTTTGTTAACTCAACATACGTGTTAGTTGATCAACTATTTGATTAGCCTTTCAGAAACCGGGTGCAAGTACTGTAAGTGTAGTAACAAATACCCTTCGCAGCTCTAGAAAATAAAGTTCATATGTGTGTGTGATATCTGTTGTAAAATACTCAGTATTTTGCACTCTAATGCACATATTATATAAGTAACGTCTTTAAATATAGTTGTACTCAATTATACTAACTGGAGGTCTCCCTGTCGAAATTAGCCCTTAATAATTCATATAATTCTTAAGTTATAACGGTTTTTTTGCTTCTTAGATAAATAGAAAAAATAAAATATAAATTTTGTGACAGACTGACAAACGTCAACGTGTATCAAAATTGTATCTATCAAACGCAGTTGGTAGTGTGTGTTAATAATCCGAGGTACTTACACCCGGTTTCTGAAAGGCTAGTCAAATAGTTGATGAGCTAACACTTTGATGAGTTAACAGGCTTGTTAAATCAATTTCCGTTTCTGAAACGCTGATTATTGAAAACTTTACTAATCGTTGATCAACATGACATGACACATTTACGCCTTAAATAGCTTACCAGAAACCGAAAACAGCGCTTGACATGTGGTTTGACCAAGGGTTTGACATTAGTTTTGTTAACAAACACGGTGATCAAATCAAACGACTGATCAAGCTTTTTGCAACTCAATTTACACTTGACGAGAGATTTGACGGCTGATTAGTTGATTTTGCCGTTGATTGGCTAATTCCTGAAAGGCTTTTCAGGAACCGGGGGTGAGTGTGTGTTGTTGTTTTTTTTGTTATTTTTATCAAGTCTAATTATTATTAGCTTTGTCCATACGTAAAAAGCCTTTATTTCAAAAAGTTATTCGTTTCTCCACACCTTCCTCCACATAAACTTTAATTTACTGACCAAACATCATACTCCTCCGCTTGCACAACTCTCGTAAAACTGTACTGAAAGTTTTTGCTTCACTTATTAGTATATAACACTTGAATCGCAATACTATTACTATTATTAAAATGCACATCCATATAAGTTACGTCTTCAAATATAGTTTTAGGTAATTAATAATAATAATTGAATTACAATATTATTACGACAGTATACTCAAACTTTACTTAATTTAGGAGGCACTCAAGTTACATGCCCTAGTGATTCTGCTAAAGCTATGTGATTTAGGGATCCCGCACTTTAAGTAGCCTTTGAGACTTTGGCGGTAAACTTATAAAATACTATGAACACTGGATAATAAAAATTAAAAAACAATGCGCTAAAAGTTAAAGGCAACATCAGCAGGCTTATTGTTCCAAAGTCCTTGCAAATACAGATTTTAGATAAAATACACTGTGGTCATTTTGATTTTAATAAAACACTCAACATCGCTAGAGAAACAGTTTATTGGCAAAATATAAACGCGGATATTAAAAACTTTTTTTTTTGAGAAAGTTTCCCTGTTTGCATGGATTACTATTCCAAGTACATAGAGCTAGCTTCTTTGCATAAGAATTCCACTGTCGATAATGTTGTTAAAAACCTCAAATCCTTCTTTGCTCGACATGGAATACCAAAAGCATTGGTGTCTGACAACGGTCCACCATTTAACTCTTGTAAATTCAAATCTTTTCTTGTTGATTGGGATGCGGAACACATAACCACCAGTCCTTATTGGTCCAGGTCTAATGGCCAGGCTGAAAGTGTAGTTAAAATTTGTCATAAACATATTAAGAAAGTGCAAGGAAGACGGCTCGGACGTACACTTGGCACTGTTACATTACCGCAACACTGCCAAGGGAGATTTTCCCAGTCCGGCCGCATTATTAATGTCTAGAAACTTGCGAGTAAATTTACCAATTCTAAACAAGAAACTTAAACCTAAAATAGGAAAATTTTCGACGTTTGAAAAATGTCATAGACAAAGCAGAGACAAAATGTCTTTTTATTTTGATAGGAATGTCAAGCAAACATCTTATGATTTTCAGCCTAAAGAGATGACATTTACTTCAAAAAAAATCCCAAATGTTTTTGGACTCGGGGATTAATTAAAGAGAAATTAAGATGTGGTAGATACTATTATATTGTGGATCCAAATAGTGTTGTGTATAGGACACCTACAAAAAGGAATTAAAAAAAAAAACAAATCCTCCACCTTCTTTTTATGGTAACGGCCACAGTAGTGGCAGCAGTGACAATGTGAATCCCTCAATAGACATTGTAAATCCCATGAGTTCGGCACAACTCGGAAACGGTCCTGTTCAAAATTGTATTATCGATGATAACTGTGCTCCTATGGAGAGTCTAGAAAATACCGGTTACGTAACCAGGTCTGATAGAAGTGTAAGACATCCTAAATTGTATATACATGTACAAATATGTAATAACCAAGACGTCGTAGCTCTCTACAATTTTTATCTTGTAAAGTCTTGGCGGAGTTCTGTATATAGTAAGTTATCCCGGCGTATCTTTCAGCTCCTAGAAAAAACCAAAAACCTTATCTACATAATGATAAGGGTATCAAACCAAAATGAACCTTAAGACAAGGTGGAAAAGTGTATAAAGGAGTGGGTTTAGGAAGTGATTCATACGTGAGTGTGGATCATAGTGTATAATGATATTACGTCCAAGAGATTTAATTAAAAATCTAGGTCTAACAAATATCTAGGTCTTATAAAAACTTCGCAGAGTTCTCAAATACAGTCGTTCGTGGACTAGGTTTCTTATTAAATAAAATGTTTTATTTGAGTTAAATTTTTTTTTTGTTGAAAATTATAATTCCACTAAAGGTGACGTCCCTACTAGTATGCCACATATACCACAATGGAGAGCCGCGTCGCGTAGTGCGTTATATCTTTATCTTTCATACAAAGAATACTTGGCCGTGTCGCGTCGCGTAGTTACGCCAAGTGTTTTTACTCGTCAAAATAATTTTGATGTAGAACTCCTATTGAAGTACACCTCATGTAAACAGTCGTAACCTAGTCGTGTATTTGCAAGTCTGTAGCAGAGCTGTGTGATTTGCTCTCCGTCGAACTACTGAAGACTCATGCAAACAACAGCTGGATTTAAAACAGTTTTTTTCAATACTAATATTTTAAGAGGAAAGATTTGATTGTTTGTTTGTATGCGCTAAATAGGGTTCGAAACAACATGTCCGATTTTGATTAAATTTGGCACAGATATAGATTAGAACACGGAAAAGGACATGGGTTAATTTTTGTTAGGAAGAAATGCACGGTTCCCGCGCTATTCTTATGCGCGTACGAAATCGCGATCAACATCTATTTTACATGGAACGGCTTGTTTTTATTATGTATAGTCGAGAAAATCGAATGTTTAGCGGGTATACATATTTCTGAAAATGTTTGAATGACTATTTCCCGACATCATAATACACAAATGCTTAGTAATCTTTTTCCCTGAATGTACAGACTTATATAAACTTTTTGAAAAAATATGATTTTCATATATTTCTGTCTCCATTTATTAATTACGAAAGCAACGTAAATAAATTTCTCTGCTCGCAAACTTTTTGTTTAAGGGTTTGTTTACATGTCCACGGTCACTAGGTTGTGAACGTAAAACGGCGCGGAGTCGCGACAGCGTCGCGTCGCGGCTCGGTGCGGTGTAAACTGTCGCGGCGTCATGGCACGGTGCGGTGGCGGGGCACGGGGCACGTGGCACGGGGCACGGGGCACGGGGCACGGGGCACGTGGCACGGGGCACGGGGCACGGGACGTTACCGCGTCGTACTAGTCTACGTTACGGCAACATCGTGGCAGAATAACGCAGAATGTACGGAATTACAAGGCACGGTGATCCGGCGGGGTCGCGACGAGTATTTTTACGGCGACGTGAATTTGTATGTTACGAGTATGTTAACGCACCGTGCCGCGACACCACAGCGTTCCACGTCGACGACGTCGTGACGTGGGCGTGTGGACAGGCCGGTACTCAATACGAGCAAACGCAACATATTAACAAACACGCGTAAACAAATTACATGCGAGTTGTTTCCTTAATTGGAGCGTGTAGGAGCATAGGGGTATAGGGGCGGAGGGGTGGATGGGGGACAGACACAAATACACGACGGATCCTCTTAAAATCTCTTAAAAACTAATTCTATGTTAGTAATAATAATAATATTTATGGACGCTTCACATTCACACCACGTCAATCTGGCCCCGTGCTAAGTATCCGAAGAACTTGTGTTACGGGGATCAGACAACGGGAGGTATATTGAACACTTTTATAGTATACATAATATATTTAACATTTATATTATATTATTACTGGTTAAACCAAGCTTTGCTCGGATTCCTAGTAAATTAAAAAAAAATTACAAAAATATTTATCTGACCGGGATTCGAACCTCCAACATTCCAAATTTCCGAACAACGCTAAAATTTTACATACGCATACCAAGCTGCCAATCAGACTCTATAGTAAAGTCGAAATTATCGATATATTGCTGTACGATGGAAGAAAAAAACATATTTAGCTTAAAATGCGCAGTCTCCAAGGGATAAGACCTAGCTAGATCGATTTTGTCTTCCCCAAAACTCCCTGCATACTAAATTTCATTGTAAGCTTGCAGGCTTGAGAAACGGCTCGAAGGATTAATGATGTGTATGTCCGCGGTGTCGCAAAAGAAAACACAGTGTGTTTTTGGTTCCAACGTTTTCGTTCTAAAAAATTTCGACCGGAGACCAAAATTGATAATGAAGAATTGAAGGCTATTGTGGAAGTGGATCCATGTTAATGCAGTCCGAGTTAGCTGCAGGCTGCGGTGTTAGTGATAAAACTGTTTTAATCCACTTGAAGTAAATTGGGAAGGTGAAAAAGCTTGAAAGATGGGTACCTCATGAATTGAGTGCAGCAAACCGACAAACGCGCGTCGACTGCTGCGTTAAATTACTCAACCGGCATAATAACGATGAAATTTTAAATCGAATCATTACCAGTGATGAAAAGTGGATCTTGCACGATCATTGAAAACGCTCATCGCAATGGTTGAACCCTGGCGAACCAGCCAAAGCCTGCCCCAAGCGAAAATTGACTCAAAAAAAGTTACTTGTCAGCGTTTGGTGGACTAGTGCCGGTGACGTTTACTACAGCTTTCTTAAATCTGGCCAGACGATTACGGCAGATGTCTCTTGCCAGCAACTGCAAATCATGATGGAAAAGCTAGCTGCTAAAGAACCGAGGTTGGTCATTCGCTTTAGGCCACTGCTGCTTCAGGACAACGCTAGACCACACACTGCATAACAGACGGCTATCAAATTAGAGGAGCTTCAATTGGAATATCTAAGACATCCACTGTAATCCCCAGACCTTGCTCCAATAGATTACCATTTTTTTCGATATTTGGATAACTTCTTCCAAGAGAAAAAATTCAATTCTGATGGGGCAGTCCAAAGCGCCTACAAAGATTTTATAGATTCCTATCAGAATGGTTTTTTTAGTAAATGAATCAATGGCCACCTATCACCTATGAGATGGCAAAAGTGCATTAATAGCAATGGTATATATTTTGATTAAATAAATATTTTATTATATTATAATAAATATTTTCTATTCGAGCATCGACGCGCTCAACCACTTATCCATAGACGTTACAGTTTAAATAAATCTACTTTATTTACCTCCTTTACAAAACGCCAATTTCATATGTAGTGACCAATATAAAGACAAGATATCGTTTATAGTATAAGATATTTAATACAGATGTATGATCCGTGAACAAAGAAAACTTTTTGTTCCTTCGGCAGGATTCCAACCCACGATTTTCTATTCGAGCATCGACGCGCTCAACCACTTATCCATAGAGGTTACAGCTCTGCATAACAGATACTGTGAAAAGAGTAATACTGTGTATTTGACCCATATTTAAAAAAAAAATACTTGGACGTAAAATACTTGGACGACGTTGAAAATACTTTGAGATAAATATTAATTGGTTCATGTCACATGCAATAATAGCAATTTGTAGTCGATTTTGGGCTGTGGACAATGGACATAGCTCAACTTGGGCAAGTCCCGGCGTAGCATGTCGCGTAGCTAGTAGCAACGAACCGCTACGCAGCGCGCTACGAACAGCTACGCAGCGCGCTACGCCAGCTACAACGCACCAACGCACTATATGGACTTTAGGCCATTTTCGTGTCATAAATCTGATAAAACTTCTTTGTTTTTCAAGATATCTCCATGATTTTTTTTATTATACTCTTGAATAAACACACTTTCAAGTAAAACACATTTTGATTATAAAAATATATTTTTAATTGGTTAAAAAAAAAACTTAAAAAGGGCATATTTGATAATCTTTATATTATATGTTATACTATTCTACATAAAATAACGAAATTGAATATATTAAACAATATCGTAAATATAAAATGACTAATAACTTACATTAAAACTAGCTTTTGCTTGCGGCTCCGCCCTTGTAAATACAGTCTAGTATTCCCATGGGAACAACACGCAAACAACTTGATACCCATAATATTTGTCTTTTTAATCTTATCCAACAATGCAAAGTTGAAAGACCATATTGGTAAGCACTTTCATCAACAGGTTTGTTTTGTACTTTTTCCAAATCGTTCATTTCTGTAGGATTTGCGCCACAAATAGTACATACAGCACCTGATGAAGTCTCTGTTAAAACCTGAGCCCGTTTTCCATCGATCATTGTTAAATATAAAATATGTTTTATTTCAATACCTTGCCCACTTTCGTTGAGTAATGTAGGATTAAGAGTAGTTATTTAATTATTTATTTCATCAACTACACTTCGAGTCTTTTCTGGAGTCTCCTTCGAAAATTCTATTAAAATTGGACGACAAAATCTGACTGATGATGGAGCAGGATTTTCCCACAGTGTTTCATTACTATCGGTATCAACAAGTTTGAGAGGCACCATTGATGATATAAATAAATTTGTGTCGGAAATTATGTCACTCTCTTCAGATAATACTTGTTTATACTCACTTTGTCCACTTGATCCATCACAACCCCATTTAGAAAATAACTTTAAATGAAATGATCCTGTTTTATAAACGCCATTTATTTTTAAAATCCTGTGATCTAAGAGATCTTGCAATTTAATTTTTTGCTTTAATGTTAGTTATTTCTATGCTAGATTCTTGGGGATAGCAACCTTGTGTAGCTTCCTGGATTGATTTATAATATGGAAATAATAAGCAATTCTTTGCTATCAAGCAATTCCGCATATTCTCATACTGTGCTGTGCTGAGATTTAATTCTATAAAAATGTTGAGAGTTTCGTCCTTTGAAAAAGCCTTTATTTCTGCAGGTTCATTTAGAAGATTACGGCGTATTTCATTTTTTTTTCTATAGGCAAGGCTCGTAAAACTTCAATGATGAAGGCTTCTTCTGTTTCTCCTTGAGATCTCAACCCTTGAACGTATGAATTCAGTAGAAATTCAAGACCACAAATTTCCAGTAATTCCTTGTTTTTTCGTTTTTTTGTTCGCTCTGCACTATCTTCGTAGGCTTTAGAAGACCGTCCTCGTTTCGATATAGAAGGCTCAATCTCACAACTAGGTTCTGTAAGATTTACAGTGAAATTGTTTTTCAACCATTCGCTATTTTCTCTTAAAAACCGTTCTTTCTTGCGGGCTGATTTAGTATAGCGGTGACGAAACTGACCAATAAAAGTTTTTTGCACACTTACGATAATTTTTGGAATATTTTCATCAGCGACATTGGAAAAATTGTTTCGTAAGAATTCCGTGATAGAAATTACATAATCCCTATCATTATTCAGTAATACGAGACTTAAATCGAGTCTAGTACAGGTAAATTCAGTCATTGTTAGACAAATAATTAGTGAAACTAGTCACAACAATAATGTTTAGTTCATGAAAAAACATGAATATATACTAAAATATAGTTTGGAGACGTGTGCATATCGTATGCAATTTGGTTTCATAAATTACTATCTACCCCGAAACCTATATGTGGCTGTGAGGCTTATTATCGTATAAAAAGAAAATTTTCATACATCTTATACTAACCACAATAAAGTAGACTACTAATAGAACTATGGCTAATTTCAGTAATTGTCGAAACTGTATTTGAAAATTGAAACGAAGGAAAAACGACATACTGCAAAATATACGTCTTTAGTGGTGTCATAATGATATATAGACTAGCCACTAGTACTAGACTTTAATTTATAATAAAAAAACATAACTTACTATAAAAATTATTGCATAATAAACAAATGACTTCAGTTGCATTCTAAGAGGAAAAAACATATCTTCACATTTTGCCATATTTTCATAATTTGCGCACTGATGCCGCAACAAAAAAATTTACCCAGCAAATTAGCATTAAATTTTCTACAAAATAAAACTAATTACAGAACTTCGGCAAACTTTGATAAGCGTCAAAACTCTAATCGAAAATTGAAGATAAGGAAAAACGACATACTATGAGATGTACGTCTCTAGTGGTGTCATAATATATGAAAAAACTCAATATATAATTAATTTATAATATTAATATATTTTAAGCTTTCTAAAATGGTGTAACACTTATATATTCCTCAAAGGAAAGTCACTATAAAATCAAAGTTAAATGTCGACATTTTAAGAATATTTTTCAACAAATTTTCATTCAGTGACTTTGAGCGATTTTTTTTCAAAAATAGGGACAGATACAAGTGTAAATCGTTTATATTCAGGTAGATTGGTCTTTTGTCTATAATTTGAGGTACAATACATGTACCTCTGCCGAATTTTGGAAAAAACATTTATGGCACGGCTTTCTTAGGAGTGTCCACATAGTGCAACGACGCATCGGTTCGATTTCGTAATATGAAACACGTTTCGAAACCCGGTCAGACGAATATTCTTGTAATTCTTTTTATTTATTTTTTAAATATACTAGAACTTCAGGCAAATATCGTATACCCAAGTAATTAAAAGTATTAATACTATACACATTATAATGTCATTTAGAGAAGTGTGATGATTATGTGTCAGTACCATAGACTACATAATAAGAGTAATATCAATGGATGCTTCCATACCACGTCAATCTGGCCCCTCGCTAAGTTCTCGAAGAACTTGTGCTTCTGGCCATACTTCGGCACTCACTATCAAACACAGGATTACATTTGATATAAAAATTGCACAGAACATTTTTATTGCCCCACAACTAAATACGGAACTTCTCTGCCACAGCGTAACGACGCCCGAGGGAGCCGTCGCGGTTAAAAGGAATTATATCCAAGATACGTGCAGCTTTAAATTATATTCTCGCATAAAAAGTTTATTATTAGTCGTCCATACTTTATAGAGGTCGTCGACTGCAATATCTGTGAATCATGTATGTGTGATATGTTAGCATTGTCTGTGTGTGCAGCTGAGACACAGCTTTTTGCACAGTGTAGAAAATATATGTATATACTTACGCCTTTAACAGCCTCCGTGGTCTAGTGGTTTAGAGCTTGGCTCTCGACTCGGAGGTCGTGGGTTCGATTCCCGCATTGGAATAACAAAAAATCTTGTTTCCAAGTTTGGTTAGGACAATGCAGGCTGATCACCTGATTGTCTGACAAGAAAGATGATCCATGCGTCGGATGGGCATGTAAAAAGTCGGACCTGCGCCTGATATCTCACCAGTCGTGTCGGTTATTAGTCCCACTGGGTTACGAGAGTAAAGGAAGAGAGAGTGCTCTTGTGTACTGCGCACATACTTGGGCACTATAAATTAACTCCTGCGTAGCTGGCCTGGTTTCAATTAAACCGGCCACCGTCACTGAAATCAGTGTGGGGAGCTATTGCTATTATATACTTACGCTTTTTGGCTTTCATAGAACGATCCAAACCGATCCAAATTTGAAAATTTTGACGTCCCCTTTAACGTTCCACAATTTTTCCACACGAAAACACTAAAATTGAACTTTATTCACTACACAAAAAGATACACGTTTGATATGACATCAGCCATACACTGTACATGTGCTGTGCGGCGCGGTGCAACTTTGAAGTCTTACAATGAAATGTGTATCTTCTTAACAAACGTTGGTGAAATTGGCATTTAGTCTCTCCAGGGGTCCATAAGTTACTATGTAAAAGTAAAATTTTTTTATTCAAAATATATAAAGTTAATGTTTTATTCAATAGTAGGCTCTAGCCACGCTCTACAACAGTAGGCTCTAGGAACGATCTACAACAGTAAGCTCTAGGCACGCTCTACAACAGTAGGCTCTAGGCACGCTCTACAACAGTAGGCTCTAGGCACGCTCTACAACAGTAGGCTCTCGGCACACTCTACAACAGTAGGCTCTAGGCACGCTCTACAACAGTAGGCTCTAGGCACGCTCTACAACAGTAGGCTCTAGGTACGCTCTACAACAGTAGGCTCTAGGCACGCTCTAGCTACGCTCTACAACAGTAGGCTCTAGGCACGCTCTACAACAGTAGGCTCTAAGCACGCTCTACAACAGTAGGCTCTAGCCACGCTCTACAACAGTAGGCTCTAGCCACGCTCTACAACAGTAGTCTCTAGGCGCGCTCTACAACAGTAGGCTCTAGGCACGCTCCTCAACAGTAGGCTCTAGCCACGCTCTACAACAGTAGGCTCTAGGCACGATCTAAAACAGTAGGCTCTAGGCACGCTCTACAACAGTAGGCTCTAAGCACGCTCTACAACAGTAGGCTCTAGCCACACTCTACAACAGTAGACTCTAGCCACGCTCTACAACAGTAGGCTCTAGGCACGCTCTACAACAGTAGGCTCTAAGCACGCTCTACAACAGTAGGTTCTAGCTACGCTCTACAACAGTAGGCTCTAGCGACGCTCTACAACGGTAGGCTCTAGGCACGCTCTACAACAGTAGGCTCTAGGCATGCTCTACAACAGTAGGCTCTAGCCACGCTCTACAACATTAGGCTCTAGGCACGCTCTACAACAGTAGGCTCTAGGCACGCTCTACAACAGTAGGCTCTAGCCACGCTCTACAACAGTAGGCTCTAGGCACGCTCTACAACAGTAGCCTTTAGCCACGCTCTACAACAGTAGGCTCTAGGCACGCTCTACAACAGTAGGCTCTAGGCACGCTCTACAACAGTAGGCTCTAGCCACGCTCTACAACAGTAGACTCTAGCCACGCTCTACAACAGTAGGCTCTAGGCACGCTCTACAACAGTAGGCTCTAAGCACGCTCTACAACAGTAGGTTCTAGCCACGCTCTACAACAGTAGGCTCTAGCGACGCTCTACAACAGTAGGCTCTAGGCACGCTCTACAACAGTAGGCTCTAGGCACGCTCTACAACAGTAGGCTCTAGCCACGCTCTACAACATTAGGCTCTAGGCACGCTCTACAACAGTAGGCTCTTGGCACGCTCTACAACAGTAGGCTCTAGCCACGCTCTACAACAGTAGCCTCTAGGCACGCTCTACAACAGTAGCCTCTAGCCACGCTCTACAACAGTAGGCTCTAGGCACGCTCTACAACAGTAGGCTCTAGGCACGCTCTACAACAGTAGGCTCTAGGCACGCTCTACAACAGTAGGCTCTAGGCACGCACGTTTACGAATAAAAAATTATAATCGTGTCGAGCTAGTCGACACGATTATAATGTTTTATTATAATACATACCTCGCTATACAATGTTCAATTGAGTTTTTGTTATCACGTGCCGGCAAGCTGAAGGCGCGATTATTAAAATTGACAATTTGCTCCGCCGAGGTATGTTTTTACGCTTTTTCAAATTCGTTACATTATATACAGGGTGGCCAAAAAGTCGTGGATCAAACGAAACAGGGAGATAAAGGAGGTAATTTCCAACAAAAAATCTTTCTCCAGCATGGCTATAACTTCATTGCACGAAAAGATATGAACTATTTTTGTTTTTTCAATGAAAGTACCGAGTTTTTTTACAATTTAATCAGTAAAAAGTTAAAATGATTAAAAATAATTAAAAAGAAGCTGTTGTATTATGACTCGATTTTGTATCAATACTACAAAAAATGTATTGCAGCTCTTGGTATCAAACTTAACGAGCAATTAATGTTTTTCCGTAAATTTTGATGCGTTTCAAAAAATTACTTCTCACTTTAAGAGCACCATTTGAAAAAAAAACGTATTACGGAAAGGTGGCCCTGTATTATAAAAACTTGCCGGTTTAATGCTGATTAAAATGAGGTACAACACTTTACTTTTTGATCTTTAGTTTTGGTTTTATGATCGTTTTTTCATACCAAGGTGCAAATTTCATTAAATGAGCCTTATTTTTAAATTTAACGATTTATCTTTTCTAGGAAACGAAAGGGTCATACAATACAAACAACTCTGTAAAAACACTCGATACAAAGGAATTGTGCCTCTCTTTCACACTAACCATTTAATCCTTTGTCGAAAAAGGTCAGAATACCCGTCTTAGTTCAGGTAGTAGAATGCCGGGCGAAGCAGAACGGGAGGGGTGGAAGCGCGTGAGTATCTTTCTTTGTTTAGTGTCTCACTCACTTTCTGGATGTGACTACGCACACTTATTATTTTGCACGGTATTTTTTGTGCTTAGTTGTGACCCGCGCTTCGTTTCTGGACTTGTGATTGATTGCCTACCTGTGACCTACGCTTTGTTTATGGACTTGTGATATTGACTACCTGTGACCAGCGCTGTGTGAATCGGATTTTGTGATCACTTCGGATTGGCTAGATAAGCTAAAATGGCTGCTGCGAGGAGAGCATACACCCAACGGGAGTATGCAGAAATGCATTACCTCTATGGTTTTTGCGACGGTAATGCTCGCGCTGCTGCCAGAGAATATCGACAACGCTACCCTAACCGAGACCGTTTCCCGGACTACAGGATCTTTATGCGCGTGCATAATGCGTACATGGAGGGAACCTTACCCGGGGAGCATGCTGCGAGAACAGGAAGACCAGTAGTACGATTTGAAGAGCAAATACTGAGACAGTTAAGATTGGACCCTAGTATTAGCCAACGCCAAATATCACGAAATCTCGGGATCCCACGATCGACGGTGCAGCTTATCATTAAAATAAATAAATTTCACGCTTATCACGTGCAAAGGGTGCAAGCTTCACTGCCAGCTGACTATGAACCTAGAGTGAGGTTTTGTAGAGAGATGCTTAGAAGACACAGAGAGGATCCGCAGTTCTTCAACAAAGTGTTATGGACTGATGAGTCAAATTTTAGAAGAATGGGAGTTTTTAACATCCACAATTTACATTATTACTCCAGAGTGAACCCACATATCATCAGAAATTATCGATTCCAGCATCTGTTTGGGATAAACATGTGGGGTGGAATAATTGACCAGCAGCTTGTGCTACATGAAATGCCACCAAGGCTGAATGGTGCTATGTATTTGAATTTTTTACAAAATAATTTGAACCAAATACTGAACGAAGCTGAGATTCCTGAAGATAGAGTGGCAGAAATGTGGCTGCAACAAGACGGCGCCCCGCCTCATTACACTAGAGCAGTTCGAGAACATTTGAACGAGCGTTTCCGTAACCGGTGGATTGGTCGAGGTGGACCTATTGCATGGCCACCCCGGTCGCCCGACCTTAATCCCATGGGCTTTTTTGTTTGGGGCTATTTTAAAGAAATAGTGTATCATGGAGAGAATAACACCGAACAAGAACTACGACAAAAGCTCGAGTTTGCTAAGTTAAATTTTATTAGGCGGTGCAGATTGTGCGTTATGGTCAGAGGCAGGAACTTTGAACATTTAATGTAAAAAATTGTATTTAATAAAAGTACTAAGGCACAATCGTTGTTTTTATTTCATAATGGCTTCTGAAATTACTATGTAATATGTATGAGAAAAAATCTAATATTTCCTTTGAATTTATCATTTTATGAAATTTGCACCTTGATATGAAAAAAGATTATAAAACCAAAACTAAAGATCAAAAAGTAAAGTGTTGTACCTCATTTTAATCAGCATTAAACCGGCAAGTTTTTATAATACAGGGCCACCTTTCCGTAATACGTTTTTTTTTCAAATGGTGCTCTTAAAGTGAGAAGTAATTTTTTGAAACGCATCAAAATTTACGGAAAAACATTAATTGCTCGTTAAGTTTGATACCAAGAGCTGCAATACATTTTTTGTAGTATTGATACAAAATCGAGTCATAATACAACAGCTTCTTTTTAATTATTTTTAATCATTTTAACTTTTTACTGATTAAATTGTAAAAAAACTCGGTACTTTCATTGAAAAAACAAAAATAGTTCATATCTTTTCGTGCAATGAAGTTATAGCCATGCTGGAGAAAGATTTTTTGTTGGAAATTACCTCCTTTATCTCCCTGTTTCGTTTGATCCACGACTTTTTGGCCACCCTGTATATATATTGCCCCGAAACTCTGCCGATAAATTATGTTACTGCACAGTAAAATATCAGCATACCATCAAGAGATCCGTCGGCCATGATGTCAAGAAAATGTGGTAAATCTAAAATCACTCCATTTATTACAATGGAAGTATGTATTCCGAAAAATTCTATTTTTACTTTATAAACTACTAGACAAAATATCTGTTCAGTTGTTGATATTTCACTATACAAACTTTTGACCCCCATTTCACGCCTTTAACGTATATATTTCACGTATTTAAAAACTATAAAATACGTACTAAATAATTTTACCCGAACTTTTACCAGAAATTTCAAATTAGTTCCCGAACCGGTGGTGAGCATCATGTAGACTGACGTTCAGAAAGTGTATAAAAATACCTATTTTGAATAAAAAAATTGACTTTGACTTTACCTTACCTTATTACCTCGGACATTAAATTTCATGGAAATCGGAACAGATTTAAAGATTTTCCATACAAACTTTCAACCCCTATTACACCCCTTTACAAAATCCCTTCTTAGTGTGCGTCTACCTTAAGAATTAAAACTACCGTCCAAATATCACGTTACGGCTGTACGAGCGTCTATAATCTATGTGTCAGTAAGTCAGTGGGGACATCTCCTTTGATATTTATATTATATTATAGATTTGACATTTTTGTGAGATATATATAAACAGGTGCTCGCCATTGTTAAGTGAATTATGTTGTATCGTGGTTGATATTATATTCCAGCAATTGTTAACATACAAACTCCGTCTGCCCTCTACAAAGGACATCGAGGGCGTTTTGTATGTCTCAAGTTTTAATATTTCCCTTTATTAGCATTTATATGTACAATAAAATAATCTCCAAATGCAACATTAAGAACTGTACCTCTACAAAGGCTAAAGTTATCGTTACAAATTACTTAAAATCTCTGGTTTACGACGTCACGGAGAAGATTCTACACTTCTGACACCTCTATTTCTGAACACTTTGAGACTCAAAACGGCAACCCCTCCCCTCCTCCCCCTCCCTATTTTATTTTATTTTACAAATTATATCTACAGTGATCTTAAATTATTAAGTACTACTATTCAGAAACATTGTATATACGTTTATTACCTATACTTATACACAAATACTTATATACTATATTTACATATTTAGTTTTTATGTTTTAACTTTTAATCAATTATTTTATCATGGAGGTGGTACCGAGGTAAAGCTTTTTGTTTAAATCTCACCAGCTCTCACAACACAGGATATCCTAGTGTGAGATCTACAGGTAATCTCAATATAAGTTAAATTAGACAGCAAAAATAAAGGAAAAGAAAACTGTTTGTGATTATACCTATTTGTAAGCACTGTTTTTCTGTTTTTGCTGAACAAAGTTTAGTTTTTTAATAGTTTATTATATGTTACTCCCATCCAAAGAGGGCTGTATCGGAGCTCCTAATAGAGATATCAATTTTAGACTCTAAGGGGTTCGAAGGACTAGCTATGCACTCGTAACTCCTCCGATATTGTAGGTTTACGGGGGTGCTTACCATCAAATGATTCACTTATTTGTCTACCCGTTTTATTCTTATGATCGAATCAAATTATTATAATTTTACAACTTGCTATATTTTTAATAATGATTTACATAATTAACTGTTAAGAAACAACAATATTTTAACAAACTTTAAAATTTACGAGATTCGAATCGCCCCCGGAGAGCCCTCGCCAATGATTTTGTGTTTGTAATAAAGTTGTCAGTTGTTGTTACAGTTGTTTACAGCGACAGAGTTGTGAGACACGTGTAAGGTGAACAACAGATGTAAAACATACGTCTATTGTTGCATTATTCAGTTACAACAAAGTTCAATTATTTGCAAATATGTAATTTTAAAGTTGATTTAAATGCATCGATCTCTGACACCTATGTGGTCTAACGACACCACATTGGTGCTAAAGATAAGGGACGTCTTAGGACCTACAATTAATTTTCAAATTGAAAATAAGCTTCAAATATAAATAATAAATATTGTGAAGAAAGTTTTATTTTACGCTACTGTAGAATGACTCTTGAGTATTTAAATTCCATAATATTATGGCATGTTTATGCTAACATAATGTTATTATGTTAGCATAAATGTAACAATACAGGCCAGCGTACAAGGAAGGCGTTGGTCTGATCCCCATAATATATAAATTATAGTTTAAAAAAACTAAAAAAACACGCTTTTATAGAAAATCTAACTAAAAAGTAAAAAATAAAATTTAATCAATATGGATTAAGAATAGTGTAAATGAAAAATAAATGTTTATTATTATAAAAGAGCGTGGGGTGCAGTGTCTTCACCTGTACGTTTGTTTGTATGTAACCGGCTCCAGTGGATTTGATTTTGATCCACTTCAAACGGTCAGATTTCGTTTAAAGTGAATTTTAAGATATTATCAAAGTGAAGATCCTTCTCATATCTGCCAATAAAATGTTTATAACTATTGACACTATGCACCCCACGCTTTTTTACAATAATAAATATTTATTTTTCATTTACACTATTTTTAATCCAAATTTATTAAGTTTTATTTTTTAGTTAGATTTTCTATAAAAGCGTGTTTTTTAGTTTTTTTAACTATAATTTATTTTTTGCTTTTTAGTACGATTTGCCAAAGAGTAAGTCTGGAACTGCACGCATTCGTAGTTCGCGCACTAGCTCTATCTCTCTTACTCTCATGCAAAGGATGCGGAAAGAAATTGATGAATCCTGGCGAATTTAATCAGGATAATCGGATATTTTAATCGAATTATTGCATTGTCATCGGTCTTTGACAGGTGTGCAAAGTTTGAATTAAATCTGATCGTTCAAAGTAGAACAAAATCGAGTCCAAAGGAGTCCGTTATAAACAAGCAAGCAAGCAAGCAAGCAAACATACAGGTGAAACTAAAAAAAGCGTTACAAAAATGAGTTATGAGGGATAGGTCATAGCGCTGCTGCTGGCGTTGGATGTATATTATTAAACACATGTAACACACGTAACATAAAACACATGTCATTGTGTATTACAATATAGTTACACGTTCGCTGTATCTGCGATTTATGTTGCTGCGCTGTGCTGCTGGCTGCTGTGCTGCGCTGCGGGCAATGTGGTGGAAGCAGTTACTAATAACTTATGAGCAGCGCTGTGCTGTCATGATGCAGTGTGAAATATTAACACACAGCCATGTTACTGTTGCTTCGAATTATTTTAATGTTCAAAGCTTTTGTTAAAATAAAATCGTGAAAACATTTCGCCGAGATTTGTATTCAATCGACAATTTTGTGTATATGTAAAATAACTTGAATAATTTAACAGTACATGGGAAACTGAGCTTTACTCATAGCTTTCCTAATACATAGTACGGATGAAAACGGTTTACATTATTAGCACCTATTATAAATTATTGTGTACCGTATAATTAAGATATAACTGACCTTGTAAATCTTCTTTTTATGATATAAAAAAAATAATTATAAAAATATTCATCTGACCGTGATTCGAACCTGTGGTGTCACAGGTTAGAATTTGAAAAAGTTAACTAACAACGCAAAAATTATTCGCATAAGAAAGTGCCATTCGGACTGACATTAATAAAGTATAATAAACTTAGGCCTTTTCATCCGTTATTGGATGATTTATACAGTAATCTCCGAGCGAAGTAACCATTCTTGTAATACTGTAGTGCCTAGGTCAGTTGGTTTTTAAATGTCGTATGGTTGCCCAAGAGCACATTCCGCATTCTCAGAACATAGTCAGCCTAGTCTAGAGGAATGACTGGTCAATACGTCTGGGGCCAACCATGTGCGAGTTTACTCACGATGTTTTCCTTCTTCGTTAGAGTGTCCGTATAATGTACTTGAGATCTAGAACAAATCTCATTGGTACACGCCACAACCTTGGAATCGAACCTGCACTCTCTCGAGTGCGAATCAAACGGTCTACTCACTAGGCCATGGAGCTCTTCAAACGTCTAAAATATTCACATATTGATCCACGACAAAAGTAAAAAGCATTAAAAAAAAAAACTAAAATATGCGCCGTTTCCCTAGATCGATATTTCTCACCCTAATCTCCCTGTATTATCATCGAACTAGGTACTTCAAGCCGTTACCGAGATTCAGATTACAATGTATATACAAGGATCGCTCGTATATAGTATAACATACATTAAGTTTATGGATACGCTCCAGCTACGTACTTTTTATGCTACGACTACAATTTCAATGTCTATTTATTTATTTGCAAAATGTGTTATTATAGATGTAACAGTTATTAGTCTAATCGTCGTTTTTTCATTCATCGTCTGTAATTTTCGTAGAAAACCGAAGATTGCCGAGGGACATTATCAAAGTGGTTTTACCGTAAAAGGATAGACCGAGATTTAGGTACAGTCACCGACGGATTGATACCACGTTTGAGCCTTATTGCCAAGTAATTGGGTCGAAAAGTGTTACACCGCATCAGAGTAGTTAGTAACTATGATAATTAAAGCCCCAGTTGTCAAATGACTTGGCCATTTAACGCCTATCGATCCTTAAGCCGCTTGTCTATGGAGTACCTCTTATAGTTTCGTTCTGCCCGTCCGTCTGTCCGCCCGTCTGTATATCTGCCCTCCCGTGCTAACTTCGCCAATTATGAATATAAATAGACGAAATGTTGTGTAATTATAGTTTGCATATATATTTTTTGGCATTGTAAAATAATTATAATTTTGTATTTTTGGGGTGGCACAAACATAATATTGTGAAAAACATTTCTTTTTTCGCGTTGGGCATCGCCGAATAGGTATTAGTAAGTGGTTTACAAGTTGGCTCCTATATAGATTTCTAAACCATAAGTGGTAGAAACTTGTTACTTTCTATGCTGATATGTCCTGCAAAATGCTCTTTAGGAAAATTATTTTGAACGTACTCAGACTATAACTTTTGAAGTAATTTAAAAAATAAAAATAAAAAACTATTGCGCGTTGATAGTTACGGAACCCTACTTCGACATGTCCTGACCTGCTCCTGGTTAGGTTAGTAAGAACATACTAATGTTAACTTCTGGTAACACTTTATTGTAAATTGCATAATATTTGTTCAGTGTTAAGGTTATTTAGTTCCTACCGGACGTGTGTAAGCGCCAGGTAATATTGTCTACGCGTCGGTATTTGTCGGCACTCGGCGTGATGCCACAGGTTAAAGACATAGGACCAGATAAACATCTACATAGTGAACTGTCGATATATGGTTGTCATGACGACAAATAACAATTTTGTTATATAAATTTGAGTCCAATGAATATATATATATAATAAACTTAATAATATTAAATACAAATAATATCAAGCAAATAGGGGTTACGTATTGTACTGTGGGTATGAACAATAAAAATATATCTTATTTTGCCTTTCATTTTCTAATAAATGTCTAGCTTTATTATAAGAGCGCCACACACATATTAGCACCCCTTGCACATACGCGTGATCGTGCAGGTTCGATCCTGGGTTGTGGTCACAATCAGACTTTCTCAATAACCGTATACTGACACTAGACTTAGTTTAATTTACCCCCATCTTCTGTGACAACCCTGACAAAATTTCGATCGTTCTATGAGAGGTGTTCCTCTGTACGTAAGTATATATTTTTACTCGTCGGTGCGGCTATGTGGCTCCGGCGTACTCCGGCATACTCTGGCGTACGTAACGTCGCTCTTCGGTTGTGGCTGCGTCATTGTACACTGCCCGTAACTTAGCGTTAATCCTGCAATAATACAGCAACGATCCAGTACCGATATGTCAAAACTGCAAACTCGTATTCTCATAAACGTCAAACCCATTCTGATTGGTCCAAACTCCAAAAATCAGTTAATGATATGAAGAGGATTCATATGTAATCCAAAAAAAAAGTAAAATTAAGGTGTAAGTTAATCACGAGTATTGGGGTTCAGACAGCGGGCACTTTTTACTCTGCGGGTAAGTAAACGTCACGACTAGAAAGGCTTGATCTTCCTACCACAAATTCTAAATAACAAGAGACACTAGATCACTGTTAGTTAGATAGTATTCGAAGATAACTGTTCGAATAATCTAGAGACCTAACTAGCTGGGTAATAATAAAACAAGTTTAATTAATAAGGCTACTTAAACTTTTTTTTTGCAAAATGTCTCACCGAATTACAGTACTCCATCTCTGCATATCTATTGGGAGCTCCAAGAGCACCTCATTCGGAGCGCTTGTGATTCCCCGCGGGCCGCAACATGGCAGAGATAAACCATGCCATGCCTTATTCACCGTACACAGATATTTGCGTTCAGGGACAGGACATACTTGTGGCGTAAATAGAATTTTCTCGAAAGTTCTATTACTATGGAGTATGGATAATAAATTTACTAGCAATGCTAATCATCCTAGTACAGAATTATGCGAACGGAGGAGTGTGACATTTGGTACAGTTAAATTTTACAAAAGGTGTGTAGAAAGCTCATATTTTTTAATACTGCTTAGAAATTCATAAAATTAATCGAAATAACATCAATACACTACCTCAGATTAATACCACACTCTACCGTGCATTTAAATTATGCACAATTTTGTTACTCGTTGACGTTTGTCAGTCTGTAACAACATTTATATTTTATTTTATTTTTTCTGTCTAAGATGCAAAAGAACCCTTATAAAGTTAAAACTTAAAAACTATACGAACTATTATTGGTTTATTTCTACCACCTGGCAACGTCTAGGATAATAAAATCTTCTACACTAATTAATTAATTAAGAGTATAGATAGGTAGCCTTACTTATATAAATAGAAATAGCATACAACCGTGGACTTAACGACTTTAAGAAGAAATGTAGAAATTTATTATGACGTCACTATGACGATCTTGCGTAAAAGCTTAGCTTACCTGCTGGGATGGAAAAGTAAAATAAGAAGGAAATATAGAGGAAACCTTTATATCTATACATTTTCAATCTTAATGTTTACTTTGAAATAATTTTCGTTTGAAGCTTCAGATAATCTCTTGTACATAACTCTGTGTATTGAAAAAAAGATCTTTTGTAGTAAATGTTAGGGGCAAGTTAATAATGCATTCTTTGTGAAGTAATCCTACGCCAGGCCTTTATAGCCGTGTGTATAGCCCCGAGACAAGTTCGGCCTGAAGTAAATCCTCCTTAAGACGAATTAAATAAAATCAATGTACTCGGAGTCTCGTGTTACGTTTATTTTCGACTTCGGTGTAATTTGCGACAATTTAGGTTAGCATCATTCAATTTATTGCCTCCTTATTTATTGTGAAATGTAAACAAGCTTGCTTTTTCATTTATTTACCAATTTATTGCACGCAAAGAAAAATATAATGCCAATACAATTAACAAAGAAAGTTGACACAACGGTACAGCTTATTTCTAAAAGGATTTTTTTTTCCAGCAGCCATACGGAGAGAAATGGGATAAAATGTAGCAGTTAGAGCATGCTAAATTGCAAAACAATAATTCATCCATTTATATCCATAATAAATGATGTCATGAATTAAATATATAAATTATACCTAGTTAAAACTATATAATATAATAATATACTTGTTCGGGCGGAAAAGCTTATATCGTGCGGGAACCATAACTGTTGCCGCAACAATTAAGTACTTTAATAATATCTTCCCTGTGGTTTAATATATCATATCAATCGGTTCAGTAGTTTAGGCTTAGGCTCAAGCTATTATCGCGGTTATAATATTGTTCCGTATTCGTCTATTTCAAGTCCGTGAGAGTCATCTTATATTGCAGATGTGCTGTGCATCTGCAAAGCGGTACAGTTTCTCGGCATAAAATCTAACATGTAAATTGTATCCTCAAACGCTGAACTATGTGCGCTGTGCCGAGCTGAGGAGTGCGGATGCTGCGTTTTACATGAATTTAATTCGTTATGGTAGTTTAGGGTCTGGATTAAAACGAAGACTACTTTTTATCCCGAAAAAGTACAGTGTTATTACGAGATATCAGAAACGCGCAAAATTACGAGATATCAGAAATTTTGTGCATATGGCCATACATTTCATAGTAACTTACTAGCGTGTGACGTCACTTACGAGTACGACTTTTGTATGGAGCGTTTTCACGAGACTCACAAAAGTGCTTCAAACAATCTGCAAAATCTTAAAAAAAAAAATATTTTGTAGTATAAAAGGAATAGCGTTTTGTAAACAGTCTTATTTTTCAGAGTACTCATGTAATAAAAATATACAGGAAAATACCGTATTGGGCGCATCTACAACGCACGGAATGTTTGGCGAATAAAGCGCAGATTTTGATAAGAAATTTTAACAATTTCTACGCGTTTTTTGAATCGTGCAACTGTCTATAATAAATTATCATGACTAAGTATGTATTCATGCCAGACTTTATAGCCATATATTTATCAAGATAGTCACTATGCCCAGTCAAACTTTGACTCTCCCTACTGAAAAACCCTTTAGGTGCCGGCCGCGCCAGGGCAACACGACCTTACGGCTTAACTTAACTTACTCAGTTACACGTGTTCTTACTGACCTAACGTTAAAGACTAAAACGAGGCACCTGACCACATACATGCTACCATAACACATGCATACAATAAAAATGCATATGTGCATGATTGCATATTATGCGTTACATACATTTTTACATATTACAAACTTTTTTTGCATGACCATAAGGAATATTCGACCTTATGTGCCAGATTTTAAGCAGACCAACGACTTCAATATTTATGAAAGTGTTTCACACCATGTGCTATTTTCCAAAGCTACTCGAAATCAATTGTATTTTCATATTGAAACGGCGACTTGTTGTTAAACAGGTTTTCTTTGCGCTTGCTGTAATGTTTATTAATTCACACAAAACTGCTTGCTGTTGTGTACTTTATTTTACACTTAAGTAAAGAGAACGAAATCCTTGCTGAAAATCTATACTAATTTTATAAAGAGTTTGTTTGTTTGCAATGGATAGGCTCCGAAACTACTTGACAGATTTTGATGAAATTTGGCAGAGATGTAGAATAGACCACGGGGAAGGATATATGCTACTTTTATCGCGGAAAAAATGTACGGTTTTCGCGAAATTAATGCGCACGAAGTCGCGGGCAACATCTAGTAACAAATAAAGTATGTTTTCAAATAAAATAGTTTAAATCTATTCGAAACTTTATCAACGCGTCTATAGTAGTTTTATTAATGGTTTATATTTCCTTATCTAAAAAGTATACATTTAACAGCCGCAGTAATGATAATGGTGAACATAAAATAGAGCATCACTCGAGTCGTAAAAAACAAATAGATATTTCGGCGAACTGAGAAGTAGGTCTGTGGAGCACGGCGTCTCCGATATGCAGCAGAGCCATAATTAGAGCAGGGGGCCTCGGGGATGGGGCCCGGGGGGGGCACGCACGTGGGCACCGATATGGGCAACCTATCGCCCCGGCCGAGTAAACACGCCGCGTGGATATTTGCAGTGCAGTTGTGAGCTTTACGTTAAACGCGATTTACTGGATCGAGCTGTTATTACGATGCTCGAATATACGGCTGGCTCATGGCTGCGATATTAAAGCGTAAAGCGGGCGATGAATTCTGTATTCACTTGAATTTGTATTTATATCATACAATTTTCTACATTTACTTTTGAATGTTATAATATCAACATAAGCTTTCCCAAATCGAATATGAAATTTGAAATACATAATTTAAACCTTGAGATATATATATATATATATATATATATATATATATATATATATATATATATATATATATATATATAATAGCTTCCCAGCTTCCTAGCTTTCGGTGGCGGTGGCTGGTTTCATTGAAACCAGGCCAGCTACGTAGGAGTTATTTTATAGTGCTCCTCCTTTACTCTCGTAACCGAGTGGGACGGATAACCGACACGACTGGCGAGAGATCAGGCGCAGGTCCGACTTTTTACATGCCCATCCGACGCATGAATCATCTTTCTTGTCAGACAATCAGGTGATCAGACTGCATAGTCCTAACCAAACTTGGAAACAACATTTTTTGTTGTTCCAATGCGGGAATCGAACCCGCGACCTCCCAGTCAAGCTCTAACCACTAGACCACGGGGGCAGAAGGTATCTTTATAAATATATCAAAATGCAGGAAATCTTCGAACCCTTTGAGTCAGTTGTTACAATGCGAACTGTCGGCAGACAACACAATCAGCGCTGACGGCCGAACTTAGTTCGCTTTGAACCCACAAATCAACCCGGTAGAGCCCGGTGAATAGCGCCGAAGTGCCGCGCCCCGCTTGCCCCCGCCGCTAGCTCCGCCACTGGCGCGGGCTTTCAATGGAGTTTTTAATTAATAAACTTTTATCAATACCGTGGCCCGATCTTACATCTGGCGAACTTACAATTTATCTAACTACAGTCGAACCGAACTTCCTATAAAATCGACGCAAACCCTCGTCTGAAATAATGAAACTGCCCCGAATAAAGATTAATATTATTTCATCTGATTTATTTATTTAACTTCACGCTTTCAACGTTTTATGTTTTAAGCATTCGTATTATGAAATAGTAAAAATACAACATTTTATGTCGCGCGTTTAAAATGTATTCGGTTTAAAAAGCCCGTAAAATACGTCGTTACAGTATCGGAGTAAATTGTACAGAATTAATCCGCAGCTACGTCGCTTGAAACTGCCACAGATTTGCGTAAATTTTTATTTATTTGTACGTTTAGGGCCAGTTTTTCATTAAGAAAATTGGTTGAATTAAAAAGTAGGTAGTTAATGGTTTATAGGCAATTCATGTTTTGAAATAAAATTTTACAGTTTTAAAAACACTGAAGTGTAGTTAGTTATTTTTTCTACTCTTGGTCGAATTAGAAGAAAAATGTTGCCACTGTCTATGGCCTTACCCTTCACCCACCTCGTGTCTAACAAATTAAGTCAAACAATAGCTCTTTCTTACTACCTACTACATAATACTAATGAGAACCGGGATTTTCGTAAAGATACAAGAAGAAAAATCCATTATCCGAGGAGGCTTCTTAGAAATTGTCCATGCCGGGCTAATGTCGAATGAAAACAACTTACTAATTAAGACCTTTTCCTAAGGCTGCCTAGACGGGACACAAGCGACAGCGACCGGTGTCCGCGCTACACAATTGTCGTTTTGAGTTGCTGCGACCGCCACACTTGTGCGGTTATTCTGTATAAAGTTATTAAAAAACGTGTGAACAGGGTTGTTGATTTCAAAACTTTTCAATTTGCCTTAGGTCAGCCTATTCATGTTAAAAAGACAGTAAATGCTAATAAATCTCACGTACATAATATGCGAAAATGGCTCACTGTAATTGGTCTGAACATGGGTTATGCGTAATTTTTCAATTTTGTTTTTTTTTTGACATTACATTGTCTTCTTATCGCAAATAGACTATAGGTATGGCTCCAGTAATAACACTTTCCTTAATTTACAAAAGCGTCAATATGTCTGTCCCTTGTGAATGTAGGACAAAATTTAGGATTTTTCTGGATAAAAGTAACATGTTAGATGTTAATAAAAGCTACAAACTATCTGTGTACCCAATTGCAATGAAATAAGCGCCGCCGCGTCGTTTCAGTGTCAAAGACTATATGTATATATAGTCACACGTGTATCACGTACGTAAAAATATATTTTTATTGTTTTAGTGTGACTGGACCTCTGGTTGTCGCGTCACGGTCGCTCGTGTGTTGCATCTCGTCTACGCCGCGTCTAATTCGGAAAGTATCGTGCGCCACTCTGTATGGTAATTTTATGTATACGTCCGCGAGATCGGCTTTCGAAATTAAACGTGGCCTTATCCGACAAACGTGGCCTTATCCGACAAACGTGGCCTTATCCGACAAACGTGGCCTTATCCGACAAACGTGGCCTTATCCGACAAACGTGGCCTTATCCGACAAATTAAAACACTTGTCTGTCTAGTAAAAAAGTAATGTCTTTTATATAACAAAGACGCATTTAATAAAGATACAAAAATTAAAATAATTACATTAGAATCAGCATCGAATAAGCCGCCTGAATTTTCAATTTTAAATTTTCTTTCCTGACAAATTTTCTGCTAATGATATCTCTTGTATATTTCATTTGAAGTAAATCAGTTCAATACATTAATAAGGTCTCGTGGTTTTAATATTTTCTGTTAAACTGATTCTGTTCAGATCCATTTTCATCTAAACGTAAACAGGAACTATCAATTCGAGAAAAATTAATGTGTCATTATAATATTTTTTTTTTGCACGATAAATTCGTGACATTTAAATTGGTAGCATTATAATGAGATATTGTTTCTTTGGTTACATTAAGATTAATTTGGATGGGATTCGATATAAGCATCGCTAAGTTACGTAAGAATCGCTATGTAATGCCACTTATGACTTAGCGATGCTTACTTCAAATCCCATATATTTTTGTTTTCGAACTTCGTCGTCGTAATTAGCGATAGCAACTTGGCGTAAGGCCCTGCATAGTGCACAGATAACTTCGGCTCAGTGACAGCTCCCGGCCTCGCGCTGGCGGCCGGCCAGCTCACTACAGATTTTACACGTCAAAGCCTGAATTATTGACTAACCTACACAGTTTATCAGGTCTCGTCTCGTTAGAGATATGTGTCGCGGTATTTGGTTCTCAGCTCAGTTTATACTGTGTTCAGTTGCAATCCTCACCTACTATTATTACTAATGTTACTAACGCGAAAGTTGTTTGTATGTATGGATGTTTGCTACTTTTTTAAACGGTAACTACCAAAAGAATTTTAATGAAATTTGATTTGGTAGTAGTTTAGACTCTGGACTAATAGTTTTATCGCAGTTTACGGCTGATTTATTTTGACGCATACTAGGTCGCCCGTCGGTGGGTCGCCCGTCCGTCGGTCGCCCGTCGGTCGGTCGCCCGTCGGTCGGTCGCCCGTCGGTCGGTTGTCCGTCGGTCGGTCGCCCGTCGGTCGGTCGGTCACCCGCGACATCTAATTCAATCTTAACGTGAACAGAGAAAACAATATGGGCCTATATTTTGTTTACCTTTAAAAACTAATAAATTATTTGAATTGCCATACTGTAAAAAAATGTTATGCGAGCTTAAAAGAAGAAAGGATGTTAAAAAAAAAAAACTTAGTACAATTTTAAATATGAAAGTTTCTGAGGATGTATGGATGGATGGATATTTGTTACCCTTTCACGCAAAAGCTACTGAACGGACTGTAGTAAAATTTGGTACGGTAGTAGTTTAAGCTCTGGATTAAGGATATGCTAATTTTTATCCCGAAAATGTACAGTGTTCTTGTGGAATACTGTATTTACGCGGGCGAGGCCGCGGGCAAAAGCTAGGAGTTTTGATATGTTTTGTATCTCTGATGTGTATATCTATTACAGAGGTAACTTTCTGGGGAATCTTTCTTATCGTTGCCAATCTACGTTAGATTTTTTATTAATATTATTATCGTAACATAAGTGTACCCTTGTGTAATAGGGTACGAGATGAAAGCCGTGTAGGATAATCCCGGCCTTATTATCTACCGCAGCAGTTCTTAATATTCAATCGATATAGTCCAATTTCAAATAATTCTGGTTTATTAAATTTCAGATTCAAATATAAGTAAAAGAAAGAGCCGAAAAGATTTTGACTTGGGTGTTACTGTCGTGACAGTAACACCCAAGGCCAGGCCCTGTTTAAGTGTTAAAATGTATCCAACAGCACCCCATTGGGGACTAACGTGCCTTCGACGATCAGCGAGACTGGGGAATGCTGCGCACGGTATATGGCAAATTAGTTTCAGTTTATTAACATGAAATAACTTGTTCCTATGGGCTCATTCTTATTTTCAAAATCATTTCGAGGGAAAGTTGATTTTATCCGCAGTGGTGTCGGCCAATATTTGATATTCAAATGTAATCGCCGGCCACAGACGCAGATTTTAGAATTTAATAATTCCAATTGATTGTTTACTAAGCTCTATAGAATTTATGATGTTGGTTGGTTTTTAATAGGATTTTTAAATAAAATTAGACTTTGTGGCGGCAATTTTTTACTAGCATCAATAAGGAATACCTTATTGATGCTAGTAAAAAAATGCCGCCAAAATTATGGGCCTAGCCCATTCAGAGATCAGCCGGAGCAAACAAAGAAACAAACAAACAGAATTTGTAAGATTAATTACGTACTACGTACCGTATTTACTTTTTTATGTTCGTTTACTAAAAAGCGGTAAATTTGCAAAAAACGTCCATGGCCACTGGGCCATACCTGCCAGGGTAGACTGCTAGACTTATACTCATATTTATTTAAATATACAAATAGACACTTCTGTTAAGACACATTCCAATTAATTGCTTTCTCAACTCAATAGAATTGATGAAGTCGTTGACTTCGGCTAATAGATTGCTGAGCTGATAAACCTAATTGTTTCTATCTCCAATGACTATTAAGGAAGGATAGGCCCTTGGGAACATTTCACATACATTCTTCATACTAAAAACCTAATATTACTTTGTCTCGTCAATGTTGCACGTGCATTAACAATAATATTAATAAATCATTTCTCAACATCGAGTTTCGCTAACAATAGTGTCGCAATGGGAAACTCAGTTTGTGGACGTTTTCACCTACGAACCAATAATAATATCTATGGAGTATGGATGCTTTGAACTTGTTTCAAATGTACCAGACAACGAAAATATATTATGCAATACTTTTTATACTTTACACATATTTCAATATTTAATCGTTTTTTTATACGATTCATAATATATTTGATACACATCCAAGATCCAGGACACAGAAAAAATTTTTGTCCCTTCGGCGGAATTCGAACCCGCAACCTCCGAATTAAGCCGCCGCCGACACGCTAACCGCTGAGCCGCAGAGGTCGTCATATGTCCTGTCCTTACGCCTGTAACATAAGTCGATGACTGTCTACGGTTATAATAACTAGCGTACCTTCATTAAGCCAGAGACATTGCGCAGTGATCAGATAACGGTAATTCGGTGTATTGTTCATGGTAATCTGAGGTTGTAAACAACGTAACCCGCGGGGGGCGGGGGGCGGGGGCGGGGATAGGGTATCGCGGTTTATGGCACATAAATGTTGATGGCGTACGTCGACAGTTTTTGTATTGATTGAGTGAGTGTATCGTCGTTGTTATGTCACAGGGACTCCTTTTCGGGGTCAATTCACACCGAAACGAACGATACGCTGCATTATTAAAATAGTGATTCAAAATTGAATTTTATTTAGTACACGAGAAGATACAGGTTTCAATGCAAGAGCGGCCCCGGGTAGTATGTATGAGCTTTCTAGCTTGACATTCAAACTCTTGCGATTTAACGTGTATCTTCTTGTGTAGTAAAAAAAGTTCAATTTTGAATTGCTATCTTAAAAATGAAGTGCCGCGTCGCGTATCTTCTTGTTTCGGTATTGTTTCAAAACGTAAAAGATACCATTCTATGAGACGTTTTGTTTCAAGTGTCTGCATCTTCATGTATTTGAATAGTAATTGAATTTATATTCTACTTATATTAACAATAAAATAAACACATAATATCTAGTCTCTTAATAATAACAACCAAAACAGTATGAATCATACGATTTTCATTTTTAGTAAAATATAAATGCAAGAGTCTGATAATAAATGTATATTATATTATACGATGTAACCACATGTGCTCGTTACCCAAATGAAGCCAGTGGTGTATGAAAATAACAATCAAATAACCTTTCATGAATAAAACATCGTCTAATTTTTATTTTATTTCAAATTTTGTGTGATTCAAGTATTGCGTCTTCGAAGTGAAATGAAAATCAGATCATTATTCTAATCTCTGATGCTGGAATTAAAACAGATTTTAATAAAAATATAAATATAACTCTCCACATCGATTTCGGTGACAGTGGCCGGTTTCATTGAAACCAGTTACGATGAGTGCCCACGTGTGTGCGCAGTACACAAGAAAGATGTCTCTTCCTTTACTCTCATAACCCAGTGGGTCGGATAGCCGACACGATTGGAGAGAGATCAGGCGCAGGTCCGACTTTTTACATGCCCATCCGACGCATGGATCATCTTTCTTGTCAGACATTCAGGTGATCAGCCTGCATTGTCCTAGCCAAACTTGGAAACGACATTTTTTGTTGTTCCAATGCGGGAATCGAAGTCGATTCGAACCACCACCTCCCACACCACGAACCCACGACCTCCGAGTCGAAAGCCAAGCTCTAAACCACTAGACCACGGAGGCTGTTAACATTAATAATATAATATTGAAATAAGTAAGTCCAAAATATTTTGCTGGGAATCGTCAATGTCTGAGGGTGCGGCCGCGTCATCGCCAAGTCTTTAAGCAGCCGTACCATCTTTTCTCGGAGCTTTTCGCAGCTTTTCATATCTGCATATTTCCGCTATAATTTTTGGACTGCGTTCTAGTCACTAATAATCATAATCATAATCATAATCTTTATTTGCTAGAATATGGTAAGAAATTGGTCTTAGTTTAATTTAGTAAATTTTTAGAACACATATTCTGCGTAAGGCATGCAAATTTTAGTAGTTTAAGATTTAAATACAATTTTATAATATCAAAGTTAGGTTAGGCATACAGAATAAGAAAGTTCTCATTGGCAAGTCTAAGTAAGAAATTATAATATTATAAACAATTATTCACACACAGTCACAAAATTTTAATGAGTAACTAATTATATGGACTATCTTGAATTGGACTTCTACCGTTCGTTTACGTCTTCGTTTCTACCATATCTTAAAATTTTTAGCGAAAGAGGGACTGCTTTTTTTCATTTTTTTTACGATAGCCTACCTATTTGACTTTAATACATGACAGTGTTGTGAAGTTTCTATAACTCCATTCCTATCGGCTTCACTTGCCACTTACCTTTTGAAGACCCTTATGCAAATCCCCACCTATTACAGGCTAGAGCCTCCCTATGAAGGAGATCTAGCCTTCGCCACTGCTACATGTAGATGGACTCGAAGGGGTATGTGGGGATGCGCGTTTTTTTCATAGAAAACCTATCTCGAAATGGATGCGAATTTTGGAAACTAGCAGACGGATCGCCTTATGGTTAGCGATTACTGCCGCCCATGGACTCCTCTGGTGTTGCGACTTGCGTTTGCAATTGTCATTTTATCGAGACTGGATACATAAATCAAACACAAGCGTTAGACCAAGACTGGCTTTATTAATTAGCGGACATTCCTACCTACAACTTGTTTTATAATAACTACTGAATGTACCTACAACCCCTTTGTTCACAAACATTGAACAAAAACATTTAAGCTAAATTTATTGACGCTCTTAACAAATTAACTATATAATTCGGACGACCTCTATGGCTCAGTGGTGACGACCTCTATGGCTCAGTGGTTCAGCGCGTTGGCGCTCAAGCCGGGGGTCGCGGGTTCGAATCCCGCCGAAGGAACAAAAAGTTTTTCTGTGTTCCTGGGTCATGGATGTGTATTAAATATGTGTATAATATAATAAAAATCTTAAATATATGTATAGTATAAAAGTATTAAATATACTTCCCGTTTTCTGGTACCTGTAACACAAGTTCTTCAGATACTTAGCACGGGGCCAGATTGACGTGGTGTGAAGCGTCCATAGTATTATTATTATTATTATTATTATTATTATTATTATTATTTAACTGATAGAATACCTTACAATTATACAGGTATCATAACTCTTTACTTTAAAATACAATAAAGCGGATGTGATATTAAATATACATACTTGAGTATTATTGTCATTTATCAATTGCATTAATTTGTTCTATTACTTTTTAACATTAATTAATTAATTATTATATATAACAAATAATATAATATGTAACAAAAACAACTGAATCCACAGAAAATAATTATCATCTTACCTCTTATTTTCAAAAATAAGATGGAAGAGAAAATATGAATTGATAATATATTTAACTGACACATACAACAACACCTACGAATCATACAACAAAACATTATTAGCTCATGGTATTATATTAATACCATGGTATTTAAATATAATTTGGCATATTACATTGATAATGGCATAGACCAATAAAACCGTAACTAATATAAATCAAATCACAATTCATTAAACACATCTAAAATTCATGCAGATTTTATTCACATTGGAATTTAAAATACATCATTCCATTTTTTTTTTTTTCCACAAACTCATGAATTAACTTACTTGAGCTAACTTGCCTGCCGTTGTTAGAGGAGAACCCCCACCGATCAGGAGGTCGCACTGTCCTGCCGGAACGAGTACTATGGTAGGTATTAGTGAGACTCGACTGGTAATCAGCTGACTGCATTGGAACACTGGATGACGGAGTAGGAACCTGAGATATGATGTCAGTGAGATCTATTATTACGTGTTTTCTGTTGCGATACCTCTACATGTTTTCAATAGTTATGACCTTGGATCGAGCATGCTATGAACAGTTCCTGATACCCAACTGTTATTTAACCAATACATATTTTACTTTTAGTCCTACTTTTAATGGTTTTAAGTTTTTTGTGTTTTTATCGTAGTAAAATTTGTGTTTGTTGTCGTTTTTTTTAGATTTTGCACTATCTTACTATTCACATCTTTAGGTAAAAGCATTAATATCTGGCATGGAATTACACTCCTCAGTTTCCTGCTGTACAGTAGTTCAGCAGGTGATGCTATTTCGCGATTTATTGGAGTGTTGTAGTACTCCAACATAGCCAAATTAAAATCTTGTTGATTGTAAGTTGTCTTTTTCATAATATTCTTTACAATTTGTACGGCACGTTCTACCTGGCCGTTGGATTGGGAGTACGTGGGTGATGACGTCACATGTGAGAATTTCCAATCATTAGCAAACTCCTTGAAACTCAAGGACGAGAACTCCGGACCATTGTCTGAAACAACTATCTCTGGAATGCCAAACCTTCTAAACATGTTTTTTATTTTTTTAATGACTGTCAATGACGTCATTAATTTAAGTTTTACCGTCTCAATGAATTTACTGAAATAATCGACTATGATTAGGAATGATTTTCCTCCTAGATGTCAACCCCAATTTTACACCATGGTCTATCTGGCAAATCATGTGATTCTAGTGGTTGCTTAAAATTTTGTCTTTTGTAATTTACGCACGCTTCACATCTCGACAAGAAACCACTTAATTGCGAGTTTAGGTTAGGCCAAAATACAGTTTCACGAGCCCGAAGTTTGCATTTCTCTAGTCCCATATGACTCATATGTAATCTTTTTAACATCTCATGTCTCATCTTCTCTCCTCTCTTTTTTGTATTACTGCTCGAGACCCCTTCCAAATTATTCCAAAATTTATATTCAACTCGTCTCTGCTGTGGGACAGCTTCGCACGGACAGCATAACTTCGTAACGATTCACTTAATTTTGTTTTTTTTCTATTGGCCACCCACGTTTTATTATTTTCATTAATTGTTACAGTTCATTATATTCGCGAGTACATTTTTGTATTTGTATAAAATGTGAGTCTGTCACAGGGTTAGCAGAGATGAGAGCGCAGACTTGCGCATGAGCTTCGAGGTGGTCGCGCGGCAGTAACGAGACGGCCGACGGCCGCACCCGGGGCCACTGCGCGCGATAGCGTGTCGGCTATGTATAGGTATTTAGCAGGCTTATATAAATACAAGATTAAAAGTAATAATTGTAATAATTAATAAGTAGTAATGTAGTAATTGTAGTAGTAATTAGTAAGCGTCTGTAAGCGCATAAGCATTGTTTGTAATCGCGCTGGAGCGCTCGGAAGGGGCTTGTTTATAATCGATGCTAAAGGTTTGTGGTCTGTCTCAACTGTTACATCGGTGCGTCCGTATATATACGAATAAAATCGTTCGCATGCAAATACACAAGCATACAATTCTTTTTCTATTTGAGCGTACGCCTGCTCTGTTTTTGTAAGTGATTTTTATGCGTAACGTACTGGCAAATTATTTTGCATTAAATATTTAAAACAAACAAAAAGACCAAAAAAAAAAAACAAAAACGAATAAAAATTAAAAAAAACCAAACCGTTTTTACTAGAATCTACAGAAATTATAACTGGCTTTTCTAAATTATAATACTGCAAAATAGGACGACTTATTAAACAGGTTTTTATTTTTTCGTAACATTCATCATGTTTAGTACTCCGGTGCCATTCTGTATCTTTTTTCAACAACTCGCGTAGCATCGATGTTTCCTCTGACAAGTTAGGTACAAAATTTCTAACTTATATTTGTTAAAGTTTTCGCTAAAATATTCTTTTAAGAGTATGGTATATTCTACTTGTTATGTGTGGGTATGATCTTACTATGGTTGACTACTTTAATATCATACCCATACATAAAATAAAAAACTTGAGAGGTGTCAAGGGACACCCGGATGGAACGAAGTTCCTTTCGATTAATTAGTGAAGGAATTGTAATAAATTTTATTTTTTTAAGTTATAATAATATTTTTTTATTATTAACAAATTTAATGTAATATAGACATAATCAGTGGGCACATTTTTAGTAATAATTGGCTTGTGGTAAAAAATTTAAGGGAATTTATAATTTATTCCACGCCGCACGGCTTACAACTATAGCAAAAAGTGTCGTTACAACTTTTGGTCTTCATTTTTTCCGTCTAGCCCCCTTTCGCAACGCGCGATAAAGAACTACGTTCCAAAAACAAAAAACAAAATACACGAAAAAGATTACCATAACTTGTTTGAATAAGTCTCTGAGGGATTATCTTTTTTAAAATGCGCAACTGCAGTAAGTAGATTTTATTTATGTGTGTTTTGCACGTTCGCCCGTTACTAGACAAGCCGTATGAAATTTTTGATTCGACTAGGGACTTATACAATTCTAATAAAATTCTATATGGGATATTATACTTTACAATGGAATGTTTTGGCCAACATGCCCCGAAGTCTATTGCACACAAACTCTATATGATGTTTCAGATTGAGTCGATATCTATAACAAGCCCTAAGTAGATTTGGGTATCTACAACCTCTAATCACCCGCAATCACAGTTTAATGCTATCTGTCCTTTGTGAAGACTATGTACCACCATTAATGTACAGTAATTTTAGGTATAAATTTACACCTAGTTTGGCTTGGTAATACTAAGGTATGTGTTAATGTACCTTAGTAACTAAGGTACATTAACTTGGTTTTGCTAGCATTTATAATAGCTCCCCACACTGATTTCAGTGACGGTGGCCGGCTTAATTGAAACCAGGCCAGCTACGCAGGAGTTATTTTATAGTGCCTAAGTGTGTGCGCAGTACACAAGAGCACTCTCTCTTCCTTTACTCCCGTAACCCAGTGGGACGAATAACCGACACGACTGGTGAGATATCAGGCGCAGGTCCGACTTTTTACATGCCCATCCGACGCATGGATCATCTTTCTTGTCAGACATCAGGTGATCAGCCTGCATTGTCCTAACTGCACGGGGCTTGATTGACGTGGTATGAAGCGTTCATAGATATTTACTATTATATTATTATTATTCATCATTGGCCGCTCACGTGAAGTACAGGTTCACATTGAGAAGAAACTGGAGCCGCAAAACACTTACCTAATACGGGTTGATATATTTGGGGCATATAAACTTATCTACTTGGTTTTTCACAGTAAAAGCATTAAAAATAACACTAGTGTATATGTTGATATTGTGTGGGTTGCACTTAATAAAATTAAAACGTTCCCAGGAACTTTGAAACCGCTCCATAGCGCTTTGTTTTCCAACATTACAGGAAAATTATATTCCAAGAACGTCTCTTTGTTCAAAAATAAAATTCTAATTCATAAAGAACATACAACTGAGCAGAAATTTAAAAGGTGAGCTCAGAAATTCTGCTGTTTTTTTGAGGATTTGGAGCTTCTACACAGAAACATAATAGGATTTACTGGGGAGCTTCAGCAATCAGTGTGTATTATAATGTTCTTATCGCAATCAGAGTTAATCTATAAATAAAAATAAATATAATATATAATCTATAAATAAATAAATAAATAAATAAAAAGTAAGAGTAGTGATGTAACTCGACTGAGAGCTCTGTCGCTCTCAGATAAAATACTATAAATGGCATAGGTACCTAGCTATTATCAGGAGAAGAAGGCACACATTGTTCCTTGTTTTTCTTACGACACTATAATGATGGGGAAGAAAGAGATGTCTAATAAAAATTACTTAATCCATCCACATCCTACTTTTGTTGAAGCTTTTCGTACAGAATTGACATTATATTCGATCAAGAGTCGAGATTCGTATGTTGTACTAGAAAAACCACCAAAATCATATAAAATATCCATAATCAATAAAGCACAAAATCTATTGGCTTTTGTGTTCCTTCCATTTATATTCTTCCTCCATGCTGTAGTCCAATGCTGACATGATGGCCGTGTTTGTCGGCGTATGTTTAGACGCACGTGCTGTAGCACCAGCGAGTACTAACTAACAAAGATTACCTGTCCACTTGTAAACAAATTTGTATACATATAAGTAAATTGACAGGTAACAAAAATAACGGTTTTTAATTGGTATTTTACAGCGCACGCGCCCAAAATTACATAAGCGAACACGGTCATTATAATCAATCATATTATATTCATGCATGAATCCTACTACTATTATAAATGTGAAAGTTTGTGAGGATGGATGGATGTATGTTTGTTATTCTTTCAAGCAAAAATTACTGAACGGATTATGATGAAATTTTGGTATGGTAGTAGTTTAAGCTCTGGATTAAAATATAGGCTACTTTTTATCCTTAAAAAGTACAGTGTTCCCGTGGAATACTATATTTACGCGGGCGGAGCGGATAGTAAAAAATACATTTCTCCATTTCAAAATGTATCCATCAGAAACTACTAGGAAGTACGTCAAGACGGTTTCAAATATTTTGATGACGTTATAAAACGTGCTAAAAGATATTATGTCTGATCCGATTCTCCGAACATTTCGAATGTAGTTTGATAGAAGTTCAGTGATGTTGTCCCCCGTAGTTGTTCTCCGCCGGTGGAACTCCGCAGTTCTACCCCGCTGGTGAAGCTCCGTAGTTGTTCCCCGGTAGTGGAACTGGCTCCACCGAGAGGCTCTTGTCTGATGTTGTTTGTACGATAGTTGTATGATGTTGGCATATAGTCATTCCAATCTTAGCTCTCAATAATGGGAAAGTGTGAGGATAGTTGTTACATTAACATGCAAAACTACTGATATATAGTTGAAACCTTTCATACATATAGTTTATAGTTTGAATAGATTTGACGACCTCTGTGGCCCAGCGGTTGAGCGCGTCAGTGCGTACGAGTACCTATTATTATTACTATTATAAATACATGTCCTGGAAAAAATACGGTAAGTGGGTACAGAGAGATATTTTTACTACGCGATCGAAACAGTCTTCGAAATCTTATGTCAAATAAACCATTTTTATTCAAAATCATAGCAAGATTGTTAGTATTTCGTTAAATAAAATAATATTTGATGTGAAGTGTCAAGGGTACACACAGAAGTGTCATGTCAAAATCTCAGACGCGTGACAGCCGCCCGCCGCCGCTCCCGAGACGAGCTAAACAAATATATTCACTACTAGCTTTTGCCCGCGGCTCCGCTCGCTTAAATACAGTATGTCACAGGAGCACTGTACTTTTTGGGATGAAAAGTAGCTTATGTGTTAAATTGTGTTGTGTTATGTGTTATGTATCCAGAGGTCAAACTACTACGATACCAAAAATCATCAAAATCTATTCAGTGGTTTTTGCGTGAAAGAGTGACAAACATCCGAATGAATGCGAAAGTTTGTGAGGATGGATGGATTCCATCCTCACAAACTTTCGCATTTATAACAGTAGTAGGATACTCTGTTCAGATCCTTTTTAATCTAAACGTAAACAAATACATTAAATTGCACCAATTGAAAGTGTCACAAGTCATTGTACTTCTCTATTGCGCTGTAAATAAGTGAAATTAAATTTAAGTCACATTTAAATTGGTAGCAATATAGGATTCTATTGTTGTTTTTGTATGAGTTTATTATAAATTGGATCTGTACAGAGTAAACAGTTAAAACTAGAGTATAAACGTAATATTTGCGTTCAAAATCACTTTTATATATTTTTTGTATATTCAGTTTTAAATATTTTCCATCTTTTTGCTAAAGTATGGACACGTGCGAGTTTATTACGCCCGTTCTTTTTGACGCGCGGTGGTAGCTTTTTTATGACTTTCCAATAAAGCTTGTTAATTTTTATTTTGAAATTATTACTTTTTTAATTTTCATTACATATTGATATCCTAAGTTTATGCGAATATTATTCATTGTATTAAACATTTACGGATTGTGTCGCCGTGCACTTTTCTTTTCCCCAACGTTTCGGCTACTTTCCAGCAGCCGTGGTCACGGTAGTTCTCCCGTCCGTAAGTGTTTAAAACAAATTTTCATTACAATCTTTCTCATAAAAGCAATCCACAAAAAACGCGACACCCAGCAACTACAGACCCATAGCACTCTTACCGATGTTCTCAAAAATATTTGAAAAGGCCATGTATTGTGCATGGCTCCAACACATTAACGACCAAAGTATGTGATAGGCATCTTATTGGACATGACAATGACATGTCCTACGACAAAGTGCAAAATAACATACTCCTCGAAAAATTACATGGCTCCGGAATACGTGGACCGGCATACCTGTGGATCAAATCTTTTCTAGAAAATAGAGTCCAAATAGTTCAAATAGAGCATTACAACGATATAAAAAAAGAAATCACTTCAGTTAGATCACGTAAACAGAAAATTAATTGTTCCATTCTACAAGGAAGTGTTTTAGGGTGCATATTGTTTTTAATATATATAAACGACTTACCTTATATCCGAAAAAAAGAAATATTATTACCTGTCTTATTTGCAGACGATATTTCTCAACTACTAAAATACGAAAATACAAATACATCAAACACTTTACTACAAGACATACTAAAATCAATAACAGATTGGCTTCAGGATCATAATCTAGAAATAAACTACAGTAAAACTAAAACTATCTAATTTAGATCATATAAAAATACCCCAATAAATATAAACACCACTTTACAAAATACTACCTTAGAATCTGTAGAAACATTTAACTTCCTCGGAAAAAAAATTAACACACACGTAAACTGGAAAACTCACATAGAAAACATAAAATTAAAATTTTCAAAATTTCCTTATGCACTGCACTATACCATTTGAAATGTAGCACAGATTATAAAACAGCTCTTTCGGCATACTATGCTTATGCATACTCTTGATTAAGATATGGAGTCATTTTGTGGGGAAACTAGCGTAAATATTCAGGAATTATTTATTTTACAAAAAAATGCATTAGAATAATATCCCAAATAAGATATGAAGATAGCTGCAGGCCATAATTTATTGAATACAACCTTTTACCACTCCCATCTATTTATATACAGGATATTAGTTTGATTGTTTTTAAAAATATAGATTATTTCACAAAGGTTAAAGATACCCATAACATCAATACTAGAACATTAAGACTAATTATTACACTTACCATATTCTAGAATAAAAATGCTTAATGTAAGTCCATATTATATGGCAGTAAAAATATGTAATAGCTACCACATAATATAAAAAAAGAAACAAAATTAATAAACTAAAGATAATAATTAATGTATATAACCTACGTTATATATTATGTTAAGAATATAAATTGAATATAAAAATATAAATTGTTATTAAATTTTTAGCAAGCGCCTGAACAAGACTGCTAAGTTTGTCCTGTCAATATTATTGATGTTGTACCTACTTAGTTGTGCTAATAAAGTTTTGAAGTTTGAATCACATTCTTTAAATAATAATAATAATAAACATTTATTTGACATAATATAAATACATTACACAATTACAAACAATACAAGGAGTTACAATAAAATCACACAATAACATAGCAGAAAAAAAACATTTTTATTTTGGATATGAATCTATTATTACATTAATTATTATTAGACTTGAATTTTTTCGTAGAACTATTAATGGTAACGGAGCCCTATTTTTTAAAAAGGAACCCTAAAATAAAAGTAGCCTAAGTTACTCCTTATAACTTAAGCTATCTGTCAGTCAAAGTAAGGTCAAAATCTATCAGATGGACAGACAGAAAAAAAAAAATGATTTTTTGGTGTATGTATAGTATATGAATTTAGTACATAACTGTTAATTTAAAATTATAAACAGAAACTTTAATTTTATTAAATTGTATGGATAAAATCTAATTTTACACACCGTACTAGTTATTAAGAATTCTCGTACTCATCTAGTACAGCGCGGGACACGCACTGATGATGATCATTATTGACTTCAGTAAGATAAAATTATATAATTCAAAAGATAAAGTTACTTTATGTCCACCTCTTATTTACAAAACTGTTTGCTACGAGATACGCTACGTTATCTCTACGGTGCTACGACACTGCTACGCTTGTGCTAAGAGTATAATTTTATTTTATTGATTTTTTTCTTTATTAGGGACAACAAACAGTGTTCACAATAAAATTTAAAAACTAGCTCGAAATTTGTGTATGAGTGTGTGTGGTTCTGTATGTGTTTTTGTGCAAGTGTATGTGGGGTGAGTAGCACCCTAACCATGGTCTTGGGATAAGTATATTGATTACTACATGTACCGTATGAATATAAGTATGAGTATGGGTGTATGTGTTACCCTAGATTAAACATAATATGTTTATACATTGGTTATAAGTTATATCTTTGTATTGTCGAAATACTCAAACAAAGCCTCAACCGATCCAGACCCACCCTCCAACCCAACAGTCGAGCACAAAGAAGATGCTATCAATACACTAAGAAAAACTCAGGCAATCTAAGCCAAGCAGATGCAAGCGCCACCATAGTGATCCCCATGACATAAAACCATGTGAAAATTAATCGTCTTATAAAACGAGTGGAAACCACAACAACACTTACACCCACCTAACCCAGACCACCCGAGCCCCCAATAACTGTACAAACATCCCGTCTGAACCCACCCAGGAGCTATCAAATATGTCTAGATCAGCAAAAACTTTGTTAAATATTTCGACAATACGTCGGTGAGGAGCGCGGACGCCGGAATTTGTCCGACACCGGACACGGGCCAGTGTGGAGCACCCGGCGCACGCGAACCTCGCGCATCTCACGCCGCTGCAATGCGAGGTACAATGTAACACAAGTGGTTGGTCAGCTCAATAGAATCTAATTTGTTGTTACATTTATGTTGTACAGTAGCATGGTGCACAGAAGTGTACGTCTGTTATCTAAGCTAAGCAAACTGTACTTATTAAGCAATTGTGTGTATGAGTGGCGCATACCACTGGTTTTAAAGACAATAGTACGCAGAAATAATTTTGTATTATCTCCAGCTCATCAGTGTCTTTATTATATAAAGGATTCCATATAGCAGTTGATAAAAAATTACACAGTTACTACAGTTTTGATAAAAAATTGAAATTCGTTTATTATAATGAGCTATTATTAATACATATATATTATAATGTTAGGAATAAAATAATTCTTATTGTGAGTTTGTATGCACACAACACTATTATGTATTATGCTATTATAATTATAACGTGTTCTGCTCCAACCAAGGTATACAGTCACTGAAATATGAAGAAAAGTAGATAATGGCTATATAAATATAAATTATATAGCCAATTAGAAACTCGAAGTGCTTCATTATGAGTTTGTACTCGTAGTTTACTGTTGTTAGAATGTTACATGTCCAACTCCGATGATTCACATACACTTTACAAGTTATATACAGAGAGATAAGTAGTTTAGCTACTAATTTGTTTAAACAGGTTACATATGACAGGTTGACAAATGAGCTGACAATATTAAACACATATAATATGATGTGCAATATATAACGAAGAGTAATTTTGTATTGGTTTTTTATAAAACCTCCTAGAAATATATCAAGTGATGAGATTGTCCTTTGACATATTATATACATACATTTTAATCAAGTAGTATTTAAGTCTAGGTACTGAATTTACCAATTTATTTATGCCAGTGAAATGAATTGTATGTGTTTTTGGATCATTGCACTAAATAACATAATAAAAGAGCATATAGTATTAGATAAGTACTTGCAGCATAAGAAACTAATTATTTTGAGTTGTTGTTTTAGGGTTAGTACACAACCTAAGTATTTATCAAAACATATAAGAGAGATTCTTACATGACAAGTCTTGACATTCATTTGAAAACTTATTATCATACTTTATTCTTTATTATAAAAAACCGCAACTAGATTAAAAATTAGAAATAATGTTAATACAGTAATGAAAGAATATTAAACAAAATTATAAAAATACGTTTCTACCAAAGTAACAATAACGACGTGAAAGTTTTCCATGGTATTGGAAAACTTTCCAATACCATGGAAATTCCATGGCATTTCCCTGCTTTTTGCTTTTTAAAGTACTCCATATAAAGTACAGTTTGTTTATTGGAGCCACTTTGTATTTTGCGGCTTAATTATCGATTGCGGTCGCACTTACAATTATCCGCTATTATGTAAGTGCCATAAACGGGTGTAGGCCGTATGGAGACTTCAGGGGATCCACGTAAGCTGCGTCCCATACTCGAGTTCACCATAGGGAATAAAAATGTAAACAAATATTCAGGGGTTCGTAACCTTTGGATCAATTAAAAAAAACCAGTTTCGCCACTTTGTCTTTAACTTGAATAACAAACCTGTTCAATTTACTTAAAAATTGTCGCGCCGGTAATAAGTAACCCTGGACGCACCCTCAATGTTACCAACTTATGTATGCTTATGAATTGCTTATTAGTTTCATATGACACGTATGTAACTTTAAGGATTTTTTTAATAATTATTATTTTGACAAATGTTCATTGTTCACAAAAATTATTGTTATCGTGGCTTTTACTTTTCTCCCCCTCCACCGCCTACGGGGGAGCACGGAGGGGGGGGGGGGTCCTCGTTAGCGCGACTCGGTGTATCGACTGTTGCATAATATATGAGCCGCCTCGCGCTCTTTGTGTCTGATACAAAAGTCTGTTCATTCTTACAGAGGTGTTTAATGATTGTATGTCTGTTATGAAAGATGATTTTGTAATATTCACATTTAAAACATGCAGGAGCTACGATTCCAAAGACATATCTACTAAACATATAACCCAAATTTAAAAAATGGATTTTTGTCGTAAGTTCCGTATATATACCATCGTATGCATTTAGTGCAAAAGCTGTTAATTTGAAATTAAAACAGACAGTTCAATTTATTTGTATTGATTTAACGTCTTAGAACTTTTTTTCATATAAAGTTCTGTATTAAGTCAAAAATGATGAGGACTTGTAGGTAGTACAGAAAAATATGTAAAGTAAAGAATGCATGCAATGCATCGCGTGTGTCTGAAGTCATAAATAGTAATGAAATAAACATCAGGCTGTATAACGAACACGGTACAAATGTGTGACATGAGAGCACATCAATTATGTAATTGGCGCGAACGACGAGCCGCCATTTTTTATCGTGACGTCACATCATTTGCAATGACAGCTGCCGCTTGCTCGCGTCAGTGCTACCACGCGCACGGTGCAAATATTATTATTTTAGCTCGGCCCTGTTTTTACCCAAACGCGGAGTAGCCAAGAGGAAGTGTAATGATTTTGGCAGTCTATGTATGTCTGTATGTTTCTTCCATCGGAACGCCTAAGCTACTGATCTGATTTAAATAAATTCGGTGTCAATAGATTCCTAATAATATACCAGCTAACAAGGTCTATATATTTTACGCGGTCGGGTTATAGTTTTTATTAAAAAAATATATTTATTGAAAAACCATACCTCTGCCTACGTCTAGATGTAGGCAGAGGTATGGTTTTTCAATAAATAGTATAAATAAGTATAAATAAATGTAAATAAATAATAAAAATAAATATAAATAAATAAATATAAATAAGTATCTAGTAAATAAAAAATTGTATGTGTAGGTGTTTCACTTCTCACATTTTACTCAGTCTTACAGGTCACATAAATAAAAAACGAATAATCAATATAACGGGCCTTTTATAACCCCAAAACTAACACTCGTACATACCGACAAGCCCTCACGCAGCGACTGCCTGTCGCCTGTCGTCACCGACATACATCGTCGCTCAGACACAAAACTGCCGACACTCGCACATTCACACATACATACTAACATACCCTACATATGTAACCCCCGACTTCCTTTTATAACGCCGGAAGCGGGCTGATGATGATGACTTCCGCTTCAAACTAAAGAAAACCGCATCTAAATCTAACACAGATATACAGACACATCAAACCTCCTAAGGTAGCCTTCGGATCTATGCGACCGCGACGCGAGACCGCGACCCACGACCGCGACCAGCGACCGCGACCAGCGACTCAGCGAATCAGGTTCTGTGATCTGCCAAGATCACCGGTCGCGCGACGCGGGTGGTGGGCATTGTTTAGTGCTCCATATAACTCATACTATGCAGTGGCTTCGCGACCCTATTTCGGTCTCGCGTCTAGGGTCAGTTCACACCGAAATAAAATTCGCTATCTATACAGCGCCGCGTCGCGAATAATATTTGATACGTGGTGTTACTACAGTGGACGTCAACAGGCTGAAATCATGATGATCATGGTGATGATGATGATGATGATGATGATAGAATATGATAGATGTAAGCCAGATACGTAGTAAGCAAGTAATGTAACACGCAGTTGTTTTGTTCGCAATACCAACTTTTCTCTATCTGTTATGTTCGTCGTTACTACACAACTTTTATCACGCTACACACTTTTGTAAGTAACGATCAATCTTTTTAACTTCTTACATGGTCTGTTATTTTCGAGTTTGGACACCGACAGATAAGCGCTAGCCAAGATCTTGTGTGAATGTATTACTTTATATGAATATTGATTTTTATCAAACGTTGTTACCCGTACCACAGATTACTAAACAGTTACTAGATAGTAACCCGTACTAAATCTATATGTTCAGTGGCGAGGCGTGTATGTATACAACTCGACATATCGGCTTCCTTTATGAATATTACTTGATAGATAGCGCAAAGTGCAATCAACATAAAATAATATAATAATTTTGTATTACAATCTATCTATCTATATATTATATGTATATGTCAAAATCATACTTGTGATAGGTTTGGTACACAAAATACCTCTTGTCAATGTTTATCACTCACAAGAAGTCAATCGTTTCTGTACCTAGGGGTTACTCTCGATCAAACTCTATCATGGAGGGATCATGTCAATTTAATCGCAAAACGCGCAAGGAATTTAATATACATTTTTAAACTTTTACGACACATAGCGGACTATAAATTACTAAAAACACTATGCATTAGCGCAATCTATTATGACATACTGCATCGTATCCTGGTGAGGAACACACAAAAATATTTTATTAATATCAGAGCGCTCGCAAAGAGCTATTCTTAAAGTTATGACATTTAAGCCATACAGGTATCCTACGTATGAACTATACTCTGATTGCGATATTATATCAATAAGGCAATTCTTTATCAAGGAATCTGTATTAGCACAACACACGCACGCGCCCGCGTACGCGCGCACTCACGCACGCACTCATGCACGCACACACGCACACACGCACATACTCACACACACACACACACACACACACACACACACACAACACCACTCTCACATGCACTCGAATATACAAAAAAACAAGCAAACATACAAAGTAAAATATATGCATTAAATATAAAATCATTTCACAAATGTCTTAAGTTCACAGTCTTCGCTGTCGCACTGTTTTACCAATAAAAACCAGTATGGCGATGACTACAAATGTAAAACTACCCTCAAAATATAAACGATATAAAGATCTTTGAGCTGTAAATAGAACAGACTTGTGGAATTAGCAGAAATTTGTTAATTAATATTTAGATATAATATCTACTTTTGTTGGTGTACCCAATCATTTACCTAGACCTATTTTTATTAGATTTAAGTACCTAAGTAACAAAATCCTTTGCTTCTTACTCAAACTTGTTTACCCATATATTCTTGCAATATTTGAATTATTTGCAGCATAATTATTACATATTAAATAGGAAAACAAAAGTTTTTGGGAGTAGTCCACTTCGCTAATCCTCCACCTACAACCCCAACCCACTCCCCCCCCCTGAATATAGTCTACTACACCCTCACTTCACCTATAACTACAATCCATAATAACCTTTTTGGTATCATGTAGTCAACTAAAATAGCCCTCACACTTACACGTCTACCTGCTTTCAGTTTACAACCAGTCATCTGTTTTTTGTAATCTATAGAATTAATCTACACTCCAAACCTAGTACAATATTTTAAGCTGGAGGTTATTGATCAGGTAGAACAGGTCCAAGTTACTGTAATAAAGTACTAATTTTGACTCATATCGACAAACTAGGCTGTTTTGCTTGGTCATCCTTCTTGAATTATTAAAAAATATAAGGTTTACCTTCTTTATGCATCCAAATAAAAACTTATATTCACTTTTCTAGTTCTCTTATGAACAAATTACATGTTGTTTTGTTTGTAATTTATGATATTATTATTTTGTTTTCTTTTCTTGGTGATTTACTGTTTTAACCACAATATGTAAAATGTATTGACTTCTTCAATTGCATATCATTCCACAAAGAAGCAGACTTTCTTAAGTCATAAAAATTTGTTAAATATGTATTACATAAATTGTATCTTCAGCACTAAGTGCAGCTTGTTTTGTATTTCTGTTTATTATGTTGTCAAAATAAAAATTATTATTATTATTATTATTATTATTATTATATTATGTTACCTATGGATTATATTCAGTATCGGAAGGCCGGTTGAAATTCAGGGCGCACTGAAAATAAAATTTCGCGCTAATACAATAGAGCTGAGGATCGAACACACGAGTTTCAAGTCAAATGTCAATGTCAAATCTGATAACTCGACAACCATGTGTTCGATTTTGAACTCTATTGTATTAGTCCAGAGCCCTATTTTCAATGCTCTGAATTTTCTCCGGCCTTTCGGATTTTGGACAATATAGTCCCAGCCTAAAATGTACATTCCGGCACACGTTGCAGCATCTGTATCTACTCGTTGCAGTCGATTGTAATTTAAGATTAAGTTATTTAGCAGAACTATATTTAATTAACTTCTATTTACAAAAACAAAGACTTAGTACAGTTGTTAGGGGCGGTACAGTCACTGAACACACAATTTGATGAACAAACAGTGCAACAACAGTAACAACAACAACAACAGAAGTTACTCAACTCGGTCAGGATGCAGTCACAGGCCGGCCAACAACGAATATAATTACAGGAAATAGTTACATTTCAATATAAGAGCTCGCCGATAAACGTTAAGCTGTTTATCTATTCGTCTTTCTTACATCTGTGGTGGCGCGCGCTGGCGGGCCCCACAGTCACCGCTCGACAGGAGAGTATTGAGTCAAGCGGTGTCGAGGCAGCGGCCTTTTAATTGACATATCTGCAGCTAAAACATATTTCTACGAGCTACACGCCAAGAGATATCATGGCCGTACCAAAACCGTTCAATGTTTGTCGGTACAAACACTTGTGTTACTTCATGAATCGTCTATAATATGTACGTCTATGCTCGGTATGGCTGACATTTGAAGTATGGTGAAACCAGGATGGGGTAACTTTTTCTTGAATGAAAATTTGTTCTGTCAAATGCCTATATTTACTTTTGTAATCTTTGCTACCGAGTGGGTGTACTGAAAGCCTAAGATCGGTTTGGGGCTCAAATGCCTGGCAACACATCTGCAACCCGTCTGATGTCGCCAATTTCCTGGGTAAAAAAAATCACTTACCATCAGGAGATCCATCAGCTTGTTTCCCGTTGTTCCACCAGCCGCTCTTTTCCCTTTAAAATAAGCCATATCTAAACACATTTATAAAAACAAACAGGAGTAACGAGTTATACAAGATCGATACAGGGTTGAGATCGGTTGTACCTCACCCGGGGCGGCCGAGGATTTTTGAATAAACAAAGTACTCGTTTTCATCGAGTCTTTCTGAATAAAGGTTCTTATATATAAGACTAAGGGCCTGTTTCACAAACTTCTAATAAGTATCAGATAGCCTTAACTGCATGTTTTGTCTTGTCGCTCGATATGAAGGAAGCAGCGACAAAACTTCCGGATAAACTACCCGACACTGTCACTTGTCAGTAGATGGTGAAACAGCCTCCTAAGGTAAGACCACACGAGGCGGCAGCGGAGCGACGCGGCGACGCGTCTCTACTAATAATACCGCAATGGAGTGCCGCGTCGCGTAGTTCCGCTGCCGCGTAGTGCGTTATCTATATATATAAAAGGCAAAGCCGATCGACTGATGTATCAACTTACTTACTTAATCAAAATAGAATTAGGTGTCCCACAGGGATCCATTTTAGGTCATTTGTTTTTCTCATCTATATAAATGAATTACCTTATCTAGTTAAAGATAATGATAATGAGATAGTCCTTTTTGCCGATGACATTTCACTAATTTTTAATGTGAAATGTCAACGACGAGGTAAATAGCGCTCTCTCGTAAATAGTACATTGGTTTAATGTTAATAATTTACTTTTAAATTCAAATAAAACAAAATGTTTAACGTTTACTTTGATCAATGTTAGTCTTATTAAATGATGAGAAAATGAACTTAGTGGACACAACTGTGTTTCTAGGTATAACACTAGATAGTTATTTACAATGGGGGCCTCATATTGCTAATCTTGCAGATAGACTCAGTTCTGCAGCATATGCTGTCCAAAAAAATGGGGAAATTTCTGATGAAGATACGGCACGACTAGTTTATTTAAGTTATTTCATACTAGAATGTCTTACGGTATTCTTTTACGGTATTTATGGGGTAATGCCGCCGACATTAACACAATATTTGTGCTGCAGAAGCGAGCAATACGTTCGATTTACAAAATATCCTGCTTTGAATCTCTGAGAGAAAGTTTAAAGAAATAGGTATTCTGACCGTCGCTTATCAATACATTTTGGACAATGTGCTGTATGTTAGAAAAAATTTAAGTATTTTCAAAACGAAAAGCAATAATCATTGTAGGAACACTAGAAATAAACACAAACTAGATATAGACTAGGTGATCACACTAAGTCAAGTTAGTAAATCATTTAAAGGTGAATGTAGTGCATACAATAGAATCCCAGAAAACGTTCAAAATCTTTCTAAATTTAAATAAGTTGTTAAAGAACGTTTGTATGCTAAAGCTTCTATAAGGTAAATGATTTTATTGACGATCGCACACCATGGGAATAGGATGGCCACCTGCAAGAATACTTCTATGTACTATAGCCTCTGGCACATGAGCCTAGTAGGGAGGTAGGTACACGGGGACCTCCGGCTCGTCCGTAATGATTAGTCTTCCTTAAACGAAGGGTCACTGGACGATGGCATGTGTTGCAGGCTTAAATATCCTGCCTTTATTTATATTATATAGACTATGTTTTCATATTGTTAATATATATATATATATATATATATATATATATATATATATATATATATATATATTTGAACAACTATTTTCGATCTTTTTGCTGAAAGATGCCCCGTGAGAGTTTCTTACGACGGTTCTTCTCCGGGTCAGTTCCCGAATCGCGGTGGTAGGCAGCACGTAGGGACAATTCCATAAGTTTTATTATTAACCTATATGAAAATAAAATTTGTTGAACTTTAAACGCACAGGCTAAACCCTTAAGGCTAGAAATTTGAAATTTTGCACAAGTATTTCTCATCTAACGTAGGCATCTACTAAGGAAGGATTTTACAAAATACAACCCGCAAAGGGGTAAAATAAAGGATAAAAGTTTGTATGAAACCTTTTATTCCTTGGACATATTTGCATGAAATTTCGTATGAATTGAGAGCGGAAAAAAATTAGTCACGTATTTTTCTAAAATTCAGGGTGGGTAAAATAGGGGATGAAAGTTTAAAACCTAATTTCACGCTGGCGAAGCCGCGGGCAATTAATGCTAGTATCTTATACACGTGTCGCGTCGCGCAGTTGCACTGCCGCGTAGTCACGTCTAGTGCGGTCCCACCGTAGCGCATCATATTATTACTATCATAGCATATTATGTTGAGCTATTTGACAACTACGGTATCAATGTGACGTCAAATAACTCTATAATTCATAAAACTTTTATTTGCAGAATAGCGTGAAATAGATGTTATATATATTTTAAAATATTTACCTACTTATTTATTGTTTATAATACTACTATACAATTTACAATATATTGAAAATAATATAATATAAATGTCCATAATTATTATAATGCTCTTATACTGAACCCCGATTCTCGTAACTTTTTGTGATCATACTCGTGTTGCGGTCCACGCGCTCTCTAGTGCGTGATATCTCATACAATTTCATACAAATAATATTTGCCCGTGTCGCGTTGCGTAGTTCCGCTGACGTGTAGGACGTGTAGGTACTCCTACTACTAATATGAATGTGGAAGTTTGTGAGGATGGGTTGTTACGGGGGAAATTAAAATAAAAGAGGTTTTTGCCCGTGACAATATATATTAAAAGAATTATAAGGGCGTGGGCAGAAGGCCGAGCGATCTGGTTTAGCTTCTTTGGTGTCTTTGGGTATCCAAGGGGCTTAAAATCACGTGGGAACTTAGCTGAGTCCAGGAGCACGTGGCGAACTGGGACTGCAACTGGGATCGTCTTCGATAGATCGTCCAGGGGGCAGCCTGATTCCCAACTCAGTTGTCCAGTCCGGAATATCTAGCGGCCTCAGAAATCCGGTAGTAGGAAAATAGCCAATCGTCCTTGATAAGCCTTTATCCGGTATATAGATAGCGGTGCTTGTGCCCGAAACGAAGCTCCCGTGAACACGGGGTTAAAATATAATTATTATAACGACTACATCTTGAGTTTATAGAAAATTTTATTCTAAAAAGGAAACGTCATTCGAAGAAGTGCTATATATACCCTCCTCCGTCGTCTTTTTTTAAACTTTTGACAACTATGAAACTAAAGCGTAAAGAGAAAAAATCCAGAAACCAAAATAAAAAGATATTATATTAATAATACATATATTATGTAATATAATAGTGCAATTCTACTGTATTTTCATTATTAATCAAAATTAACTTATTATTTTTTAAGATTTAAGACGGATGTAAAATCGATCTATGAATCAAATATAAAGCAAGGCTAACGCCATTTTAGTAAGGACGTGCGCCGACAGATGGTGCTTTAACCTCTAAATGACAAATAATTAAGCAAACAAATCATAGATGACGGTGATTTTACAGAAAGGAAATGTAACTACGTTACAGGGTGGATAGATCATGACATGTTTGTTTGGCTTCTTTTAATCCCGAAAAGTACAGTGGGATATTGTATTTTGCGGGCGGAGCCGTGGGAAAATGCGGTAACACTAAATTTTCGGTATAAAAAGCCTATGTGTTTATCTAGAGCTTAAACTACCACCATACTAAATTTCATCAAAATCTGTTTAGTAGTTTTTGCGCGAAAGAGTAAAATACATTCATCCATCCATCCTCACACACTTTCTTATTTATAATATTAGTAGGATTGGGTTGAGGTTCTCTCCTACTGGACAAGACAATATGGCAATAAACTTTGTTGGTGGCGTGGTTATTGAGCCAACCCTAGTGAATAAGGGCTTTAAGAATAAAAATCACGAAATCATGTTAAAGCGTTTCCGAGAAGAGGGTCTCTCCGTTGTGTTGGAACATTTTATTTCGGCCACCGCTACATAAATAATTAAACCTTTTAATCTCTATTCTCTCTGTTGTCTGTGTGCTCTGTGTTTGGACATTGAAATTTATTATTTTATGTTTTTAAAAAAAAATAACTTCAAAGTAAAATAAATGTTTGTGCAAATTTTATTTAGTAACTAATTTTTACTGTATATCCAAGAAGTTAACACAAAATTAAAATTGAATTACTCAACTATAAAAATTAAATAAAACTTAACTTTACTGATTTGCAATCAGAACATCGACATGAAGGAGTGATGACACCTCCTAATATTAATTTTATATGAAGCCGCCACACATGTAGCGATTAAATTTTGCAAGTCCTATGCCCATATATGAATGACTATGAACGACAATAATTTGGAACGATTTGTTGTTACACACGATCGACTGCTCAACTCGGTGCACCGTTTGACTGTTATCTTTTGTATTTTGTAACTTATGATATATATTATTATCCTTATCTCGTTTATGTATATATGTAACTGTTTATTTGCTGTTGCCGAGTGTATTCAATCTGTGCATCAAACGACAACAATATGGAACCGCATAATACCAGGCACTGTGGTGTTACGCCGCAGTGATACACGCCTGAGCGGCCTCCCTTTTGACAATTAGGCATTACACTTCCTACCTTTCTATCCATAATAATATCTCTTGCGTACCTACTCCTACTCATGGTACGTAATTTTATGTTTTGAGTTGTTTTTCTGTCCTGTTTTTATGACTTTTGTATGTATGTCGTTGTTTTATTTGTGGTGTAATGTCTCAATGAGACATTACACCACAAATAAATGTGTAAATATATTGTGTCAAATAAATGTTTTATTTTTATTTTTTATTATTTGAGTGACGTATGCGTATAACGTTACGTGTGTAGCGGCCTTTAGTTAATATTTCTAGTAATATGACTTTAGTTTGACTCCTCGCTGTTAGAAAAACTAGCCTTATGAAAATACTTTTTTTTTTGTTTTTTCCTACGAGAATACTGTACTTTTTCGGTACTGTACTTTACTAGCCTATGTTTTAATCCAGAGCCCAAACTACTACCATACCAAATTTTATGGAAATCGGTTCAGTATTTTTGCGTGAAAGAGTAACAAACATCCATCCATCCACACATCCATTCTCAAAGACTTTTACATTACAATAGTAATAGGATATCTTAAATAATCATAATTTAATAATTAAATTCATTCAATTCATTTACTCTCTGATTCGTTTCATTCATTCTATTTTCTGACCTAACTAATTTCTGCAGCCACTCTATTATTATATTGACGATAGCTCGCAGAATCTCAGTTCATGTTTAATTAATGTTATGTCGTGAATAAGATTGCTTTCTAAAAATTACATTGAACAATTGTAAGACAGACGTACCTATTCAAATTATCGTAATTTTTCGTTTAAAATTATCAAAGCAAACGGTATCTGCACAAAGTATATTGTATGCTATTTTAATGTCGTTGTAACTCGAAATAGCCAGTCATTTAAAAGGACATTAAAGTTAACATGAGACCCTCTGGGGACAAAAAACATCTAAGTTTTAGTACCGCCAGTTAACAGGGTCAGCTCGACCCTGAGATAGAGGTCGCGGAGAGAATTGTGTGCCATAACTGACAGGTTGTGCGATTGTGCCCGAGCTAGAGGCGGCCAGAGTAGGTACGGTACCCCGCCACTACCTACCGCGGCCGAATACCTGTGCCAGGGTACGAGGGAACTAGGCACATGATATTATAAAGAATTAAATCAACAAAGATATGAGACAGCACTTTAAAAACACTTTTGCTATTTAATTTTATATCAACACCAGTTGTTTCCCTCTGTTTCTTCCGCGTAAATATACTATCGAGTATCCCGCGGGAATACTGTACTTTTCCGGGATCAAAAGTAGCCTATGTTTTAATCCAGAGCCTAAACTAACCTCTATACCAAATTTTATCAAAATCTGTTCAGTAGTTTTTGCGTGAAAGAGTAACAAAAATCCATCCTCACAACCTTTCACATTTATATTATCAGTAGGATGATGTAAAAAGTACTTAAAGCTGTTTCCTTTCTGATCACCTAGGTATATTTATACCAGAATTACTCGTATAAGATAAGACACCACCGGCCGCACTCAGAGACTGTCAATGCTTACTTAAGGAGTGACTTAGTAGAGATTTTAACAGAAACTGTATAAAATTTTATGTTAAAATATGTACTAAGTAGCTTTAAGCTTACTTAAGGAGTAAGCATTAAATGTATCCGAGTGTAACATAATTCAAGTTAGTCTGCAGAAAAAGTCTCAAGCTGAGGATGTACTCAAACAGCACTGATTTGTGTTTGGAGCAAACATCGTTGATTATACCCGCGACTGTTCACGCTGTTCACGTCACGACAACAACCCACACACGCACAAATACTCACACAGAGCACACGGCTGGAATCGACTATTGTTTTATTACATTCACGGCAGCTAAAAAGAACATCGAAACACTAAAGTAATCAATTTATGTAACTTTTATCGAAATACTAATAATGTATTGAAGAATTTTTAATTTGTCATCTGTAACAATGCCTTTCACTGGCTGTGATGCGAGTTGCTGCGCTGCGGCTCGTCCTGCTCCGCTGCGGCGCGTGACGCAGACGTCGCAGTCACGGCGTCACAGATTGTGATGGTCTCATCTCGCTAATGTAGCTCTCGTGGGAAATTTAAAAGTGTTTTTGTTTTAAACACTGAAATATACTCATTTAGTGTCTATTTCAGTGTTTAAAATATCCACAACCTGCAAGAAAAATTTACGCATGCTTATGCGGGCACTCACACACTTGCAATAAAATGATTTTGCAACATAAATCTTGCCGATACAAATGTGACACCCAATAGTGCTCGTGACTTAAATTTAATTAAATTGTGGACTTCCGCAATGATGGATTTCCGCAAAGTAACGCCTGATTATATTAACAATATCATAAAAATATCTTTGTTTTGCATACCGTGCTATGTTTACTGTACTATGCACTTGACTAGTGTTTTTATCGCGTATCTATTAAGTGGTATTCGTTGCCATATCACACCACAATCAGTGACGTAAGGTGACAAGTGACAACCATTTAATGAAATAATCCAACTTCTTTTTAACGTGTTTACTTTGAAAAGTCGGTAAAAAGTTGATTAATTGATATTTCCCGTCCCTAGCTAAAAGCTGATGCGGGCGGCGATCGACATTACTCCTGCTCCTCCCATTCCTCAGGTCTAGGCTTGGACTATATGATCCGGAATCCGGTAGGCCGGGGAAAATTCAGAGCATTGTAAATAGAACTCTGCGATAGTACAATAGAGCTTAAAATCGGACACAAGTGTCGAGTCAAATATCAATGTCACATATGACAGCTTGACACACGACACTTCGATTTTCAATTCCATTGTATTAGCATAGATTACTATTTTCAGTGTTCTAAATTTTCCCTGTCCCGCCGGATTCTGGGTAATATTATAGTCCCAGCCTAACTCGCATAGTCACTTACTTTCGACTATTTTTCCTGTTTTCATTTTGTTTTCGGTAAATTAGCTTCCAAGAATTTTCATTATTGTTACATATTATTAATCTATTTAATCTATCTATTAATTAATTTAATTTAAATAAATCTATGTTGCATATTAAAATAGTTATAAAAAGTATATAATGTCAATGTCTTATTGACAGATGTCACATGCGAAGCCTATTGAGATATAATTAAGTTAGCCAAAACGCTATGTATATTGTAGACGCATCTATGTTTACTTGTCCCATCTCTCCTATATGTGCCAATAAAGAAGATTAGCATAATTGTTGCTGTATCATTGTTACTCGTATCACCACTAACATACTAACTAACATACGAAGACTTGCAAGAGCCAAGACGGCGAGCGCACAACAATTTATAGATGATTGATGAATGAAATTATTAATTAATTTAATTTAAATAAATTAATAGGTGGATGCATAGATAGACGGATGTTTGTTACTCTTTCACGCAAAAAATACTGAACGTATTTCAATGAAATTTGGTCATACCAAATTTCATTGAATGAAAAAGTAATTTAGACTCTATTAAAACATAAGCTACTTTTTATCCCAAAAAGTACAGCATTCCCTTGGGATACCCGATACTATGTAGGAGGGCGGAGCCACGGGAAAAAGCTAGTATTCAAAAAAAATAATACTATACATTGGTTTTTATTATTATATCCAAGATTCATTTCTAAATTATATTTAGGAAAGGAAATATAACTTCATAAATATTGTGTCGATCAGGACGCCATCTATCGTTTCTATTTCTGTTTGAGTAGGCGTTTGTAAGTCTGACTCACGCACGATCGGTTCCGTACAAAACGGCTAACACTCTTTGTGTACGGGAGCACCACTCAAATATTTATTTTATTCTGTTTTTAGTATTTGTTGTTATATCGGCAACCGAAATACATCATCTGTGAAAATTTCAACTGTCTAGAAATGGTTCATGATATGAGATAATAACGGCAATGGTAGACGCATGAAATGTTTACTAAATATTCTACTAAGTTGGACTGTTCTACTGAATGGACATTATCTGAAAGGGTATAAAAGTAGGGTTCGTCTCCTAATCCTCTTTCGTTTTCGAACAGATTGACGTATAACTTGACCTTGTTGAGTCAAGAGTAGGACTGTCAGACTTGCATTTCTATCGGATGTAGTTGACGTACAGCCGTGTCTCGAAACAGTTTTCTTGTGTCTTATGACCTTTTTTTACCCAAAAAATCTTCACACATTTTGGTAAAAAAAAAAACTGCCAGGTTTAGAACCACCGGACCGGCGGTCTTATATCAAACTTTTGGGCCCCTAACGATCTGCAGTGGTCCAATGCTTGTCCTCGAGGACATCCTTTTTCGACATCGAGCTCTAGCTCTACGATATCCTACTACTACAATAAAAGTGAAAGTTTGTGAGGATGATATCGCGGATGAGGATGGATGGATGTGTGATTGGATGTTTGTTACTCTTTCAGACAAAAACTAATGAACAGATTTTGATGAATTTTGGTATGGTAGTAGTTTAAGCTCTGGATTAATACATCGGCTACTTTTTATTCCGAAATAGTACAGTGTTACCGTGGGATACGTATTAACGTGATTGGTGCCGCGAGAAAAAGCATTAGTTAGTACTAATAGTTATATACATATAGACAATGGTACGGAACCTTTCGTGTCCGGCCAAGTGCGAGTCCAACTCGCACTTGGCTGGCTTTATTTTATGAGGTATGTATTGGTATTTTACATAGGTTTGTCTGAACCCAGTAATTATCGCAATCCAGCGAGGAAACTCTTTGAGCCTTCTAGGTACTCTGCCTGGTGGGGACGACCTGGGAGATTTCTTTGTTTTGTAGCATTTTAAGATTTGGAGTAGTTATTATTTTTTTAGTACTTACCTACTTTTATGGTACAATTAATTTTGTTATCATAACATGTAAAAATTGTAATTTGTAAAAAGAATGTAAAATGTATTAAATTGATGTTATTATATTTTTATACCCAGTAATAAAAATACATTCGGACGAGATGTTCCCAAACATTTTATCAGAGGAGATAATATCTCGCCCTAGTGTAAGATTTTAGACCGGGCGAGATGTCGCCTACCTTATATTTAATTAATACCGCCGCCCACAGACACTCACTACACTACTCCAGGATCAGAGGAATGTTGATCTGATGTTGCGCACTTGCATTCCTGGTCCTAAAATCTCCACCCAGCCTTGGGCCTCCGTTAACCTCACTCACTCGGCAAAACAACGCAATCGTTATTTCACGCCAGTTTTATAATTAGGCCGAGGTCTCGTATGCTTTCCTATACAACTTATTTTGAAACATAAACATAAATTGAATGATTTCTGGGATTTAATAATGTCTCCACAAGTGATGTGCTCTACTTCAGTATACTCGATCACTCAACGCAAATGAGGATATCGATAGCTCCGAGATTGATCACGTCACTCACGCGACATTACTCCGCCAAAATTACCATCTCGCGAGAAATATCCATGTCGATAAAATCAAACGGAAAATATCGACAACACAAAAATAGATATTATTCAGTGAAGACGTTGAATTAATTGAGAATGCGTAGCAATAAGTTGTCAAAATTACGAAAACCGGCCAAGTGCGAGTCGGACTCGCGCACGAACGCGTACAAATCGGCAAAAAAATTGCGTTTGTTATATGGAAGCCCCTCTTAAATATTTATTTTATTCTGTTTTTGATATTTGCTATACAGCGGCAACAGAAATACACATTCTGTTACAAATTTCAACTGTCTAGCTATCGCGGCTCATGAGATACAGCCTGGTGATAGACAGACGGACGGACGGGCAGACAGCGAAGTCTCAGTAATAAATCCTTTGGGTACGGAGCAATAAGAAAAAATGAATACAGCGTTCAAGTATGACATCTGCCCAGAATTCGTACACTACTGACAGTTACCCTCGTACTAGCGACTTCATTTATATGTAATAATATTTGCCCAGGACGGAACGGAGAAGGTATTTTTTTAGTATTGACGAACATTGACATTGTAACTTTGGACTATTTTTGTCTCAGAAAATACCCTGTTTATTTGTTATGGATATTGCAGTGTTGTGATGCAGGAACGTCCCAATTGTCTAGGGCCATACACTTATCAAGAAATTTATGGGGTGGCGTCGTCGGGTAAAATGTTTGCGTTCAGTTTTTACGACGACAATGACGATACAACTTCATTGTCACTTCCTCCCCTCCCTCCCACGCCCGTCATTGTCGACTAACTTCTGCATGCGACTTCTTCAGCGTGGACCCCTATCACCCCCTTAGGAGACTAAAAACTACAAAATACCTACTCAATAATTTGTATTTATTTTCTATGATATTACATTTCATGGAAATCGGGACAAATTTTAAATATATATTTCATACAAACTTTCAACCTTTATTTTACACCCTTAGAAGGTGAATTCTAATAAAGAATGAAACATAGTTTCAGGACTTATAAGGATAAGAATACACGGAGCTATTTTTAGTGGCGCCCGCCGCGATTACAGGCCCGCAGCTCCTGTAGAATGCAAATATATATTATGTAAAAAATTAAAGCTATACTCATGACGCGATTTATGCCCGCGGCGTGCGCGATTGTTTGCGGTTGTCGCTGCACCGGCGGGCAACTAGTAGAATCGCGCCGGCCGCGATCACTGCGGCAGCCTCGGTGATTTGCGTCCGCGCGCTCTGCGATCTGTTATATCCCGCTCCTGTATGCTAATATGCTCACCCTAGCTTTTCCATCTGCTGATACTGCATTTCTCCTGTCATCCTATATTCTAAGTCCGAGACTATGGGACACTCCGTTTCCATCTCCCGACCGCGGCAGTTGTTTCTATAATTACTATTTCGTTTTTCTATTTTCATTACTATTTCAGTTTGTGTAATAAATCTTTTTAAAAAAAGGCAACTGTGGTGTGTTATCTAACATTGGTGGCAGCGGCAAGGGATGTTTAAAAACGCATCCCCGGTACGTCTCAGTATATAAGTATTGTGAGAAATAAACTGTGAAAAGTACGAGAGAAATAAACTTTGTTCCAGAACTATATTCCAAAATAAAAGTAAACACAAGTTCGTGTTCCTGAAAAGGCTCAATCTCCACCAAGTGTCCGCGAAATCCAAATAACCGCGAATAATAAATAATTGCTAATTAAAATATCCGGTTAATAAAAACTAATAATAACTAATCAACATCATCGTGCATCCAGTCTACGTGCAGCACCTTATCATCGAGCCTGAGATCGAGTTACGTTCCGAGAAATGCACCAGACGCTTCTTATCGCTGCATTCCTGTGAGTTCTTTGCATTGTCTCTATATTGGTCATTGCATTTTAATTGTTAAATATAATTGAACCTTAAAATACTTTTATAAATTCACACAATTGTTATTTTACTTAATTTTCGAAAAATAAAATGGCATCTAAAGATAGAAATCCAAGTCCAATTAAATTCGAAAGCGTAGAAGCTAATGTCTCCGATGTGGAAGAGGAAGAGGAGGAATCTCAACCTCTTCAATCATTACAACCTTCAGGTCCTTCTACCAGATCTAAAAGGAAGGGCAAAGCAGACCCTCCAAGTAAACCAGAATTAGATTTGAACATATTATTAAAATTTATTAAGCCTTATGATGGTAGCCGAGCTACACTTAATTCATTTTTAGTTAATTGCAATAATGCATTTGATTTAGCATCCGAGTCACATAAATATATTTTACTGAAATTTATATTGTGCCAACTTCAAGGAAAAGCCGAAACGGCTTGTTCAATTAAAGAATTTTTAAATTGGCAACAGTTAAAAGTATTAATTAAAAATCAATTTAGTGAAAGGGAACACTATGCTCATTTACTCACAGACTTACAGAATTGCAAACAAAATCCTACAGAACCTGTAAGCAAATACGCTCTTAGGGTTGAATCATGCTTAGCACAATTATTAACAGAAATTGCCATTTCACATGGCCGTAAAAGCAGAGAAATGTTAGGCCGCACTGCGGCAATGGAAGAGCCTATATAGCTATTGCCCCGTATATCTAATGTAGTGAGATGCAAGTCCCCCAAAACTCTAAACGAAGCAACAAACAGCAATTTTTTAAGAGAAAATTCAATAATTCTTATATAAACAAAAATCCCCAACTTAGATCACAACCCCCGAAGCCTAGTTTTAACACCAATCGTCGCTATCAAAATCAATATTCACATTCCAATTACAATAATCGTTTTTCAAATTATAATAATCGTGTAAATAATAATAACAATCGCGTTTCAAATCCTACTAATACAAATGCACCCCCGATTTGCCGATACTGCAAAAATGTGGGTAACACAATAGACGAGTGTAGAAAACGTGAGTACAATAATAATCGCTCTCAAAATTTTAATAAACCTTATCAAAGGGTTAACTTTGCTTCCTACAATGTCGACGGGAATTTTAATGAACAAAACAATACCGAAGAGGGTTACGATACTGTCGACAATACACCAAAAAACTGAACATAGTCTCGTCCCAGTGTCGTGCGGGACAAATTACTACCAAAACCGACACTTTTCCAACTCAACGTGGTGCAATTCCTAATTCTAATAATTTTATACAACCCCGCGACAAGGGTATGTTGTCTAATTTTTATATGCCAAATAAGGACGATCACGCTGGCAACAATTTACCATCTTCTAAATACACTGACTCCAAATCCACTGTATCATTATCTGACAATTCTAAATCCACTGATTCCAAATCCACTGTATCATTACCTACCAATTCTAAATCCACTAATTCCAAATCCACTGTTTCCAAATCCACTGTATCATTACCTACCAATTCTAAATCTACTGTTTCCAAATTCACTGTATCATAACCTACAAATCCTAAATCCACTGATTCCAAATCAAATGTTTTTGAAATAGTTAATGATCCTACTACGACACTCTTACCATAAGTCCTCGTTGATTTCCCTGTTTCCGATTTTTCACTTACCTTATTAGTGGATTCAGGATCCTCTGTAAGCTTAATAAAAAAATCTTGTCTAAGCAATTATCCGAAAGTCAAACACGAATTCATTAATTTAAAAGGAATTGATTCCTCAGTCGACTCTATACAAACCTTGGGTCATTTTAATCTAAAATTTAAGTTACCTAAATCCACTATTTCCTACCAATTTCATGTAATTGAAAAAATTCATTTACCCTAGGACGGCATAATAGGATCTGATATGCTAAATTCTCATAATTGCAAAATTGATTATGATAAAAAGTTGTTATTATTTTCTAAAACATCTCTTCCATTATATTTCCGTGCGCCTGCCTATATTATTCCAGCTAGGAGCGAAAGTGTAGTCGAATGTTCAGTCGTAAATCCTGAAATCAAAGAAGGATTAGTTTTATATCAATATATTTCGGACAGCTTGTTAATAGCGAATTGTTTATTAAAAGTAATAGTAAAAATATAATCGTATAAATATCAATCGTATAAATAACAATCGTTAACACATCCGAAGAAACAGCTACAATCCAGTCGAACTTAATTTAAATTTGACAGCAATTGATTCGAAAGACTTCGACGACATCCCCTCTGTTCTTGTTAATACGATAGAAAGAACACAACTTACAGATAGCCTAAGACGAACCAGACTAGTACTAGATCAACTTAGAGTATCACACCTTAATGACGAAGAAAAATCAGCTCTCATCAACCTTTGTTCTAATTTTTCCGACATCTTCCATTTACCTGACGAAAACTTGACATACACTAATGCTCTGAAACACGAAATTAAAACGACTTCCGATATACCAATAGACACTAATTCTTACCGATTCCCTGAAGTCCACAAAACCGAAGTTCGCAGGCAAATAGACAAAATGCTGGAGCAAAATATTATTGAACCCTCTGATTCACCATGGTCCTCACCTATATGGGTAGTACCAAAAAAATTAGACGCATCCAACGAACAGAAATGGAGAGTCGTGATCGACTATCGCAAACTCAACGACGTAACAATAGGAGATACCTACCCACTTCCGCAAATTACAGAAATACTTGACCAACTTGGTAATAGCAAATATTTTTTTACACTAGATTTAGCATCCGGGTTCCACCGAATTCCCTTAAATGAGTCTGATAAGTCAAAAACTGCTTTCAACGTCCCAGAAGGACACTACCAGTTTCTTAGAATGCCTTTCGGGCTTAAAAACGCCCCAGCCACTTTCCAGAGGCTTATGAACACAGCCTTATCCGGACTTCAGGGTATCCGTTTTTATGTATTTATTGATGACATAGTGACCTATTCTTATGACCTAGACTCACATATTTTGAATTTGACTTCTATTTTACAAAGATTGCGCAAATTTAACCTAAAACATCAACCAGACAAATGTGAATTCTTGAGACGAGAGGTAGGCTACTTAGGACATTTAATAACTGAAAAAGGCGTTAAACCAAATCCTGACAAAGTCAAATCAGTTACAAATTTTCCTATTCCCAAGTGCCCTAACCACATAAAATCATTCTTAGGGTTAGTTTCCTATTATCGCCGATTCATCCCTGAATTCTCTACTATTTCCAAGCCTCTAACTAATTTACTAAAAAAGAATGCTCCATTTAACTGGGAGAACCAACAACAACTAGCCTTTGAGACATTAAAGTCCAAACTAACAACCGCTCCTCTTCTAACTTATCCTGATTTCACACAGCCTTTTATAATTACTTGTGATGCGTCAAATTATGCGGTAGGTGCTATCATAAGGACAAATTGGTAAAGATCAACCAGTAGCTTTTGCATCTCGCACCTTGAACAAAAGTGAATGTAATTACAGCACTACCGAAAAAGAACTGCTCGCCATACTTTTTGGCTGCAAATCATTTAGACCTTACCTTTACGGGCGTAAATTTCAAATAGTCACAGAACATAGACCAATAAAATGGTTATTTAATCACAAAGATCCTAGTAGTAAACTGCAAAGATGGAGGTTAAAATTAGAAGAATTTTAATATGAAATTATTTACAGAAAAGGCAAACTTAATTCAGCGGCTGACGCACTCTCAAGGTACCCAGTTAATCCAATATATCCTGAGAACACAGAACTTACCAATCCTAATAATGATTCCCAACTATTATCCACTCCACCGAATCCAACATCACCTGCTAATGCTAATAACGCACCTGACTTATCTATGTCTCCAATTGATTTTAATATTGATTTCCCAGAATTCCAACATGACATACTTGATTACTTACCTATGACTGATCACGAACTTCCCGTTGTTGAAGAAAAAGTGGTTCAGCCAGTAGTAGACACTGAAAATCCTAATTATGAAAACATAATACCTACTTACCTTGAACCAAGAACTTCAGCACAACCAAAACCTTCTATATCCAACGACTTACCTGTTGAAAATCCTATTCCTCACAGTGATTCTAATGATGAAAATATATCTACTTACCCTGAACCAGGACCTTCAGTGCAACCGGAATCTCCTATATCTAACTTACCTGCAGCCGACGAAAATTATTCTAAATTCCTAAAATCTCCTACTAGATCTTATAATACCATAATCAATGAACATAATGAAACTCTTCTAAAGTCAACGCAAAAATTATTAATTGTACCTACTTCAATAGACTTAGACGAGTCGGTACCATATGTACAAGATTTATTAAGTAATTGTTCAAATCCTATTGTCGAAGAATTTCTGAAAATGGAAAGAGAATTGTATACTTTTAACCCTTTAGTTATTGAAGATAAAATTTACCTCTTTTTATATTTTAAAGTGAATCATTTCGATGAATGTACTTACCCAGACTTATTCAAAGCTCTGAAGTATACACGTGATCAGATAATATATGTCATACCCTACATCACATCAAGTCGCTGTAACTGACTTTAAAAGTCCCTTTGATAAGTTCTCTTTTGTTAAAATATATAATATGTTAGGATATCTTTTCGATTCCACAAATATTCAATTACACATATATCATAATAGCATTATGTATCCGTCGTTAAGCGAAATAAAAAAGATATTAAAAGATAATCACGATTTACCAATTGCCGGTCATTTAGGATCAAACAGGATGTATAATAGAATCAAAGAAAAGTATTATTGGAAACGCATGCGCGCAGATGCCGAAAACTACGTTAAATCGTGTACTCTCTGTCAGGAAAACAAAGCTTTTAGACAAATAAATAGAGCACCAATGCAAATAACTACTACTTCGACTGCACCATTTCAACGAATGTCAATTGATATTGTAGGTCCATTACCGGAATAGGGTACCGCTAAAATCAGGTTTATAATGACCTTACAAGACGACCTTACAAAATATTCAGTAGCATATCCTGTTAGAACAACAACAGCTGAAGAGACAAGTGAATGTCTTGTTCACTTTATTTCACTATTCGGAATTCCAAAAACAATACTTACGGATCGGAGCACAAATTTTACGGCCGATTTATTTAAAAAGACTTGCAGTTTCCTAAACATAAAACAAATCTGGTCTACACCTTACCATCCTCAGACTCAGAGAGCACTTGAGCGAAGTCACTCGACACTCAAGGAGTATCTCAAATCATTCGTAAGCGATAATCAAGATAATTGGCCTCGGTATGTTTACACAGCAATGTTATCCTACAATACTGCTATCCACACTACTACTAAATTTTCACCATACGAACTCCTATTCGGCCATAAACCATTCCTACCAGATTCCGTCTATACTACCACAAAAGATGCAACATATCCTGAATATGTCAAAATGCTACAACATCGATTAAAGCATGCCCGTGATAAAGCAATAGAAAATATTATCCATTCAAAAGAAAATTCTAAAACTTACTATGACAACAAAGCAAGACCTATGACCTATAAGATTGGTGATTTAGTTTATTTAAAAAACCATTTGCGGCTAAGAAAGGCTTTATCCCCTCAATGGAAAGGCCCTTACAAAATCATCAATGTTCATTGTTACAATACTGTGTCCCTGCAAATAAATCGTAGATATGTTAAGCATCACGTTGATCAAATTAAACATGCGTCAATTCAACCTATAGGATAAAGTTAGATGTAAATTAAGTTAGAGATACCTGAACAATATAAATTTAAGGGAAATGTCTTTCTATTTCAGCACCTCCGCCTTAGCGGCCTAAGACTATTTTCAACAAATTAATTCAAGTCCGGGAATTTATTTTGATCCGATAGGTAGATTAAAAATATGTTCATCCTTTCTAGATATTGTTACTCCTATAGATATATCACATTTCCAATCAGATATAATTAATATAAATTCCATTCTTGGAACATTGCGATTTTTATGTATCAAAATAGAAATATAATTCAACGATAGTTTAGAATGTAATAATGTATTGCAACCACTTACCGTTAGATATAATGATTTAGTGTATGAATATAATTCTATAGATTCACAGATTCCGTAGGTCTGCATGGTTTGGTGGAGTAGGATCCGCTTTCAAAACAATTTTCGGTACTCTTGACGAAATCGATGCTATTAAGTATGATGAAGCAATTCAAGATATTCAATCAAATCAAAAAGCGTTGGCTTCATTAATTAAAGATAATATTTTAATAACAACAACAACTTTATCAAATATAAATGTAACATTAAATAAAATTAAAGTTAATGAAGGCAACCTTAATATCGCTATCGACAACCTCTCTAATAAAATAAATAATATTTCTACTATTTCTAAAAACTTAATAATTAAAACTAATATGATAACAGTATTAAATAGTCTAGAAGCAAATGTTATTACTTTATCTTTTCAATTAGAGGATATAGTCAATGCCATAATGTTTAGTAGTCAAAGCATACTACATCCAGCTATATTACCGCCTAGCTATCTATACAAAGAGCTTGTCGATATCTTCTGTCACTTACCTGCTGATGTAAAATTACCTGTAAATTTAGAATTAAGTGAAATGTTTACCCTAATCAATATTTCTAGAGTATTTATCTATAGTATTAATGGTAAAGTAGTATTTATTTTAAGAATTCCCCTTCTATCTCCAAAAGAATACAATTTATATCATAATATTGCTCTTCCCACACCACATGATGTATCCAAATCTAATTATTTTACTTACGTTGTACCAAATAGTAAATATATTGCAATGACCAATGATAAAACGTCATATTGTAACTTAGACTCACTACAGGAATGTAGGGCCATGAATTCACAAACTTACATCTGCGACGTGACAACAGTATTTTCGACTAGTGAACATCCGAGTTGTGAAAGTGAACTATTAGTGAATATCATAAGTGCTCTAGATCAGTGCAGTGTAAAACAGATAGTGTTCATGGCAAAATTGATATTTGGAAATCCATTTCAAACAATAGGTGGATATATGTACAATCCACATATAGTAAAGTATTAATGGAATGTCGCAACAAAACAAATATTGATTTAAATGTAATAGGCACAGGAATACTTTATGTGCCCAGTAATTGTTTAGCTTACTGTAAGAATACTAAATTAGCTCCTAAGTCCAAAATAATGGAATTTAAAATAAATAAGATAGTATCCAATATTAATATTATAAATGACTCTTGTTGTAATTTTAATGGATTAAATAATGAAATAAATAATGAGGCTCATATAGATTTGCAAGGTTTCGATTTGGACATAATTAATAATGAACATAAATTAATATTAAAATCTTTATCAAAAGAAGCCGATAAAATTATAAATGAACATAGTTTTATAAAGTATGAAACTCATTATTCCACTACTTTAATAATTTTTTCTTGTGCTATTGTTTTATTATGCATTTATAAATGTTTTATCTTAATAAAAAGACACAACTGCTGTCTTCGCATCCTTCCAAGATTTTCTCAAACTCTTTCTGTAAATCCATCTCCAACCCAAGATACATCTTCTTCTCCTTCATCTATTATTCCTATATCCTTCATCTATTCTTCAAGACTGAGCTAAAGGCAAAATGAAAATTAAACACCTAACCTTAGAGTAAATGTCAAACTTCCTTAATTCCGTTTTTCATAAACTTCGTCCCCAAAGTTTAGTCTACCCCCGGGAGGTGTTATATCCCGCTCCTGTATGCTAATATGCTCACCCTAGCTTTCCCATCTGCTGATACTACATTTCTCCTGTCATCCTATATCCTAAGTCCGAGACTATGGGACACTCCGTTTCCATCTCCCGACCGCGGCAGTTGTTTCTATAATTACTATTTCGTTTTTCTATTTTCATTACTATTTCAGTTTGTGTAATAAATCTTTTTTAAAAAAGGCAACTGTGGAGTGTTGTCTAACAGATCGATTGGCGGGCGAAATTCTTATGTTTTGATTTGCAGTCGCTCGTCTTCGGGCGAAAATCGCAACCGCGGCGACTTGTAATCGCGCACATAACGACTCTCGTGAGTTTTGAAATCAAATCGCAGTTCCACGATCGCGGCGGGCGCGACTGAAAATCGCTCCGTGAGTTCTTAGCCTTATAATTCACGATTTCAGATTCAGATTTATTTTAAGAGCATAAACCCCTATTTCATTCCTTTAAGGGTGGGATTTTACAAAATCCCTTTTGAGTGTGCGTCTACAGTGTGCATTAAAACTACTGTCCAAAACCATTAGCGTTTACGGCTGTGCGAGAGTATATTATTGTCACTCAGTGAGGACATCTCCTTTTATATATTACTACATGATGCCCGCGACTTCGTGCGCGCTAAAGGGGAAAGGAAACCGTACATTTTTCCGCAATAAAAAGTAGTCTAGTAGTGTGCCTTATCGTGGTCTATTCAATGCAAACAAACAAACCTTTCCTATTTATTATATTAGTATATATGTAGATATTGATAAAACTGAATAGCTACAGACATGCCTATTATAAAACTGAATATTCAAGTGAGAGAAATCCTCTTTTCAGATCCAATTTTAGTAAGCAAAAATAATTCTATCAAATTCATGCGTCATGTATTTCGTTGTTGTAGGGTAAGTGACAGGTCTGCTGTTCGCTTTGTTTACGTTGAGATTTAATAAGATTTGAACAGAGTAGTTTTATATAATGTAAAAAGAACATCGTACTATGATTACTACCGGGGATTTACGTCTTGCCGCGAATGACGTCAGAGCATCTTTACGAACGCTCGCGCACCGAGAGGGGCCGCACCTTTTTCGTCAGGCCGAGGTTGAGAACGGTCGTGTGCTTAGAGGTCCGAACTATTTAGGCTGTAGTGATTTAATTGTAATAATTATTAATAAGAGTACTGAGTAATATATTGTTATTATTTTTGGTGTATTGTGCATTTTATTAAACTTAAGACTAGGCTGATAAAAATACATTAAACAAGCATTAGTTTAATCTTAATTACGTTAATTGACGAATTATGGTGTTATGTTTTAATGCAAAGTAATATCAACTTATGTCGCTTTCGTTAAAAATTTTAAAAGTTAAAAGTCACAGTCTGATGTGTCCGTACCCCGTACCCCGTACCCCATACCCCGGAGAATGCCCATGGAAATAATTTTAAATAAACTACGAGCGAGGAGTGAAACGTCGGATTTTTATAAAATATTATCTGATGGTGAATAAAAAATGGCCGCTCAGTTAAATGTGATGTAAAAAAAACGACCAAATAGATGCTTTCATAATTATTAAAATATTACTTTGATTAAAAGTAAACTGCAAAATAAACATGTGTGAAGTATATTTTTCTTACTTCGACCTTTTTATATATTATGTCAAATACGTATCTATGGACGCTTTCACACCACGTAAATCTGGTTCCGTGGTAAGTTCTCGAAGGACTTGTGTACCACACAATGGAATATATTTTTATACTTTCTTACTTTGCATATATTTAAGGTTTTTGTTATAAAATACACATATATATCATAACATCTGGATGTATATAATTAATATACATCCAGATACATAGAACTTTTTTCCCTGCACGCATATCATGTCCACCATAGAAATGCGTTTTATCTACACAAATCTAATAATTCGATTTCAATATGGACCGAATGAGAGCTTTCCTGTATCATTTTGTCTATTATCCGTATGTTTTATCTATTATCTGTATATTTTATCCCTAGAAATAAACCATTTCTACGGCGGTTAAGCTACGCGTGCTGGTTAGATTCGAACCCGCGACCTCCGGATTGGGCGCCAACGCGCTAAACACTGAGCCACGCAGGTCGTCATAACAATTTAATAATGAATCAACCGTTTTTGTCACCACTGATAAAACGATTTAAAAAACAAAGTCCTTAAAACATGGAATGAGTTTTAAAATCGATGGTATCTGTCTCACAAAACATCAATTGCAAAAACCCATAAGAGTGAAATAGAAAGCAAATGTCTTTTCGTTCTTTCTAAGGTTGTCCCGGCGTTGGCGATCCTTTGGAGTCCATTTTTACGACGTCGGAATGACCAATTTATGGCACTCGTTATATGGGAAAGCATGTGGGATTGGGAACGATAATAATCGATGTTTCTTCTCTTACTAGTCTTCTTAGTTGGGTCTGTATACCCAAGTTACTACTATGAGCTTCAAACTGTTGCAGGTGAAGTCGTCACTGTCAGTGTGAGGCACCAGTTTAGAACATCCTGTGTAGTGTAGTCTGTATACAGGATGTATATATGTGTATATCACTTGAACCAGCGTCGTGTAGGTTAAGGCTGCCCAACCCTTTCAACAGTCGGGCAAATTGGATGATTTAAAAATCACAGGCGGGCCACTGACCACTGACAGTTCGTACTTTTGTTATTACTTATATTATTATAATATTATAATTAAATAAAATAAATTATAACATTGAGCTTAATTAACTTAAATTAAGGTAGGGTGGAATAAAACAAAAGCAACATTCTGTATGTAATAGCTATAAATACCTACACTGTAGGTAATGGACGTACTGTATCCTGTTTCCAGCAACCTTTTAATTACTAATTAGTTTCTATTTATCAAACAGAGTGAATTTAAACTCATCTTAATTACATTAGTTCACCTTACCATTATCGCCGCCACCAGGTACTAACAAGGTCTCAATGTGACCATGCAACTTTTACAGAACTAACGCAAAGGTTTGTTCAAAGTTGACAGTACCACAACGAACTCAATGTCTTTCGGGAATCGTCGTTTTTCATACATCGTCTGTGATTTCCATAGAAAATCCATGATATTGTCAGAGTGACTTGATGAGTGAATGATGTGATACTATATAGTTCACACAATATTATCCTGCACCTCCGACCTATATGTGTGCAGGTCACAGGTCTAGCTGGGTCGACACTCCACAGCGCCCGCTCGCGCGTGCCCGAGTGCCCGGCGCGGCGTTTGCACTTCACTGTGTCAGTAAACACTCTTCACAAATTCCTTCCTGGACAGTTCAGTTATTCTTTATATAATATTATGTACAGGGAATCCAATGAACACGATCATTGGTCAGTAATAACATTATTTTATTATAGATATAGACATCAGTGGCGTGGGGTTCCTATAACTCCATTTCTACCGGCTTCACTTACAACTTACCTTTTGAAGACCCTCATTCAAATCCCTAAAGAAAACCCGAAGGAGAACATCGTGAGGAAACCCGCACACGGTTGGCCCCAGACGTACTGACCAGTCATTCCTCTGGACTAGGCTGACTGTGTTGTGAGAATGCCGTATGTGCTCGGGTAACCATACGACATTTAAAAACCGACTGTCCCAGGCACTACAGTATTTCAAGAGCGGTGACTTCGCTCGATGTTGCGGCCAACATCTCGTTAACATGTTGGCCGCGACTCCGTGCACGTGATAGGTTCGGCTGGAGAATATCAAAATTAAAAGTACAAATATAAAATTTAAGGATTGATTCTCAAATGCTTGGCTATTCTAAAGGTCAACCGAATAAAACACTGTAGAAATAATATATTTTCAGATCAGTATCAATATATTCATTAAAGTAATATTTAATTAATAACTGATATTAATCTATTACCAGGAATTTATTTACTGATATTTCAATTCGAACATTTAATTGTTATAGCAAATACATTTATCTCAACCTACCCAATTTTATTTATTATTAATTCGGAAAAAACATATAACAACATGTGGGTAGCTATGAGACTTAATAAAAGAATCACTTTCTATTTGCAAAACACTATTAATCTAACGTTACGTTTCCGAACTATAATAAATCACTTACTTAGTACCGAATAATGATTCAGATTCAAAAATAATATGTCCAAACAGCTAGAAATAAATCATACATCAACTAGACGAAATTAGATCGTGAACAATACTAACTTTCCACAACTATACTAATTAATTATTAGAAAACAACATAATACCTAAGGCTATAGCATTCAAATATCAACTAATATAAACACAAGAATTACAAACAAGTACATCACCTGAATATTTCAGCCTCCCGTGTGTGCCCCTAACCGGGTGTGGTTCGACTTTTTATATATTACCCCCACTACCGTCTTGGGGTTGCCACAGTTGCCATGGACCATAATTACTATAGGTTTTAACGACAAATACGTTTATACATTTCGTTTTCACAATTACAAAAGGTAATAACATTAATCATTAAGGCACGTCTCCTGCTCGTGTTTTTTTCGAAATATTACACAGAAAACTTGAAACAAAAACATTTGTTTTCATACACAAGCTGTCTCCAGCTATAGAAAATGTTTTTGATTGAAACAAAACATTTTGTGTATACAAGATCATGAGTTCCGGCGAGGAAGACGTAAGCACTTGCAGTTTTAGCGATTGCAGATGTAGAATCTAGGAGAAAACCTTTACATCAACAACTCATAACCAACTAAGGTTTAATGTTTAACATAGTAGTTATTATATTTGAACGGCACTAATATTGGTGTTGTCAAATATTTCACATGTTCTGTTAAAATTAATATCCGACTTGTGTATTTTATTACCGAGCAACATTAAGTATGTTTGTTTCTTAAGTACAAATATTTTATCGATATTTATACCTTTATACTATAAAACCATATCTAATACACGCAAAAGAAAATCCCGCGGGAACCATACATTTTTTCCGAGATAAAAAGTAGCCTATGTTGTACCCGGGTAAAACATAGGCTACTTTTTACCTATTCTATATCTGTGCCAAATTTAATCCAAATCGGTCCAGCAGTTTCTTAATATTTCAATGCAAACAAAGAAACAAACATATCTTTCCTATTTATTATGTTAGTAAAGAATTTGAAATTTATCATTACATATCTAGTTGTTGTTCTGTCTTAGCCCTGGACTGTAATAAACTAAGACCTACGCCTTAACCTACGACCTATACAAACATCTACTACTATAACCTGCACCTACATCTACACTCTACAGTCGACGCTTGCATCAACAACTACACCTCCTAGTATGGGACAATTCAACGGTCGTTTTTATTTTTCTCCCAGCCATTTCTAATATTTCTCACCATTTAAACCTTTCCAGAACTTCTACAATTATTTCAAGACCATTAGCCAAATATAAGGAGGGGAATATTTAATTGAGCATCAAAGAAAACTAATTTGTGATTAATTTAAAATTTGATACTCTTTTAAATTATATTGGCCACGTAGCTTGATCCACAAAAATTAAAAACGGTCATCAATAGATGTTACACAAAAAATAATAATTGGTCTTTATTTTTAATGATTGATCATACCTCACCAAAAAATATCTTGTTTTGGTATTTTTAGTGCGTTGCTTTGCTTTTTGTTGCGTACGTATTTTTGCAGTCGGGTTTTTTTAAATTTTTTTTATTATTTGTTTTATTTTACATTTTTTAGTTTATCCAACTCACACTTGGTCGATTTAAAGCAAAATATTACTATTTGAATGAATTGATTACAATTCATTTATTTGAATGATTTAATAAAAATAATTGTAATTATTTCTTATTTAATTTAAATACGTGACATAATAGGTATATTTTTGGTATTTTCTTTAATTTCCTTTATTTTGATACCCTACTCGGTATATATAAGTACTAATTCGGTGCCAAAATCCGCCATTTTGTTTTTTTTAATAGCTATCTAAGGACACTTGGGGGTTTGAGACAAATCTAACGGTACCTTAGGTGTTGAAATCCATCCAGTCGTTTGGAAGATACGTGGGAATAAAGGAATTTACAAACATACAATATACGCGCGAAAAATATAACCCAGGTAACCAGTCAGGTAAAAAAGCTTTCTACACGACACTTTTTACTACGACAGTTACTTAAAAAGTATCCTAAAACTGCGCAAAGTTGAATATCACTCTGATGCATAGATATCTTATCTGGCCTGCGTCCAAGTGTGACGACGATCTCTCAGTACCCAGCCTCACCCTCTTCGTGATGTCGCTATTCACGACAGCACAAAGGACATTCAGGACATTTTTTGTTGGATTGGTAGTAAGGCAGTAGGTCAGGGCCAATAGGACAATATTAAGTATTTTCAATAACGTATTTTGTGTAAGGTCGGCAAACTTACAGCAAATACGCTTAGAATAGGGGTGAAACTCCAAAGGCAACTACAAAGGCATCTTTCGTAGTATAGTTGTCGTTTTATCTACAAAACTCTCATATTCTACTAAAAAATTAACTACCTACATAAACAGGGCCTGGCGTTATAATCGCGCTGAACTGTGTCCTAAAACCCAAAGGAAATAAAAAGAGGTCAAAAAAGAATTATGAAATGATATAAAAACATTTTTCAGATATAATTGTGTTGAAATTGCTGAATAGCTGAATATTTTTATGTCGGCATGGCTTTTCATTCTTATGTAAATACAAAGTATTTTCATTCGTGGCTTGGTTTAAAGTTTTAATATTTTTCCAACGGGCGCGCTCCGCGCTGGAGTTCCATATAAAAACATTGTCTGTGTTGAAACCTCTTGTGAACACTGCAAACTTATATGAGCTAATCAAACAATTTCGAAGACGTATATTTGTGTTTAAAGTCTTTAAAAACGTGTTTAAACTTTATGAAAACTTTGTGTAATTTAACTGTTAAAGGTATTCAAAGTCAAAGTTAAAAAATAAATTATTTCGTTAATTTATTCGTTCACTAGACAGTTTTACAATATCTTTACGTTCTAAAAATTGAAATGTAAAGAACGTAAAGATATTGTAAAACTGTATAGTGAACGAATTATTGAGTTGGCTTGTATTGAATTGAGCCACCTTATTATTGTATGCGTATACAGGCCTCCATCAAGCTTATACGATTCTTTTGAACAAATAATGGATCAAGTTCTGACGAAAGTATGTGTCTCTAATAAGAAGATTATTGTATGTGGTGATTTTAATATTAATTTATTAGACTCTAACTCCACCACTGTTAGATTCACATCTTTGTTCAAATCGTATAATCTAATTAATTTATTTTATGAACCAACAAGAATATGTGAAACAACAGCTACTTGTATAGATAATATTTTCACAAATGTCACTCCTTTTAGGAAAGACATAATTAATGTACTTAACTCTGATCACTGGGGACAGCTAGCATCATTTGATCTTAAATGTGATAATAATCCGATAGAAATATTGAGTTTATTCCTGTAAACACAAAACGTATTGAGAAATTTAGAAGTAAACTACTTTCAAGTTTTCAATGTTTGAATGAGTCAATTAATCCAAATGAAACTTTTAATAATTTATTTAAAGTAGTAAAAAACCAATTTGACTCTGTATTTACTTCTAAATCGGTCAGATTTAATAATAAAAGAAATAATTTTAGTAACTGGGCAACTGCAGGTATTATTGTTAGTAGACAAAGATTGTATGACTTGTATAACGAGAAGTCAATGAACAGGAGTGAAGCTTTTAAACTATATGTCAAGAAATACTCGAAGATTTTCAAGAAGGTATGTCAAGCAGCGAAGGTTCTTCACATCAAAGAAAAAATTAAGAACTCTAAAAACAAAGTGAAAACCGCCTGGAAAATAATTGCAGATGAGACTGGAAGAGTCGCCAGTCGCAACTCTAAATTTGAACTTTATATTAATGATAAAAAAGTTAGTTCTGACATTGAAGTTGCGACAGTATTTGAGAAGTTTTCTGCAGACATTCCGATCTCAACTACAAAAAACTTAAATTCATCACCTACAGTTGCCGAAAAATTACTTAGAGATAATGTGAAGGAATGTGATATAAATTTTATTTTCAAAGAAATAGACTCTAGAGACATTATCAAGGCATTTAAATTACTTAATATTAAAAGTACAACTGATCTCTGGGGTATGTCCACAAAAGTTATAAAACCAGTAATTGACATCATTGCCCCTCACCTAGCATTAGTTTTTAATAATTGTATTAAAAGTGGCGTGTTCCCTGACTTGATGAAGCACAGCAAGGTGATGCCTCTCTTTAAGGCTGGGAATAAATCAGACCCAGCTAACTATAGACCAATATCCATATTACCGACTTTAAGTAAAATTTTTGAGAAAATTATTCTAAATCAATTACTTTTTCACTTCAACTCGAATAAATTGTTACATATTAATCAGTTTGGTTTTAGTAAAGGTCGGTCTACAACAGATGCAGGCATCAGTCTTCTGTGCAGTGTATTTGGAGCTTGGGAGAGGTCACAGGATGCACTTGGTATATTCTGTGATTTATCCAAAGCATTTGTCTGTGTGGAGCATGATACGCTGTTCAGGAAATTATACCATTATGGTGTAAGGGGCACGGCACTAAAGCTTCTGAGCTCTTATCTAATAAATAGAACACAGACTGTAGAAGTTAATTTCAAAAGGTCTAATGGTACTTAAATTAAACTAGGAGTACCACAGGGGTCTATTTTGGGCCGTTTTCTATTTCTCGTCTATATAAGTGATCTACCTTATCTAGTTAATGATAAGCATGAGATAGTACTTTTTGCTGATGACACTTCACTAATTTTTAATGTGAAGCGACGACAATCTAACAATGACGAGGTAAATAGTGCTCTCTCAAAAATAGTACATTGGTTTAATGCCAATAATTTACTGTTGAATTCTAATAAAACAAAATGTTTAAAGTTCAGCTTGCCAAATGTTACGCAGGCACAAACCAATATACTATTAAATAATGAGAAAATTAAATTAGTAGACACCACTGTATTTCTAGGTATAACATTAGATAGTAAGTTACAGTGATCACATATTGCTAAATTGGCAGATAAGCTGAGTTCTGCAGCATACGCTGTTAAAAAAATTAGAGAAATTACCGACATAGAAACCGCGCGATTAGTTTACTTTAGCTATTTTCATAGCATAATGTCGTACGGCATCCTCTTCTGGGGAAACGCTGCGGATATTAATACAATATTGGCGCTGCAGAAACGTGCTATACGTTCTATTTATAAGATGTCGACTTTTGAATCTCTAAGGGAAAAGCTTAAAGAAATAAAAGTTCTGACCGTCGCATCTCAATACATTTTGGAAAATATGTTATATGTAAGAAAAAATCTAAACAACTTCAAAAAGAAATGTGATAATCATTGTGTAAACACTAGAAATAAGAACGAGTTAGATATGCCAGTGTTCAGACTAAGCAAAGTTAGTAAATCCTTTAAAGGCCAATGTATACGCTTATACAATATAATCCCAGAAAAGGTTCAAAACCTTCCAATTAATAAGTTTAAAAAAGTAGTTAAAGAACGTTTGTGTGCCAAAGCGTATTATAAAATTAATGACTTCATTCAAGACGGCACACCTTGGGAATAAGGTGGCTCCTTATCTTATCTTATTATGTGTTACATAGACATAAGTAAACATTGTAATAATTTTGATTTTAAAAGAATAATTTTCCATCTTTTTGGTAAAAGATGGCCCCAGACGAGTTTCTTGCCGGCTATTCTCGCTGGGTTAGTTCCCGAACCGGTGGTAGGCATCACGTAGTATCGACGTTCAAAAAGAGTATTTAAAAATTCAAATTTTGAATAAAAATTTTTTGATTTTGATTTTTTTTTGATTTTGATTCAAAATTGGTATTTCTATACACTTTCTGAACGTCGGTCTACATGATGCCTACCACCGGTCCGGAAACTAGCCCGACGAGAAGAACCGGCGTAAGAAACTCGCACGGCGCCACGTTTTAGCAAAAAGATGGGAAAATTGTTCTTTAAAAAAAAATTACAATGTAGTAACGTAATCTATATAACAGAAGTCATAAGTACACAGAACATACTTAAGTACATAGATACAGCCTTGCAGGGGGCCATCTTATTCCCAAGGTGTGCAATCAGTAATGAAATCACTGACCTTATAATAAGCTTAAGCACACAAACGTTTTTAACAACTTTTTTAAATTTATTAATGGAATGATTTTGAACGTTTTCTAGGATTATATTGTAAAGGCGTATACATTGACCTTTAAAACATTTACTTACTTTGATAAGTCTGATCGCCGGTATTTCTAACTTGTTCTTATGTTGGCAACCTTCAGGTTGACAGCTGTCAGCTGACGGAACTGCCATCGAGACGGAGGACAAGTGACAGGAGCTGGAGCTCTTTAACGGCTGTCGAAGACGCCAGAGGCCTCTCCGTTTGAATTCGGGATAGGAACCTAATTACTTTGTTGATCGCATTCTGACCGTTATTTTTGTAAAAATGTGTAATATAACGTTTGATTATTCGTCTCTCTATTTTTATTTAAGGCCTCTAGTATTTTAAATTAACTTTAGAACACAGTCTTTCTAATATCAGAAGTGATAAGTAAAATCCACGCGATGGGTAAAAGGAAACGCGACGCGGGTAGACGTAGACATTATAAGCGGAAACGCGCGCGTTCGTCAAGTTCTAGCTCGAGCTCCAGCGCCAGAACGCCGTCAACTCCGGCGCCAAGGTGGAAGAATAAGGTACAACGTGACTACGGCGAATCTGTAAGTGGCACTAATTCCATCAGTCTTAATAATTTTATACCCGATTTTGATCCCATAAAAGATGACATCGACACCTGGCTCAGTATAATACGATCATACGCGAGCACTTTTTCGTGGCCTGATAAAATGATTCGTTATCAGGCTCTTAATAAACTAAAGGGGTCGGCTAAAGTGTGGTACGACTCGTTGTTACGTACGGAAAGACAATGGCCTACGTGGAATTGGGAGCAGTGGCGCGTAAAATTATCCAGTAGTTTTCAAATACGTAGAAATATGTTGATCTTTTAAAAGATATTATAGATAAGAAACCTGTTGATAATCAATCACTATATGAATTTTATTTTGAGCAGAAATGCAAAATTGATCGTTTGAATTTAAATTTTTCGGAACAAGACATTATCTCCATAATAGTCGGAAATATAGGTGATAATCATATTGGTGAATCGATCGAAGCTAGTAATTTTAAAACCACCGACGATTTAGCCAATTATTTGCACAGTCGTATTTATAAGAAAAATATAAAACAGGAGGGTAGTTTACGCGAATCTCACAATATGAAAGCTTCGAGTAGCCAAGCTGCAGGAACTAATAAAGTCCCCGTTTCCACTAATTCAAACCTTACGTATCAATCTCAGTCCAGTGTTACTCAAGATTCTAGTCGTAAAATAATAAAATGTTATAATTGTGGCGGCAACCACAAAAGGAGTCAGTGTGAAGCAAATAAATGTGAATATTGTGGCAAAAAAAGGCACACACAATCCGTTTGTTATCATAAGAAAAATTTTACCTCAAAGTCTGTAGTAAAACCTGAACAAGAAATTAAATTTTTATCTACTAATCCGCGTAATAAATTTGTTAAATACATTTTTATTTTAAATCACTGCTGTGAGGCATTCATTGACACGGGGAGCAGTTGCTCATTAATATCCGAGTCTTTGGCAAATAAAATTTCGTTATCTATTATCACACTACCTTCACCTGTCGCTTTGCAGGGATTTTCTATGCAAGTTTGCAAATACGTTACCAAAAAGGTAACCGTAAATATTTCTTTAGACTCAATTAGCTTAAGTGATATCGATTTGTATGTTCTAGACGATTTAGTTGGGTGTGAAGTATTATTAGGAAGAAATGTAACCGAATGTTCCGATTTAGTGTATTCTCGTATAGGTAACGAACTTAAATTTCAGTGCGCAAATAAACTCGCTGAGTTTTGTCATAATGTAACAGCGGCAGATTTGGATGCTAACACACATCAAATGGAATTATTAGCTTTGTTTAACGAGTACAGTGATTGCGTTGCCTCTAACATAAAGGAATAAGTACAGTTAAAAATTTTGAGATGACAATAAATTTATCTAGCTCTCAGCCAGTACAATGCAGACCCTTTAGAACCTCCCTTTCAGATCGACAAATAATAAGAGAAACGGTTAATGAACTAGTCGAAAACAAAATAGTGCGCGATAGTAATTCTCCCTATGCTAGCCCAGTTCTTCTAGTCGATAAGAAAAATTGAGAAAAAAGGCTCTGCGTTGACTATAGGGCGCTGAATAAAATAACTATTAAAGATAAATATCCTATGCCCCGGATTGAAGACTTATTAGACAGGCTCCAGGGGCATAAGTGCTTTACATCTTTAGATTTAAAAAGCGGGTATTATCAGATATGTTTACATAAAAATTCTATAGAAAAAACCGCCTTTATTACGGAAGATGGGCATTATGAGTTCTTAAGACTTCCATTTGGATTAGCCAATGCTCCATCTTGTTTCCAACAAATGATGAACAAGACACTAGGCAATTTGCGATTTGGCAACGTCATTATTTATTTAGATGATGTTTATTTAGTTACAGAAATGGTAGAAGAAAATATTAGGTTATTAAAACAAATATTACAGATATTTAGAACAAATGGGTTGACTTTAATTCTTAAAAAGTGCCATTTCTTTAAACATGAATTAGAGTTTTTAGGTTATAAGGTTAAAACGGGTTGTATCATGCCAAGTGATGCAAAACTGGAAGCCGTTAGAAATTTTCCAAAGCCTAGGACAGTCCATCAACTTAGACAGTTCTTGGGTTTAATAAGCTACTTTCGAAAATTTATACGGAACTGCGCGGTTTTATCGGCACCTCTTACAAAGTTACTGAAGAAAGATGCCGTTTGGGTGTGGGATGATAACCAAGACAGAGCGTTTCATATTTTAAAAGATAAGCTTACTTCTGAAAGCGTACTGGCGATTTTTGATCCGAATAAACATAAGACGGAAGTAAGGAAGGCATTGCTGGTATTCTTTCACAGGTCGATGACGGTATCGAAAAGGTAGTACACTACTATAGTCGGCAAACTAGAGAAGATGAAAAGAAATACCATTCCTCTGAGTTAGAACTACTAGCTATTGTATGTTCGCTTCAAAAATTTAGATTATATTTGCTGGACAAACCTTTTAAAACAATTACGGATTGTAGTGCTGTAAGATATGCATTAAATAAAAAGAAATAATTCCGAGAATAGTCCGTTGGGTTTTATCAACTCAAGAGTTTTCTTTTGAAATTATACACAGGGAAGGTTCACGGATGCAGCATGTGGATGCTTTAAGTCGTAATCCTGTGCCATCTGGTGAAAAATCAGAACACGAAATTATCATGTCAATTACAGAGGCGGACTGGCTTTTATCAGTGCAGGTTCAGGACCCTGAGCTGGTCAAAATTAGGGACGTTTTATTATCAGGAGAGGCCGACGAAAATAAATATATTTTTAATAACTATGAATTATTGGGCGGCAAGGTTTACAGGAGAACTAGTCAAGGTCGTAGATGGGTGGTTCCAAAGAGATGCATTTGGCAGATTATTAGGTGCAATCACGATGATTTAGGTCATTTTGCAGTTGATAAATGTGTTGAGCGTATACGTACATTATATTGGTTCCGTAGAATGCGTAATACCGTTAAAAATATATTAAAAATTGCCTTAATTGCATATACTATAAAAATAAAGGAGGTCCCAGGGTGGGACATCTATATTCCTTACCAAAATATGCACAACCCTTCCATACTCTTCATCTCGACCACTTAGGTCCTTTCGTGATAACTAAAAATAAAAATAAATATTTACTAGTAATTGTAGATTCTTTTACAAAATTTGTGTTTCTATCAGCTGTACGTAAAACAAACTCATCGGGTGTGATAAAAGAATTAGAACGTATTTCTATTATATTTGGTAACCCTCGAAGAATTATTAGCGACGCGGGTTCTTGCTTTACTTCTAGTCAGTTTTCTCACTACTGTAAAAATAAAAACATTAGATTACATGTTGTAGCAACCGGTGTACCCCGTGCCAATGGTCAAGCCGAACGGTTTAATAAAACTATTTTAGAGTCTTTAAAAACTATGGGGGCTAATCTTGATGAGGATCGGTGGGATCTATGTGTGAGAGCATTGCAACAGGGAATTAATAGTACGATAAATAAAACTACGCAGGCAGCTCCCAGTGACGTGATGTTTGACTATAGAATACGTACGGATAACGATAGTCTCGCCCAGAACTTGATAACGAACCACTGATAGACGTGTCAAAGTTGCGCGAAGAAGTAGATCTTAAAATTAAAGCCAATGCAGAGGATCAAAAAAGGAGATTCGATAAAACACGAGTCACAGCTACGCGGTATAAGGAAGGAGACTTAGTGCTAGTAAAAATACAGAGTCAAAGTAATGATGGCCAAAGTCGAAAACTATTGCCTGTACATAAAGGTCCATTTCAAATTATAAAAGTCTTAGAAAACGATAGATACGAGATAGCTGATTTAAGAGGTAGCCAAAGAACTTCAAAATGTACAATGGTGTGGCCGTGGCTGAAAATATGAAGCCTTGGATTAATATTGACAATTGGAGTTTGGAATAATATGTAAGGAGAGACCCAAATATTATAACCATGTTGGCAAGTTATTTATGAAAGCTGAATTTAATGATTTTTTTTATATTTGTTTTATTTATTACTTATGTTATTTTATTCTTTCGAAAGTAATGAAGTAAATGGAAAATAATAATTATAATGTATTACTTTATCATGAACTCAAGTTACATGGTCATAAGATTATAATTATTTAAGGTTCAGAATAATTTATTTTGCGAGTCTAGATAGGATACGTTAATCATTGTTGTGTTGTACATAACATTAAAGTGCTATCAATGCTTTACGTCGCATTGGCAGGAAGATCAACTTGGTACGCTTGAGTGAGTGAAAAGCTCTTCAAGTGCAAGTGATCTCTGGCTGTTATAGATATCCTGGATACTCCTAAGTGTGGCAAAGTCTCTTTAGGTGCAGGAAGAAGCGTTGCATGGCATGTGTAAAAGTGTGCAATACTCCAGTGAAATTGACGTCTTAACTCTTAAATGTATCTGACCCCATCTCAATATACTTCCTTTGTGTTTCAGTATCCTATCCAGACTCTGGAGGTGCCTGGGGCAGGCACCGTGTAGTATGGCCGTGTTGGCAACCTTCAGGTTGACAGCTGTCAGCTGACGGAACTGTCATCGAGACGGAGGACAAGTGACAGGAGCTGGAGCTATTTAACGGCTGTCGAAGACGCCAGAGGCCTCTTTCTACGTTTGAATTCGGGATAGGAACCTAATTACTTTGTTTATCGCATTCTGACCGTTATTTTTGTAAAAGTGTGTAATATAAAGTTTGATTATTCGTCTCTCTATTTTTATTTAAGGCCTCTAGTAATTAAAATTAACTTTAGAACACAGTCTTTCTAACACTTATTTCTAGTATTTCTACAATAGTTGTCGCTTTTCTTTTTGAAATTATTTAGCTTCTTTCTGACATGCATGTATTGAGAAGCGACGGTCAGAATACCTATTCCTTTAAACTTTTCTCTCAGAGATTCAAAACATAACATCTTATAAATAGAACGTATAGCTTGCTTCTGCAGAACAAATATTGTGTTAATGTCAGCAGCGTTTCCCTGTAGAAGGATGCTATTTGACATTATACTACGAAAATAACTAAAATAAACTAGTCGTGCTGTGTCCTCATCGGAAATTTCCCGAATTTTTTTGACTGCATATGCTGCAGAACAGCCTATCTGCCAGATTTGCAATATGGGGACCCCACTGTAATTTACAATCTAGTGTCATTCCTAGAAATGCAGTGGTGTCTACTAAGTTCATTTTCTCATCGTTTAATAGTACATTGGTTTATGCCTGCCTAGCATTAGGCAGGCTAAACTTTAAGCATTTTGTTATATTGGAATTTAAAAGTAACTTAATAACACTTAACCAATGCACAATTTTTGAGAGAGCACTATTTAACTCTTCATAATTTGACTGTCATCGCTTCACATTAAAAAATACTGAATTATTATAAGCAAAAGGTACTATCTCATGTTTATCTTTAACTAAATAGATAAGGAAGGTCATTTATATAGATGAAAAAAAGAAACGGGCCTAAGATGGACCCTTGTGGCACATCTAGTTCTATTTTGGTCCCAGTAGACCTTGTAGAATTTATTTCTACTCTCTGCGTTCTATTTTTAAGATAAGAACTTAAAAGTTTAAGTGCCGTGTCCCTTATACCATAATGGTATTATTTTCTGACCAACGTAGCATACTCGACACAGTCCAAATCCTTGAATAGATCACAAAAGACACCAAGTACATCATGCGAGGGATGGGAGGAGCCCAGGCCCCAAATAGAAGACTGATGCTTGCGTCTGTTATGGACCGTCATTTTTTAAACCCAAATTGATTCCTATGTAATAAATTATTTAAGACAAAGTGAACCATCAATTGATTTAAGATTATTTTCTCGAAAATGTTATTGAAAGTTGGTAGTATAGATATTGGTCTATAATTGGCTGGGACAGATTTATTCCCAGCCTTGAAAAGAGGCATCACATTGCTATGCTTCATTAGGTCAGGGAACATACCTTTCTTAATACAATTATTGAAAACTGAGCCTTTGATTTCAATTTAATTGTATTAATTACACTCGACGTGTAAGTAGATACAAATTGGACTCGAAGTATTAAAAAATCTAAATTGGTGTTTATTTCGTGAATCCTGTAAAATATTTTAAGTAAATTTATAAACGAATCAACATAGTATCTATTGTGCTAATTATTTCCACGGATCGATCGTGTATTGTGGGATTCTATCAAAATGTGTTTCAACAAACAACAAGATGGCGCCTACGCATTAAATGCACTGTAATATTTTGTTTTGTTATTTCGTTCATCGTTGGTGTCTGAAACGCCGCGCTCGAGTTTCTGTCATTCTGTGTTGCTGCTCTTACCGGCTAATACTTCATATTAAAGGATTACAGGGGCATACCAGCAACGGAAATATGATTAGTGGCACCTCTTCAAATGATAACTTGGCGGAGGAAACTTTCACATCGCCTGATGGCAAATTGAAACTTGGAAGAACAAATTGAACCCGCTCAGTGTGCAGCTTCAGGAATTCCAAAATACCATAACAACAACAAACAATTAGAAAAATGGTTTTCTAAACAGGAAAATATGATGGCTAGAGTGATCGATGAATTCGAGGAAGTTAAAAAGTCGGTTAAATTTATGTCTGATAAGTATGAAGAGTTAAAGAATAAAATAGCTCACTGCACTGATGACATAGAAAAAATGAAGAAAAGATTTTTATCCATAGAAACCAGTACCACCAGGTGCACCATTTAGAAAGTCGGATTGACTTCATGGAACAGCACTCGAGGCTAAATAATATTGAAATAAGCAACATTCCTGAGAGGCGAAATGAAAACTAAGTGAAATTAGTCACCAAGATTGGGTTGTTACGGGTGAAATTAAAATAAAAGAAGTATTCCCGTGACAATATATATTAAAAAAAAATATAAGGGCGTGGGTAGAAGGCCGAGCTATCTGGTTTAGCTTCTTTGGTGTCTTTGGGTATCCAAGGGTCTTAAAACCACGTGGGAACTTAGCCGAGTCCAGGAGCACGTGGCGAACTGGGACTGCAACCTCTGGTAGCGTCTATCAGTCACCGCTACGTCCGATCGTCTTCGATAGATCGTCCAAGGGTGGAGCCCGATTTCCAATTCGGTTGTCCGGTCCGGAATATCTAGCGGCCTCAGAAATCCGGTAGTAGGAAAATAGCCAATCGTCCTTGATAAGCCTTTATCCGGTATATAGATAGCGGTGCTTGTGCCTGAAACGAAGCTCCCTGAAAATTCACGATGAACGTGTAGGTAGGAGTCCCGTCACACAGCCAGTGTGATTTTAACCCCAAACGATTAAAAATCACGGACTGTGTGGCCATTACAATATATTATATGATATACAGAATAATTAAGGCATGGATACAAATATCCTAATATTTCAACAATGCAAGAACATAATATGAAACTACAAATGATAGCACGTGGTATGGCTAATCAAATAATTGACAACTAATTTTACCAAGATGATAGTTTACATGAAAGAATAATGCGTTTTAATTACAAGCGTGATTTAGCAAATATTCACAACACAGATATTTAAAATACTCACCGTGAACACGGGGTTAAAATATAATTATTATAACGACTACATCTTGAGTTTATAGAAAATTTTATTCTAAAAAGGAAACGTCATTCGAAGAAGTGCTATATATACCCTCCTCCGTCGTCTTTTTTTAAACTTTTGACAACTATGAAACTAAAGCGTAAAGATAAAAAATCCAGAAACCAAAATAAAGTATATTATATTAATAATCAATATATTATGTACTATAATAATACAAATCTACTGTATTTTCATTATTAATCAAAATTTAATAATTATTTTTATGATTAAAGATGGAAGTAAAATCGATCTATGAATCAAATATTAAAGGAAGGCTAACGCCGTTTTAGTGAGGACGTGCGCCGACAGATGGCGATCAGATGACAGATCTATATAAATGAACATCTCACACTGAAGAATAAGCAGTTATTGAGAAGTGCCCGTGATACTGCAAAAAGCAACAACTTTCGCTTCGTATGGATCAAACACGGATGCATTCTTATTCGTGAGTCAGAGACTTCTCATGTTATTACTGTCCGTGATCATCGTGATTTATCTAAGATTACACCATCTAAAAAAGGACTATAAGGTTATTATATAATAATAATTGGTAAATATAAGGTAATTGTAAAAGCTATATATTTACTCCTTATAATTTTGATACCACAAATCATCAATATCATCTGCTTAATTGCTATAATGGGCATATTAAGCTCAGTGGTACTAACTATTCTGTGTTTATGTTTGTAAACCTCATGATGCTGTGCTTATGGTTTAATCTAAGCATAATATTAAAAATAGTAAGAGGCAATTTAGAAATAGTTAATGGAATGCAATGTAGGTGTCTTGTTGTAGTATTAGTGTATTGTATTATTGTGCTGAACAATTTGGCTGAGTTGGTGAAAGGCATAAATTCTCATAACTTATACCAAATTTTTTTGAATAGTGCTGGCAAACTGGTTGCATATTTTACATTCACTATAATTATAGTCAGTTATTATGAACATAAAACAATATTATATCTGTGTAACTATATGTATTATACCTATTTTTTGTTCTTATCATCAGTATTTAGTATTTATGTAATCGTTGAATACAAAATTCCTTGGAATCTTAATAACATGTAATTCACATTTGATAAAAACTTGCTTTAGGACAGGGAATAGTCACACAGTTAGATTGAATGAATCATTACAAGAGCTTAATATAGAAAATGGTCTCTTGGACTCAACACCACAACATTTTGAAATTAATAAAAAATTAATACAGTGTAGGTATGTTCTTATGCATACACATAATAGGAATATTTGCAATTATATACACCAATTTCGTTTTTATTCTATACACTATACAATATTACACATATACAATACTAATTTCAATTTTACCTTTATATTACAATTTTGTTATTTACATACACTTTTATACAAATAAATTTGTTATACCACACCATGTCTAACAGTGTGACAATATATTATCAAAATTGTGGTGGATTAAAAACGAAATTAAATACTTTGTACATGACCGTGTTGTCATATTGCTATGACATAATTGTACTGACAGAGACTTGGTTAGTGCCTGGTATAAGTGATACTGAATTTATTGACGATAGGTATATGGTGTTCCGGTGTGATCGCAACCTTGCGTCCACGGGCAAGCGTGATGGGGGTGGTGTGCTCGTTGCGGTGAGACGCGACCTGCGGCCAGTGCGCCATGTGCTACCCCGCCCTGCTCCTACATCTATTGACTGTGTCACTGTTGAACTGCATACTCGTCGTGGTCAGCGTTACATTGTTCACGGTACTTATATACCTCCTAACCAGAATACTGATACATATTCCTTATACTTGGATACAATTCGTGAATTAATGATGGATAGCTCCGTGTATGATTACTGCATAGCGGGAGATTTTAATTTACCTAATCTTGATTGGGAATTCAAGGATAACCTTTCTATACCGGTTGTCAACGACAGGACCGGTGGTCCTGGCAAGTATTTTGTGCAGGCCCTCTCCTTGCTGGGAGCCTGTCAGTACAATATTCATAAAAACCAAAATGATAGACTTTTGGACCTATTTATATCCAATGTGGATTGCATCTGTTTCGTACCGCCCTCCCCCCTCGCGCCTGAAGTACCACACCATCCATTCTTCTACATATTAACTGATATGTCTATACAGCACACCTCATTACCTCGACGATCTAGCTCTAAATTAATATGTTTCGGTCGTGCAGATTATAAGAAAATTAATGATGATATCTTATCATTTGATTGGAGAACAGTTCTAGGACTTGAATCTGCTAACACAATGGTTAATGTTTTTTATGAGGAGTTGTATAATATTATTAAGCGACATACTCCTATTAAAAAATCTTATGCCAAAGATTCTCCACCATGGTTTTCTCCAGCTTTAAAACATATATCTGTGTCTAAAAAAAGGCATGGATACAATGGAAAAAATATCGAATTATATGTGATTATTAAGTTTTTTCTTTGCTTCGTAGTACGTTTAAAAACGAATCTCAAAAATGTTTCAATGAATACATCAAGAGAGTGGAGGAAGGCTTAAAAGTTAATATTAAATATTTCTGGAGTTATGTCTCCAGTCGCAAGGCTAAGCCAAGTGTGCTAGATAACATATCTTATATGGGTGAAACCTCAAGTAACCCTACTGAAATCTGCAATATGTTCTCTAAATATTTTAATTCAGTATATGAACCATCTACTATTGATTTAAGTAATTGGCAACCACCTACAGTTAATAATGTAAACTCTTGTATCCACATTATGAGTGATATCCATTTTACGAAAGGGGAAATTCATAAGCAAATAATATTATTAGATACCACCAAAGGAACCCAGAAAGGGAAAGGGCCAGATTTCATACCACCCTCCTTTTTGAAACTAACAGCTGATACAATAAATACTCCACTTTTTATTATATTTAACAATAAGTGCATACGGGAAGGAGTATTTCCTAATGTTTGGAAAATTGCTAACATTACTCCTGTGTACAAAGATGGTAATAGATCTCTGGTAGAAAATTATCGACCGATATCTATATTATCTGCCTTGTCAAAACTCTTTGAGAGGTTGGTGTATTCTCAATCGTACCCTGTTTTCCATAAACAAATTATTGAAGAACAACATGGCTTTACCCAACGTAAAGTTACTAATTTCCTACTTTACTGCAACAGTTTATTAGAACATATGGATGAGGTGCAGGTTGATCCAATGTATACTGATTTTTGGAAAGCATTTGACAAGGTAGATCATGAATTATTATTAAACAAAATTGCATTTAATGGGATTAGAGGAAACTTTCTGAGGTGGTTTGCCTCGTATTTTATTAACAGGTCCCAAAAAGTAGTTTTAATTGGATTTGAGTCTGACACTTTCTCTGCGTCATCAGGCGTGGCTCAAGGATCAATCCTGGGGCCATTGCTGTTCATAGTTTTTATAAATGATATTGGCCAATGTTTCAAAAACTGTAAGTTTCTGATGTATGCAGATGATTTAAAGATATACTTGGGAATTAAATCCATCTCAGATTGTGTTAAGTTACAGGAAGACCTTGATAGGCTCTCTACATACTGTTGCCTTAATAAATTACAACTAAATATATCCAAGTGTAGTACAATAACGTTTACAAAGAAAAAAAAAATGTAATAAAACAAATCTACAACCTTCTTGGCTCACCATTAAATCGTGTAGTAAGTGTCCGTGACTTGGGAGTTATTTTCTTAATTAATATCTCACAATGTAACTTATCTCAGTACTCAACATACATACTAGAAGCGCATGTGTGATGTAATGTAGTCTTTTGAGATTACTCTTCTAATTCATATGTGCAAGATTTTATTTTATTTTGCTTTTTTTATGTTCGCAATTTCCAGAATTATTGTGATTCCTGTTAAAAGCAATTAACTGATTTGTGTCTGATAATGTAACTTACTTATAATAAGTGGATAATGATGTGGATGTCACATTTGTTGTTAACATGTAACTGGATAGGATCATATCATAGGTAATTACTTTTTGTTAAACATGTAAACCCTATTCTGTTATAATTTTCATGCAATTAATTTATATCTCACAGTGTAACTTATCTCAGTACTCAACGCACATAATACAAGCGCATACACCACATAGGCAACCTAGTAGTTTGATACTGATCCCAAGACTTCGGTCGTAGGGCTAGGGTGCTTATACACATCTACACACACGGATGCACACACACACACACACACATATGCTGTGTGATGTAATCTAGCCTTTTGAGATTACTTTTCTAATTCATATGTGCAAGATTTTATTTTATTTTGCTTTTATATGTTAGTACTTTCCAGAACTATTGTGATTACTGTTAAAAGCAATTGGCTGATTTGTATCTGATAATGTTACTTAATACCTACTAGTTTTTTCTTTCATTTCGAGTAAACAAAGATGTGTAATATGTGGATAACGATGTGGGTATCACATCTACTTATATGTAACTAAATTCTTTTTTTTTTTAAGACTTTGTATATGTGTGATCACTGTTGGTTGTCCCCAATAAAGAAAATAAATAAATAAATAAATTTGGCAATGATGTCAATTATTGATTTATAATTTTTATAGACATACCCCAGATATCGGTAGTACTTTTAATATTCAGTAATTTGTAGGTGTTAATAATATATCTGGAGTCAATTACTTTAATTTTCACATCACATTCCTTGACATTTTCTGTGAGTATTTTTTTTGCAACTGCAGGTGAAGAATTTAATTTTTTTATAGTTGAGACCTGAATGTCAGCAAAAACCTTTTTAAAGATCGTCGCAACCTCTAGGTCAGAATTGACCTTTTTATCATTAACACTAAGTTCAAATTTAGGGTTACGACTGCCTCTGTCTCTTCCAGTCTCATCTGAAATTATCTTCCTAGTGGTTTTCACTTTATTTTTAGCGTTCATTATTTTTCCTTTTATATAAAGTGCCTTCGATGCTTGACAGACTTTTTAGATTTTTTTAATTTTTTTTTGATATATAGATTAAAAGATTCACTCCTAATTAATGTCTTTTTATTGTACAAATTATATAATCTTTGTCTACTTACTATATTTCCTGCAGTTGCCCCGTTTTTAAAATAACTTTTTTATTATTTAAATTGACCGTTTTAGAAGTAAATACAGAGTTAAACTGGGTCTTAAAGTTTTACATTGTTTACTAAACGCTTTATCTGTGTTATTTAATCCATCTAACTGTTGAATATTTGAAACTAATTTACTTCTAAATTTCTCAATACGTTTTGTATTCACAGGATTATTACAAGCTTTACCTCAGGGTTATTTTCACAATCAATATTAAATGAAGCAAACTGTCCACAGTGATCTAAGCCTCATCAGACCTATGCACATTCATTTTTTTTTTTTTCAAGGAGTAATATTGATGAAAATGTTATCAATACAAGTAGCTGTTGTATCACATATTGAACTTGTCGGTTCATAGAATAAATTAATGAGGTTATACGATTTTAATAATGATGTGAATCTAACAGTGGTGGAGTTTGAGTCCAATAAGTTAATGTTGAATAACATACAATAATCTTTTAGTTAGATGCACATATTTTTGTCAACACTTGTTCCATGATTTGTTCAAAGGAATCGTATAAACCTGATGGAGGCCTGTATACGCTTATATTAATAAGGTGGCTCATATCAACATAGACACTGCTCATTAAAAGTAGTGGTCGGCTTAGCCAATTCTTGGGCTTGTCGTAATACTAAAAAAATTAATAGCCATTTAGCTATGCGTCGAGTAAATAAAAACTGTGATAAGAAATGCTTATCATATCTTGTATTATTGAATCTAAAACTTAAAATATTATTAATAACAACCACATCTTTTTGTGGTTGAGTGTTACTTAAAATTATAGAATTTTGATTCGTAACATTATACAGTAGGCTGTTTAATTTAATTAAACCTAATATAATTTTCGTAACTCTCGTGTGGGAGTCTTTTAATGTAAGGAAAGGTAATGATAAAAAAACAATAAGTTTCGTAACATTTTCTTTGTTACTCAAATTATCTATGTAATCTGTCATCTGTTTTTTGTTTATGTTTCCTCTTCTCCCAGCTAATATAAATATAGTTGTGTTAGGGCAATAAGTAGCATTAACTGCCCGGCTAACTATTTGTTCATAAGATGCCCCGGGCAAACACTTACTTACTTAGATACTTGTTGTCCTTTACACAAATTATTTAGGTATACACCATAGCCTCACACAGTAGATACAAATTAATCCGGCCTCTGAGATAGGTGTAGATAACTTATTATAGTATTTTTTTGAGGATTCAGTATCAGATGATCTCAACTCTGAACAGATGACTGAACTTTTACTATCATGCCATGATTGACCTATATTTTTGAGACATTGACAATTATTGTTAATAATGGAGTTTACTCGTTCGTCATTATAGTGGTCAATGTCTATTATGTTATTTATAGCAGATATGTGTGCAGTGATTTCTTTTTGTGCTAATTAATATTTAATTTTAATTTGAGTTAAGTTTTAAGGAGTTGTGTAATTCTAAAATTTCAGACTGAAGGCTACATACATCCGTCTCATAGTCAATCCTAGTGTTTTTTAACTCCTGGTAGCAGCTTAATAATTGCTTTTTATTAATATTTTCTTTTTAGAAATATTTTAAGCGGCTTTACAAATTTCTGGTTTTTTGTACAGAATATATATCTATATATAGCGTTGGGAGCTGTACTAGTATAAACTGTGACACAGCTCCCAGCGTCCTCCACTCTGTTACATATAATATACCTACTTAAAACAGAAAATCAGAAGGTAGACAAAAACACTCCAGTTAGTACTACATACTTTGTTTAACTGAATAATTTAAAACAGTGAACACTATAATATTTGGTAACATATATACCCACGACACATTGTAACGTAGTTACATTTCCTTTCTGTAAAATCACCGTTATCTATGATTTGTTTGCTTAATTATTTGTCATTTAGAGGTCAAAGCGCCATCTTTCGGCGCATGACCTTACTAAAACGGCGTTAGCCTTGCTTTAGTATTTGATTCATAGATTGATTTTACATCCGTCTTAAATCTTAAAAAATAATAAGTTAATTTTGATTAATAATGAAAATACAGTAGAATTGCATCATTATATTACATAATATATTGACTATTAATATAATATACTTTATTTTGGTTTCTGGATTTTTTCTCTTTACGCTTTAGTTTCATAGTTGTCAAAAGTTTAAAAAAAGACGACGGAGGAGGGTATATATGGCACTTCTTCGAATGACATTTCCTTTTTAGAATAAAATTTTCTATGAACTCAAGATGTAGTAGTTATTATAATTATATTTTAACCCCGTGTTCACGGTGAGTATTTTAAATATCTGTGTTGTGAATATTTGCTAAATCACGTTTGTAATTAAAACGCATTATTCTTTCATGTAAACTATCATCTTGGTAAAATTAGTTGTCAATTATTTGATTAGCCATACCACGTGCTATCATTTGTAGCTCGGCCTTCTGCCCACGCCCTTATATATTTTTTTAAATATATATTGTCACGGGAATACTTCTTTTATTTTAATTTCACCCGTGACAACATAAAATTTATAATAACCTTTGTATGACAAAAAGCAGGCATAATTTGCTGGTACTCCCCTAGCCCTACGACATAGTGTCTTGGGATCAGTTTCAAATATTACTACTAGGGAGGCAGCTATGCATATAATATTATCAGCCATCAGGTGTTTGCCTGTGTGTGTGTGCGTGTGTATGTGTGTGTATGTGTGTGTGTGTGTGTGTGTGTGTGTGTGTATGTGTGTGTATATATGTGTGTATATGTGTGTGTATATGTGTGTGTGTATGTGTGTGTGCGCGCGTGCGTGAGTTTGTGCGTACGTGCGTGTGTGTGAGAGCGTGCGTGAGTGCGTGCGTGTGTGCGCCTGTGAGTCCGCGTCTGCTAGAGTGTTACAATGTGAACGAGAGTATACTTTCTGTATCTTTATAATTTTTATTCCACAACCATTTCTGTAATTCTTGTTTACATTTGTATGAACTCAGGGAAAGGAAAATTTATCACGCGATTAGCTGTATTATATATGTATATGAGAGCTACATACATAATAATGGCGCTTGGCGACGGCAGTGTAATGCTGGACACTGGGACAAACATTTCTAGATTTTCTCCTTTTATGGAGCATATAATTTTTTAATTCTGGGTCTTTATGCTTACGCAAAATTGTGTAAAATATGAAAAGTTGTCTAACTGTTAGAACGGAGTCCTCTTTATATAATGTTTCACTACTATACCTTCGAGGTTTCCCTAGTATGACTTTAAGAATAGCCCTCTGAGCACGTTCAAGCGGCAGCATAAAAGTAGTGCCAATTCCACCCCAAGTCACAATGCAGTATTGTAATATACTTTGCACGAGGGAAAAGTATACACACAACATTGTTTGTCGATCTGATACAGATCTCAGACTTTTGAAGATAGGAATTAACTTCCTTACTCTGTTTGTTAATGTGTTAATATGAGACTTACAACTAAGCAACATATCATATATGAAGACCAAGATATTTAACTGTGTTAGCTCTAGCGATAGTGGGGCAGTCACAATTATTAGTAGACTGAACACATGTATAAGCTTGTATCTTGTACTCCGAGGGTGGCAGGGTTTTAGCACTGAGCGAAAAGGTAATATATTTCGTTTTATCAATATTAAGAGTCAGTTAAGTAGAATCAAACCACGTCATTATATTACGTAATGCTTCTTCAGTTCTGTTACGTGCTTGTTCCCAGTTATCGCCATGTATGATAAGTGCGGTATCGTCAGCATAGGTTACGATTTTGCAGAAAGGTATGGACATTTTACACAAGCTATTGATATATAGGAGGAATAGGGTAGGTCCCAATACACTGCCATGTGGAACGCCAAAGGTAAGGCTTGCATTACTCACAAAATTTCCCACCTTTACTCGTTGGGTTCTGTTAGCAAGATAACTTGTAAAGATTTCCAGAGCCAATCCACGAATACCAGCTGATTCCATCCTTTTTAGGAGTAGGGGGATAGACACGGTGTCAAAAGCTTTTGACAAATCAAGAAATACCTCTACGACTTTTTTCTTACTGTCCATACGCCTAGCTATAGTTTCAGTTAGTGAGAGAGTAGCATCTTCTGTAGATTTTGTATTCATAAAACCGTATTGATTAGACGCTATAATATTATTTCGATCCAGGAAGTTCTTTAGGCGGATATTTATGATTTTCTCTAGAATTTTCGAAGTTATTGTTAAAACAGATATTGGTCTATAGTTGCAAACAGACAGACAATCACGAGATTTATAAATTGGATGGACCAAGGCTTTTTTAAGTATATCCGGAAATACTCCAGAATTTAGGCATAGGTTGAAAATATGGGTCAGAGGAGGAACAAGTGCATTTTTGGTTAACTTAAAGATTTTGGTCGGAATTTGGTCAATACCAGCGGCAGAGCTATTTTTAAGGTTTGATATAATGCTGTCAACCTCCAAACAGTTTGTTTCCAGTAATGCCATAGAATTTAGTTGGGAAGTAGTGTCGCTAATTTTAGATGATATAGTATTCATCTGACTATTTTTATTAATAATTAGCTAGCTTAGGACCTATTTCTGCGAAATAATTATTTATCAGATTCACTGATTAAATGGGATCCTTACTAACGTTTACCAATTCATTAGAAGTTTGGGATGGTTCTTTCAGGCTTGTTATCTTTTTTATAGTATTCCACATATGTTTTGGATTATTTTTATTTCTTATTAATTCTGACTTCTCGTACTCCATTTTTAACTTCTTTAATAGGTTATTACAGTAATTGCGATATCTCAGATAGGTTATTTGTATTATTTCATTGTTTAAGTTGGATTTAGCTTTAACGTGTAATTTGTCACGGTGTTTTACACAACGCACGAGTCCGGGAGTCATCCATGGCTTAACAAAACGAAGACGATGCGGAATAGTAACTTCTCTAGAATTGTTTGTGATGGCAGATGACACTAACGATATAAATTCCTCAGTCGACTTATTAGGATGCCTGGAGTTATAAATATGGGTGAAGTTAGTGCTTTCAAGAGAAGCGATTAAATTAGGATAATCAATTCTTACTATTTTTTTACAAGTCACATTTTTACTAATTTTACGATAATCAATACTAAAAACTATTGGTGCATGATCTGTTACAAGTGAATCCAAAACTAAAGTGTAGGTATTTCTATCTGTTTTCAGCATTACATGATCAATACAATTATACAATTATTATTACGAGTAGCTACCTACTACTACCTACCTACACGTGAGCTGCTGAAAGACCATAATGAGCCATAAAATCCATATATTTATTGCAGTTGCTATGCCTGTTATCCGGTGAAATTAATATTTCACCGGATAACAGGTTGTATCAGAATTAATATTAATAATATTAATATCGCCAATTACCGCAATAGTTTTTTTAGAGTTCAAAGTAGTAAGAATCAGATCTAGACTATCACAGAATTTTTCAATATTATAATTTGAAGGGGAACGATAAATAGCCAATATTGTACAGTCATTGCCATAGTTTAAGCATAAACAATTAGCATCAGCAACATATGGTTATGTTTTTAATATTAGAGTGTACGTAGATCACCACACCATCATTCTGACTTTGAAATTCAGAGCAAAAGGATGTGTAGCCATCCATTTGGGGTACAACAGAGGCTTTACTCAACCAGCATTCAGTGAGAATGAGTATGTCAAATTTCATATTATGTATTCTATAAAGGAGAACTTGAAATGCATAAAAATTAAATGAAATGCTGCGGATGTTAGTATGAATGACTGATAAACGCCTTTCTGGATTGTTTATGAATTTTGTGATATTTTCAGGGCTGCATTCTGTTGCTTTAGAGACTACAATCATGTCGATACTATTAAAAATATCATCAAAATTATGTAGCATTTGTATAGTATACATCAAACATGTGATATCTTATCGATAGAACAGTATGATATTTCAGAATGCAAGTACAGAAACGGTAGCCATAAAGCACAGAAACAAAACTATCTAATCTTAAATATTCGTGTGGAAACTTAGTGAAAGCTTAGTGAAAGCATAAACCAATATAATGCAATAATAATAGCAAAAATACACGGCAAGGTACCGGTTAAATTGTGTCTGTGGTAATTTGATCTCTATAACACTATACTATAACAAAATATTTTGATACAAAACATTTTTTTGTGAGAACAGTAAGAGATTAAAGTAAAAAATGCGATTGAATGTAAGCATGCGAAATAAATTATTTGAACCTAGTCAATTATTAATTTGAGAAAGCAATTTTTCTAGATCCTCTTTGGTGTCGATACGTATGGCTGGAGCTCCTTCTCGCTTGCGAAGAAACACCTTGTTGTGAGCAGTCCAGCAGAACATGTAATCATTTTGCTTGCCAAATTCACGACTCAGATAATACATTTTTCTTACAGTTTCTGTCAACCTTTCTGCTATAAAAATTGGCTTAATTTCACCCTCGATTTTAAGATGACTAGGTGTTCAGTTTATCCGTATTACTCCTGTTAAATAATTTAACAGAAGATAGAATTTTTTCTTTTAGTAGTACCGAAGAAAAGTCAACAATAATTGGGCGGTTGATGCTTTTGGTAGGCTTTTGTTTTGGTAGTCTGAGAATATCGTGTATTTGAGTCTTTTCGATATGTATATTTATAGTCTCGCCAATTTTCGATACAAGGCTAACAAGATCGTCCTCATTTTCATTTTTCTGTAGCGGCAAGTTACGAATTTCAATGGTGGCCTGCCTTTGGGATCTCTCTATATTTTCTATTTTCATCTGCAATGATTGTATATACGCCAAATGCAACTTTCTTTCAGATTCGATCTTAGAAAGTTTGTCTTTCATTTGTTCTTATTGATTCGAGATAAAATCCATAGATTATTTAATCGCATGGTTTTGCGCTCGTATTTCATTTATACTGGTTTAGAGAGATATCTGTTGGTTGCTCAGTCTATCCATCGATTTTCTTAGCTCATGTATGGCAGATAAATCTTCGTCATGAGCACGCTTGCGTGGACGCTGTCTGTCAGAAACATTAGCTATACCTTGCAGCAACTATGGCAGCGATATCAGAGTCACTGTGGTGATGAGGTGATGTCTTCGGTGGGGTTCTTTTAACAGGCATTTTTTAAAGTTATATTGTATCAGAATTAAAATATGAAGGTAAATTAAATAATAATAATTAAGTAAATTAAGGTCCTTGTATTGTAAATAAACTTGTATCTAAATTAGTGCACTTAAACAAAACACCACAGCGCCGCACCGAAATGTGCTCCACGCTACTTTGTATCACTGCAGTAGGCTGAGGAACCAGGAGCGCAGACAAACTTTGGAGTTTATGCGGTAGTGAAGGCACCTCGTAGCACTGATACCCGGCGTAGCAGCTATGCGTAGCACTGTTTACGTGTCGTAGCACTCGTAGTAAATCTCGGCGCGTCACACTCACAAGCCTTATGCGATCCTAGTATCACAGCGAGAATTAACTGTTTTAAATTACAATAAGTTAAATTAATTTTTGTAACATACACTTCCACACTCGTTCGTGTCCAGAGGGGGAAGAATATATATATGTTGTTAATTAAGTTATATGTTTGTACTTAGAGTAAGTTTAATCATAATGTATTAGTTATGAGTAGGCTTGTGCATATTCATCATATTATTAGCTTCCACTAACGTTAAACCAAAAGAGAAGTTAAACAAAGCCAAAATGTAAATTCTGTTAGTGTCTCACTGGGATGAGCTTTGTATATTGTTACTTAGATCTTATATTGAGCAGCTATCCAAAAATAAATAGTTCATTAGCTATCCACTAGCTAATGAACTATTTATTTTTCTTGAATTTTACTCACGTATTACTAGGTTTATAAGCTTTATTAACTTAAAATCATTATCATTAAATTTTTTTATTTTTTTTATTCAGGAGATACAATTTGATGTATTGTTACAAATATTTATTTTTTCGTAGACAATTACCGCGAATATTTTCTTGCAACCTTGGGGGAAATTCTTGTAAAAATGATCGATTAAATCTCGTTTGGATTTTCAGGATGTCCCGCTCGCACGCGTATGAATATCATACACATGCGAAAAAGTCAGCGCGTTGACCGAACCGAGCTTATAACGAAAATAATTACGAAAATTGGGCCTCTGTACAAACCATTAGAGGTATAAAAGTAACGAAGAAAAGCGTACCCGTAAGTATTCGTTACTATAACAATTAGTACTCGTTACTATAGTATCGTTACGTTACTCGTTACTTCTGATACCTCATAACATGCTATTTTATGTTAGAGCAACTAATCAACATCATACTGTACTAATGCGCTGACCGCGAACAAAGCGGTGTTCGATCAGTGTTAGACACCCGACCCGACACCCACAGACGTAGTGTAACACATAACACAGTGTTACGTCACGAAAATGTTTAGCTAATTGGTCGGTGTATAGAAATGTTGAATAAAATAATTATGTTGTAATTGGACATACTCAGATATTAAAATGTGTTACATATAATAGATGACTTCCACAATACTGCACTGACATTATATTAATTTCGACGCTTTCTAATCTTATTTAAAGCGATGTTATATCCTGGTATACGTAATACGCTACTCCTCTGTGAAAATCTTAGATAAAGCTAAACATTATAACAAAATATAAGATATACCTTTGTGATACCGCCGCCGCCTCCGCCGCCGCCGTCTCTACCTGTCATAACACGAGTCACGACATGTCAATCAGATCCCATCGTAAAAGTTCTATTGTTATGCCTTCTGCTATTGTATAAACGAGTCGGCTGTCGAAGTTATCTTATTGTGACAATATCTTGATCAGATTTGTATTGTGTTGTTTAAACAATCATATTATGTATACTCTATTCAGACCCATTTCATTCCATTTAACCTAAACTTAAACAAAATATTTAATTTAACCAAATTCATGTGTCATTGTGTTTTAATTGCACTCAATCAAATCTGAAATTATACATACCAAATTGCCAATGAGACTGACATAATAGTTGATATATTTATTGATATATTGTAGCACGACGAAAGAAAAATCATACATAGCTTAAAAATGCGCAGATTCCCAGGGATAGCCCCTAGCTAGATAGATTTTTCTCCCCCAAAACTGCATACTAAATTTTATGGTAACACTGCAGACGTTTTCGAGAAACTGATTATATATAATATACAAGACTGTCTCATTTAAAGAATAAGATTATAATATTGTATTCTATTGTTATCTTTATTTACGTTTACAATCAATTGAATCTTAACGGAGTATAGATACGTATACGTGAAATAATATAGAGGTACCTATGAAATTCGAACAAGGCTCACGATTTGCGAAGTTTTATGAGACTCATCGTCTAACATGTACTCCAGTCAAGGTGTTGGCGTATTCCTTACACTAATAATTTAATCCGGTCAAAGCCTCAAATACCTCTCCCACTCCCCCTCGGAGACGTGCCGGAGCCTCCGTGATTTACCGCCTTGTGAGGAAACACATTACAACGAAAGCGGCTAATATTAGATACCATGATATTCTTGGCGCGTTTACGTTTTTTTACCAAATAGAACCAAATCCTACAAAACTAACAATTGTCACAAATAGAATTCTTCTTTATCTATAAACTGGTTAAAATATTATTAAAAATTATGATTTTTAGTGTAATAAAAAGTATTTTCCGGAACTTTTTCGCCAAAAATGTACAAGAAGAGGTTGTGTTTAGGATCATTTTTCTGCTCCTATGTAGCTTATTTTGTTTGTTTACAATATCCAAAGATAACGGATATAATCACCTTAAATTAGATTGAAAAAAATCCAATAATATAAAAAAATGATTTAGAAAAAGTATAATAAGTCTACTCAAAATTTTCACGTAGTTGGCTATTGTGCATGAATACTCTGTCTCGGTCACTGTCTAGATATACCTATTGCATAAACATTTCTAAACAAGTGTTAGCACAGTGTAAAAATATATACTTACAATCCATACTCATCTGTCAAAACAACTGTCAGACAACAAATTCCGTAAACGCGTATTTTAACTCAACGCTTATATCGAAGGTTAAAATAACTCTAAAATAAAAGAGGAAAGATTTGTTTGTTGGTTAATTTGCATTGAATAGGCTCCGAAACTACTGGACTGGTTGTGATAAAAATTTGCACGTATATAGAGTAGACCACGGGGACGGACATAGGCTACTTTTTATCGCGACAAGGTGTACGGTTCCGTCCCGATTTTCTTTTGCACGCACGAAGAGGCAACGAGGGCAACATCTAGTTTAAGGTAAAATAGAGAATCGAGTTTTATATTTCGTGCGAATTTTATCTCTGTAGTCTGTAAGTGTAAACAGGACAATGGCAAGTTTTGAACAATGTATAAGGAAAACTTAGGTAACGCCGCCACTGACATTTCCCGACTTAGAATAAATTTCACCTTGTTTTTGTAAGCTGTGATATTATAACGCACCCGACAATATTATGTATTGTTGTACCGTCGTCGACAAACCCACTGTATCACTTTTCGATCTTATTACTACGGCATAAGGTTAAAAAATGGTACACTAGTTTTGTAAGTGACTGTAGATTATACACGCGACAGACTCTGCACGTGTCGGGTCTATAAGAATAACTTCAAGAGGAAATTGCATCACAATGCTATTTCTTTATTATAACGTTATGCACAAAAGTAGTACAAAGGCTATTGTAGTTTTCATTAGTTTCTATCATTCATCGGCCCCGTTTGATATTTGATCGTCAATTTATCTACATCAACAAATTCATACGTAAGAGCCGGTCACCAGAATGTAAGTGTTCGAAAGAAGTTGTTCTTAGATTTCTTCAACCTAAGAAAATGCAGACGACGTATATCTAGCGGGTATATTCCGTTCGTTCACCGAACACACTACCACAGAGTAAATATTACATATTAACGTACTAATTATGCATAGAACAAAAAAAAACTCCTAAGCAAAATAAGATAATACTACACTAAAAAATAAAAGAAACGAAAAAATCGCCAATATCTGTTGAAAAATGAGCAAGATATGAGCGGTCCAAGTTTTCCATGTTTCTCTTTGTAGCGAAACGAAATTTAATATTATAAACTTTTTATGCGAGTCGTGTAATATGACGTCATGGTACACATCGGATATCTCTGTCTAATTGGCTACTTGAAACAATCATGTCATTGTTGTTTTCTATGATATTATACAAAAAACATACCGGTTGTCTGTAAGGTCGGTTTACGGGCGATAGTTGAACGTGACAACGTCAACAACAACAACAACAACAACAACAACAACAACAACAACAATAATAATAATGAGGTAAAGGCAATGCGAGGTAACGCTGGTACTTGGGTACTTGGTAACGGTACTTGGTAACGATGACGGGCAACAGGTAACGCATGAGTCATGTTTTTTCGTGCGTGCAGCCGGCTCCATCGATTTATAAGACGTTATCACGTCAAAAATATTTTACTTTACGGTTCATCAAACAAGATCGTTGTATTTAAATTATTAGGAGTATAATATATATATAACCTAACCCCTTTATTAATAAAACTATTTACACGACGGTTACGCTAATCTATGTTGCTGTCTGTGTGTCTCTCAAGTGGCTTTTCCAACGTATCAGACAAAGACAGCAATATGGATTAGCGTATCCGTGGTGTAAGTATTTTAATTAATAAGCGGGTAATAGTTTGTTTTTTGAATAATGAGTAAATGTGCAAGATCTGGTATAAGAAATATATACACTCATCTGTTATTTATTAGTGATAAGAAATAAATGATAGATAATATTCACATTGACACATTGAAATAGGTTGTCTAGTTAAGTTGCGCCCTAAGGCTAGCGACTGTAGGCCATCGGCGGCCGTGAGCATAGGCATTTGCCTCAAGCGAAACTGTGTTTTATAGTAATGAAGATAAAGTTTAAAATTAAGTATATGACAGTTATGCTGCTTGCCGCTCTGCTGCCATTTCGGTGGGAATCGGCCCTTAGGGCGCAATTTAACTAGGCAACCTATTTGCAATGTGTCAATGTGAATATTATCTATCATTTATTTCTTATCACTAATAAATAACAGATGAGTGTATATATTTCTTATACCGGATCTTAGACCATAAGTGAAGTCTGGCGATCCAGGCATCTTACTCTATTAGGGTCAATTCACACATAAACGAAACGATACGCGACATGCCTCTGCATTTTTAAGATAGCTATTTAAATTTGAACTTTATTAATTACACAAGAAGATATACGTATCATTGTAAGTGTTTGAGTATCATGTTGCACCGCGCTGCACAGCACGTGTGCAGTGTATGACTAATGTCATACGAAACATATATCTTTTTGTTGTGTGTAAAGTTCAATTTTGAATAGCTATCTTCAATATGCAGGGCCGCGTAGCATCGTGGTGTGAACTGACCCTTAAGAGTACTAGGCTACAGTCGCTCCATGAATAATGACAAACAAAGAGTAGCATTTGATGTAATTAACTGGAAACCTTAAGCCACCATCCCCTGCAACTTGACCCACAGACCCGAGCACACAGGTACGAGCGTTTAGCACCGAGTATTACACTTAAAACGTTCTGAGATTTCAGCTACATTTTATGACTAGAGCTTAAACGCTTTTACCGCTTAACGTGAGCGGGGATTTGGTCATAAGATACACTGTGCATAAAACATATTTCTTTAAACCTCGTATTCCAACAATATAAAACCTGAGTAAATGAAATTGAAGTTATTTGGACAAATTACAAAATTAGTTGAAAATATTATGTGACTGAGATAATTGTCTTTACACATGCCAGTTATCACTACAATAATAACTAAGCAAGAGCATTTCACGTCATGTCTAAGGAGGGCTCCATAGCTACCAACGCGCAATAGGTTTTCTTTGAATTACTTCAAAAGATAGTCTGATTTCGCTCAATATGATTTCCCTAAAGAGTTTTTAGCAAGATATATCAGCATGGAAACTTACAAGTTTATATCTCCTAAAATTTAGAAATGCCATGATCAACTTACAAACCACTTTGGAGGCCGGTTACTCGAAAATGGTTGACTTTGTAAAAAAGTCATGTATGAAACCTTGCCTTTATTTTAAAAGACCTATCCAACAATACTCCACGCAATGGAGTAGAATAAAAAAATATTTTTCATCCCCACTTCACATGTATACACAGAGACTACGGAGAGAGAGAGAGACTAAAATATAAAATGATTATTATTTTATGATGCCAAAACCGAGATCTATACACAATCTATAACTATGCCAAATTTCATCCCTTTATATTCATAATTATAGGAGCTAGAAACGCGGACAGACATACAGACGGACGGACAGAGCGAAACTATAAGGGTTCCTCAAGTATTACGGAACCCTAATAAAGCAGCCATCTCATTGATTACCAGGAAGCAGTAGGAAGTAGAAGAACGGAGTCAATTGCAAATGATAACTAAAATTAGTTATCATTTGCATTTTGATGTATGGTAATGTTTGAATCAAATCTTAATTGTAGATAAGCGGCGCCTGTTGCGGGAGCGATGTATCACGCGGTGTAATGCTGTATTACCTAGTGTAATGTATATGTAGTGTAATATACGATCGTGGCGTGAGGGGAGAGGGGGGGGGGGGTCGCCGGGTGACATGCGTGATGGATGTACCGATTGCCGAATTACGGACGCATTCAGCGGCACGGCTGCAGGCACAGACAGCGTAGACAGAGGCATTGAGCCGTATAATGTAGTTAGTTTAGCGACCAAAAGAAAGTCGTTGCTGCAGTTGTGGTAAAACTCAATTAAAAATGTAACAACAAAACATTAGTACAAATTTTCTACACATGCGGGGGACGTATTAGCTGTGAGCATCTCCTGTATGTGGAGAAAATATCAAAATCAAAATCAAAATTTTTTTATTCAAAATTGGTATTTTTAAATACTCTTTTTGAACGTCGATACTACGTGATGCCTACCACCTATTCTTATCTACAAATAACCTGGTTTTCTTGTTACATTTTCAATTGAGTTTTAATATTTTACATTTTGATTATTTAATTGAGTGTTTTTTTTGTCATGTGTCATGTGTGTAATACGTCTTAATTATCACTTGATATTTAGAGTATCACTCTATGTAACATTTAGTGGGGACTGTCAAATTGGGTCCAATTGTATACAAGTGTCCGGCGAGTACGGTCTGGCCCGCGAGGTGGGCCGCAGCGACCGCCCGACGCACGTGCAGGGGGTCAGACACCCCACCGCGGTGACGGATCGCCCGCCTAAATTCACTTAGCGAACTACCGGCCTTCCTGTTTGTGCCACGGTGACTTATTACCTCTCGAGTGACAGTACGAAAAATACAAAACCATTTTAGTATTCATAGTGACGTTTGATGTTTATAGGTTAAACTTAATTTTATATTTCGATTTACAATATTTATAGGCTGAAAGTTTATATAACGTTACAGATTATACTATTATTTTGCTAAGCGTAGTTGAACTGCAGCATGCATCGCTGCCGGCAGGCAAACACGGCCGCTTGCCCGGTAAGTCGGGCTTGAAGGACCCACATAATATTTATAAATTGTTTAAAACATTTAAAAAATAAAATTATTTCATGTAATTAACTTAAGAGTTTATATTTTATTCAACGTTATTCTCCTTTAGAAGACTTCCTTTATTAACCTATAACCACTGACTTTCGTAATAATATGTCATACGTTATCTGAATTTATTTGTTTTTTTTGTTTAATTTGTGGAAGGATTTTTCTTCGGTTTTCTTGTTACCTTCCTAACAATAAGAGATGCTGTCGATGCAGTTAGGAGTGTTCGTGACGCTTAAACCTTAATAACCCATGTCATACGTACGGCAGTGTAAGCTCCAATTTCACCAACGTCTATTAGTATTAATTGTTTATTTAAATATCATGCCTTCTCTTTCATTGGTACGAGAAACGACGGAGACAACATGATATCTAATCAACGATAAACTTTAACTGGCGTTGGGGAAATTGACATTTACTAGTAAGTGTTACAAAATTTCACGTCAGTGGTCAAGAAATTTTTTCTTCATCTACGCATTATAACCCACTTTAAAAACGGTTAATTTAACGATACTAAGTAAACAAAAAATTGTGTCGCTTCAGTGAGCGCAGTAAACATGTACCTCACAGCTCACAAGTTTCCGAACTTCAGCTGAAGTGGCGCCCCGCCCGCCCGCGCCGCGCGCCGCGCAGACGAACACACAAGAGCTTGTGTGAGAGGTAGTGCGCTGTAAAAGGCTCATTTTATTCTATTAACTGTAATAGTATTTTGATTTTCTATAAACTTTTATAGTACTTAATGCATTAGTGATGTCACCGTAAAATTGTAAATACCGTAAGATTGTAATATAACCTTTATTGTAAGCCCGAACATACTGCTTACAATTTAACACATTGTTTTCCATTACACTATAATGTAGCGAACTGAAACTATTATATGATAATCTGACGCCCGTCAAATTGTCAACTGTCCGAAGGCTGTCTCTGATTGGTCAGTATTGACTCTTGAGTTACACTAACAAATTTATCATTCAAACTTCACTTCTTTGGTTAATCATAGTCATATTATTCTGAACTTTGAATATATATAAGAGACAAAATCCTCTCATTTCCAGTGTATTTTTAACTTAATATTTGAGACAGAGACCCTTAATATTTGTGAACCCAAACTCACAGCAAAATTGACACTATTTAAGGACGCTCGCGAGTCGCGCTGTTCCCTGAGACTTCCACAAGATGCAACTGAACGTATGATGGATGTTCTACATACCTGGATATCATCAACACTGGTTAGTTTATATTTTAATACAAAAATATATTCGGAAAACTGATATTATGTACCTGGGCTGATTGATAACTGGCCGAAACGACGAACTTAAAAAAATGATACGCAAAAAAGGAATATTACATTATATTCTGGCATCTTTTTGAAAATAGAACGCCAAATTTGAATTTAATCGAACGGATGGAATTTGTTTGAGAGGACGTACAACTTTCTCTGTCGTAAATTTTCTTAACAATGGAAAGAAACGAAATTCGTGCGGTGATAAAGTTTTACGTTTTAAAAGAGAAAACAGCAACCTAGATTAAAACCAAGCTAGACAGTGTTTTAGGTAATTCTGCTCCTGCATTGAGTACAATTCACACCTGGGTAACTGATTTTAAACGTGGAAGACAGAGCTGCGAAGACGCCCACAGGTCTGGCCGTCCAAATGAAGTCACGAATCCGGACATGATCAAAAAAATTCACAAAATTGTATTGAATGATCGGCGCTTAAAGTTGCGAGAGATAGCAGAGATGGTGAGCATTTCATCTGAACGCGTTTTTAATATTTTGCACCAACATTTGGGAATGAAAAAGCTTTGCGCGCGATGGGTGCCGCGTTTGCTCACTGTAGACCAAAAGCAACGTCGAGTGGACGATTCATCGGAGTGTTTGGCGCTGTTTAACCGAGATCCTAATGAGTTTTTGCGGCGTTATGTAACAGTCGATGAAACCTGGATACATCATTATACTCCCGAGACAAAAGAACAATCTAAGCAGTGGACTGAGAGCGGAAAACCTGCGCCAAAGAAAGCAAAAACGGTTTTTTCGGCCGGCAAAGTGATGGCGACTGTTTTTTGGGATGCTCGAGGGATTATTTTAGTGGATTATCTGCAAAAAGGAAAAACAATAAATGGAGAGTACTACGCAAGCTTGCTGCAAAAATTAAGTGAAGAAATCCAGAAGAAACGACATTTGGCCAAGAAAAAAATTTTGTTCCACCATGACAACGCACCTGCACACACGTCAATGGTTGCAGTCGCCAAACTCCATGAATTGCGGTTCGAATTGCTACCGCATCCACCCTATTCCCCGGATCTGACCCCGTGCGACTTCCACTTATTCCCAAACCTGAAGAAATGGTTAGGTGGCCAGAGATTTTCATCAAATGAAGAAGTCATTGTTGCCGTGGACGAGTATTTTGAGGGGTTGGAGAAAACATTTTATCAAACTGGTGTAACGGCATTGGAGAAGCGCTGGACTAAATGCATCGAGGTAGAACGAAACTACGTTGAGAAATAAATTTATTTTCAATAGGTTTTTGAAGTTTTTCTTTGTCGGTTCGGAAACTTATCAATCAGCCCTCGTACTGTAGGCTACTTACCTACTTATTATAGTGTATTAACACAATTACACATTTACAATAATTGTATATTTATAATGTCAGTTGGACATATCGACAATAGTTATCGATATGACTCTCGCGCGGGACCGATTCTTTGCAGTGCGCCTGCGCAGAATGCCCGCGATACCGATAATGCACTCGTGCGCTGTGCCACCAGTCGATATTATACCTCGACGCGATGCCTATGTTGTGCATTCGATTTATCGCTTTCGCAAAATAATTTTATGTTTGTTAATTGTTATCCTTCCGTTTATGTACTTTAGTGCTGTGCTTTACTGTATTCGTATATAACATTCCTTCTGTTCCTTCTGAATTTTAAATCGTGTGTGTAAAGTGAGTAGAACTTTTATTCCACTGATTGTGCTGTGTGCGACACCTATTTTCACTCTTCACACTAAAGTACAATATCGACAAAGTTCCTGCTCGACCAGTTTCTAAACATTTTCCTTTACCGATTTGAGGACGCCTCAAAAGGTTTAAACATTAAGAAAGTGACAGCAACGACTGAAGAGGTGGTTGAACTACGTATTTACACATGAGGATGTGTGCGCGCGCACGATTCAACGGCGCTGTCAAGCGATTTTCATCTTACATCTGGTCGAGCGGCAACTTGTTCGATAGTATCTGTAGTAGGTTACACTGTATTTCAATTTAATGCAATACATTAATGCTTTTTATAAAATACGTAATTTTATAAAAAGCATTAATGTATTAATATATACTTTTTATGAAACTAATAAGACTATTTTTTTAGATATGTCCGGACAATAGCCTGTGTTCTGAGTGTTATGGAATGCTGGAAGAACTCCCCGAAAATGTGGCACCACCCGCTCTTATGTTTGGCCACAGGATTAATGTGTGACATGTGTTGGTGTTTATTTCATTATACAATAATAATTAATTTTTTTCATTGTTGAACAATATAATGTATTATCATAATATACAGGAACTGCCTGTTAAACAATCTTTCTTATAATAAGTAGTACAACATATTTTTTTATTAGGTCTTTACCTATGAAATGGCCGTCTTAAAGAAATTCTCAAAGAAATCAGCTGGACTTGCGTTCCCAGTCCTTAAAATCCCCAACCTCCGGTAATCTCACTCCCTAGGCGAAACACAACGCAAGCGTCGTTTCACGCCGGTTTTCTGTGAGGCCGAGTATTTACCCGGTCGAGCCGGCCCATTCATGCTAAAGCTTGGCTCTCCCACATTTTATCACAAAAACCGTGTTATCTAGAGTTGAAATTTCACAGGTGTATTTCTTTTGCCGCTATACCAACGAATACTAAAAACTGAATAAATAAACATTTAAGTGAGGCTTCCATACAACAATCGTGAATTTTTTGCCATTTTGTGCGGATCTTTGCGGGTCGGTACGGTGGGCGGCGACCTCAGGCTGCGGCTCGCGGCGTCAAGCTATGTCGCGCCACTCATCACGCGAGTGACGTTGGCGACGCTACCGCTGCGTAGTGATGCACCGCTCTACGTCGAGAGTTGTAGCGTTACGTGATGCAATGCATTCTGAATTGTCACAATGGCATATGTATCATTTCGTGGAGTGAATAAAGTTCAATTTTGAATGGATATTTTAAAAATGCATCTCCGCGCAGCGCCGCGCCACGTTGCGGTCTGAGCTGACCCTAAAGACGGATTATTTTCGATATATTATAATCTAACGAAAAATGATGCGTTAAATTCTAAGCAGTATGCTTCGGTTCACAATCTTCCGACAGCTTACAATCCCATTAATTATATTACAATATTACGGTATTCACAATTTTACGGTGTCATATATTAGTAACGTTGGTATCGTCGTTAATAAGTTTTGAATTGTGTTATCTTTATAATTATGTACTATGGTTAATTTTTCTTTACTCTAATAAATAAAATAAAATGGATAAGAAGCAAGCAAGCTTTAGGTCTTACCATAAGAATGGAAACTTTATTTTCTACTAAAGTATTATGTGTTGAATGTTTTTCAATAGAAATGTACTATTATACTCCCTTCTGATTTAATGTAAACAAAATAAATTAAATTCGACCAAATTAATGTGTTTATTTATTGCGCGGTGAATAAGTGACATTTATATTTCAAGCATTATAGCGGCCCATATCGAGATTTCACATTCAGATTACATTGAATCGGCACGCAGGCAAAGCATGTCCATTGTTCACATTATCCAGATCTGGAGTGAAGTCAATTTCTCGGCAAAAATATAAGCGATCGCGGTATGTACGGTAAATATTGCTTATTTACGCGCGAGTTGTGCCGAACCAAAGAATATATTATAAGTCTATATATATAAAAGAAAATCGTGTTATTCCTATTCATAACTCAAGAACGGCTGAACCGATTTGGCTGAAAATTGATGGGAAGGTATCTTAGAACCAGGAGACGAACATATGATAATTTTTATCCCGCTGTAAAATATTTTAGAGCGCTAAAAATAGAACTCTACGTTAGTACAATAGAGCTGAAAATCGAACACACAAGAGTCGATTCAAATGTCAATGTCATATATGACAGCTCGACACTTTGGTTTTCAGCTCTATTGTATTAGCGCAGCGTTCTATTTTCAATGCTCTGAATTTACCCCGGCCTCCCGGATCCCGGACAGTATAGTCGCAGCCTAAGGTCGTGTTAACTAGCGTGGCGGGTCCGAGCAAGCAATGGAATTCGGGAAAATTAAAATTTTTGAAACGCAATAACCATACTTCAGATTTTTCTCTAAAAAAATTAAAAAATTTAAGTCCCCCGCCGAGTCCGCCTATCTCTATGTTCGCTTGTGCCATCAGCTTCGCCCGCGTGGGAGTATTTGTGGCAAAAAACTCTTTAGCAAATATACCTACTCCAATATAATAATAGGACAGAGTAAAAATATATTATACTTACGTGATAGCTTTTTGTTATAAATTTATTATAAAGTGTATATTTGTACTCTGTGCTATTACTATCTTGCAGTAGGTGAATACATTTGTTAAATAAGTTTTTTAACACGAACACCCCCACGCGGGCAAAGCTGCGGGCAAAAGCTAGTTACTATATAATATTACTATCGTCTGGCCGACCCGCGTGGAGCCGCGCCGAACCTCACCGAGCCATGCCGAGACTCATCGAGCCGCACCGAGCCAGTTATTCTCGCCTAGATAGTTGAATGGTATCTCAGACCCCTTACCCCTCCGCACTACATAAATGTAGCTCAGTTTGTAAGATTCACTTCCTATTAAGCGACTACAACTTTTTCAGTTTGTTAAAAGATAGTGTTATGTATCCCTAAGTTGTAACGTATTCAATATTCATGTTAATACTTATTTGAAAATTGCAGCGCTCTTGATTCCACAAAACGCATTACATTACATCATATATTGAAGTATGGCTTAGTTCTCTGTTGGGAGATAAAACTGCTCATACAGTATAATCTCGGGCGCTAAGCCGCGGCGCGCTTACTTATCACCAGCGCGGGACGCTGTTGCCTGTTCATTAAACTTACTCTGTCCGTACTCTATAGTACATCGCGAACACAATTAAAACCTTATTGCCATGGTGATAACGTAGAAATGTGGTACACGGTTTGTCGGCGATCGAGCCAGCCCGCGCCGACTTGTTCGGAGATTTAAACTTTGTCGGGGTTTCCATTTCATTGCGCGTCATACTTTGTTACACTTCTCGAGTTTGTTCCACTACAGTCCGCCAAGCGGACGACGAATTTTTAATCTGAACTAACTAGAAACTACACACACACATCAAAATTACCTACATAAAAATTGTACGACGTTATGGAAGTCAAATATTATAATACTTGTTAATGCATTAGTAATATACATAAAAAAAATTGTTTTCAAGTCCTAACCAAGGACAATGCAGGTTGATCACCTCATTGTCTGACGAGAGAGATGATCTATGCGTCGGATATCCATGTAAAAAGTCGGTCCTGCGCCTGATCTCTCGCCAGTCGTGTTGGTCATCCGTCCCACTGGGCTAGGAGAGTAAAGGAAAAGAGAGTGCTCTTGTGTATTGCTCACACACTCGGGCAGAATAAAATAACTCCTGTGTAGCCGTGTAGGTTCCAATGAAAGCGGCCACCGTTACCAACATTGGTGTGGGGAGCTATTAATGCACAGGAAAGTCGAAAGACAAACGAAAGTTTCGAGTTATCTAATGCAAATATTACCTTGACTCTATCAAGACCAAAATATAAAACATAATAATAATAATATGTATCGACGCTTCCACACCACGTCAGTCTGGTCCCGTGGTAAGTTCTCGAAGAACTTGTGTTACGGGTAATAGACAACGTAAATATATATAATACTTTTATACTATATACATATTTAAGATTTTTAATATGTTATACACGTATTTAACACACATCCATGACTCTAGAATATAGAAAACTTTTTTGTTCCTTTGGCGAGATTCGAATCCGCGACCTCCGACTTGAGCACTAACGCGCTCAACCGCTGAGCCACAGAAGATAAAAGATAATAATAAAAAAAACATTATACAAAAAGTTACAAGAGAACACATTAATCACGGCGACCGAATTCCTAATGTTGTAATTAGCCTCAGCCGGCCGACTGTCGGGATATAATCTCAACGATGAGATAAAACAAAACAGACATTAACGATTTATAATTGAACGTTGTTCGCAACTGCTTAAGCCTACATTTCCGTTCTAGAAATTATCAACAATCTATTTTATCAATCTATAAACGTATAAGAATAATTATACTGTTTATTAAAAAAAAAACCCGTCTGCGTTCAATAATTTTGATGTACCCAGTCACTCTCACTATTAAGACGAATCTATGATACCTCTCAAGCTCAAATGCGACAAGCCGTATGGGGTCTAGAGCGTGCTTATCAAATATACATATTATGTACATACATACAAACATACACTTGAAAACATAACCCTCCTTCTGGCACAGTCGGGTAAAAAGAAGAAGAATCCAGATTCTAGAGTATGATCCCGTGTTTATGTTATGTAGGCCGCAAACTATCAGTATTCCAATTTCACATTCAAGAGGTTTTTTGTGAATAAAGTTATAAACATTTTATTATTATAACATATTCACACATTTTTCTTATAACATGAATAGGAATGAATAGGAATTGATGTATTTGGAACATCGCAATGTTACGTTCTTTCGAAATGTCTTTGTATGAAGACGATCATATTTTACGTCTTTTTACGTCGCTTATACAACCATTAAAGCGGAAGTCATATGCAAAGTGAACATTTTTCACGCAAAAAATGTTGATGTAAAGGTTTTGAGAGACAAGGTGACTTAACAAAAACCCCTTGTGGTACACCAGCTTATACAAACTTAATGAACTTCTTTGAAGAAATTAAATATTAAAAATACCTATGAAATGAAAGGAATGAAAATACGTAGTCGAGATGGTAAATAATACACATCTCAAAGTTTTTATACAACTTTAAAGTATAATATTATTTATAAGGGTACTCAGTAAACACGTTGCTTTTTAATAGCATTATTTGCCTCTGAAAATATAAGTTGCCTTCTAAGTTAGGCACAATCAACACGCGTCTGAACAATTTTATCTTAGCCACTTCTCCTCTGTGTCGCATCTAGCGGCACACTTCTAAAATATTAATATAGGGCACCAAAATAGAATTTTATAGCATCTGATTTTGTGGCGTGCATTCAAGCGGCACACTTCTAAAATATTAATATAGGGCACCAAAATAGAATTCTATTAGCATCTGATTTTGTGGCGTGCATTCAAGCGGCACACTTCTTAAATATTAATATAGGGCACCAAAATAGAATTCTATTAGCATCTGATTTTATGGCGTGCATTCAAGCGGCACACTTCTAAAATATTAATATAGGGCACCAAAATAGAATTCTATTAGCATCTGATTTTGTGGCGTGCATTCAAGCGGCACACTTCTTAAATATTAATATAGGGCACCAAAATAGAATTCTATTAGCATCTGATTTTGTGGTGTGCATTCAAACGGCACACTTCTAAAATATTAATATAGGGCACCAAAATAGAATTCTATTAGCATCTGATTTTATGGCGTGGATTCAAGCGGCACACTTCTAAAATATTAATATAGGGCACCAAAATAGAATTCTATTAGCATCTGATTTTGTGGCGTGCATTCAAGCAGCACACTTCTTAAATATTAATATAGGGCACCAAAATAGAATTCTATTAGCATCTGATTTTATGGCGTGCATTCAAGCGGCACACTTCTAAAATATTAATATAGGGCACCAAAATAGAATTCTATTAGCATCTGATTTTATGGCGTGCATTCAAGCGGCACACTTCTAAAATATTAATATAGGGCACCAAAATAGAATTCTATTAGCATCTGATTTTATGGCGTGCATTCAAGCGGCACACTTCTAAAATATTAATATAAGGCACCAAAATAGAATTTTATAGCATCTGATTTTGTGGCGTGCATTCAAGCGGCACACTTCTAAAATATTAATATAGGGCACCAAAATAGAATTTTATAGCATCTGATTTTGTGGCGTGCATTCAAGCGGCACACTTCTAAAATATTAATATAGGGCACCAAAATAGAATTCTATTAGCATCTGATTTTGTAGCGTGCATTCAAGCGGCACACTTCTAAAATATTAATATAGGGCACCAAAATAGAATTCTATTAGCATCTGATTTTGTGGCGTGCATTCAAGCGGCACACTTCTTAAATATTAATATAGGGCACCAAAATAGAATTCTATTAGCATCTGATTTTGTAGCGTGCATTCAAGCGGCACACTTCTAAAATATTAATATAGGGCACCAAAATAGAATTCTATTAGCATCTGATTTTGTGGCGTGCATTCAAGCGGCACACTTCTTAAATATTAATATAGGGCACCAAAATATAATTCTATTAGCATCTGATTTTATGGCGTGCATTCAAGCGGCACACTTCTTAAATATTAATATAGGGCACCAAAATATAATTCTATTAGCATCTGATTTTGTGGCGTGCATTCAAGCGGCACACTTCTAAAATATTAATATAGGTCACCAATATAGTAATTCTATTAGCATCTAATTTTATAACTCAGTATGTTTAAAATGTAAATTATCTTAAATATAAGATTTAATCTCATCTTAAAAATCTCATCTTAAATAGGTAAACTTAACGATCAATTAATGAATTGATCGTTAAGTTTAGCTAATATTATCATCAAATATTAAAGCCACTAATATTACCTAGAAACTATTGAGGGCAGACAAAATAAAATACTTTATTTATAAAAATAAATTTGTGCATTAAAATACCATAATTTTAGTGAGTATTTAAAAAAAAACATTATTGAATTATTAATGCTGGTCGTGCTTTAGTTGGCCTTCCAGGCTTTCTTTTCAGTCCAAGCGGTTGTGCCTTTGCCTCTTATGGCGGCTTTACGAATTTCAGTCTGATTGCAAGGCCTGTCACATGCATGCAGATGTACTTGCGATAAAAGTCGGGACAGTCACAGAAACCAGTAATCCAGTCGGTCTGATTATTTATTAGTGTTCCGTTCAGAAATGAAAAAAACACTTTTTTATGTTTCAAAATGCTTGAATTTTTTCTCAGCTTGATTATTTTTGAGCGAGTCTTTGCCTGGAATTAAATTTGTGTTACTGACTGGTATTGATTGTACAACTCTAATTTTGGTGTCAGTTTTGGCCCATTGATATCATTTTGTTGTGTAGGTATTTTCAGTGTAGAGTTTTTCTTCAAACACTAACAGGCCTAGCGCGCACCGGAAACAACGAAGAATCGACAAAATAACAGATTGAACATGAATACCGTTTGGAGCAAAATAGTTCTTATTGTAAGGCAGCAAGGTCGATGCGTCGTCGTCAACAACATTTCTTTTCTTCCCGAGCATGAACTCACAAAATGGCATCTTATGACAGATAAAGTAGAAACGTTTTCTTAATTAAATGTCAAATAGTTTTACAATAATGTCAACTACTCCACATCATGGCGGTCCAAAACAAATAGTTTCTTTACGTTCAGTCATTTACTTGAAAATTTGATCATTGTTGACAGAAGATTTCCCGACAGCCTTTTTTATATGGCTATTTAGAAAATATATTGACTTCTATTGACGAACGAAAAAAAATTACGTTTGGTGTTTGGACCATGGTGGATTAAGAACTATTTAGCAACGAACTGTTTTGGACAGAATATTTCTTCTTTAAAATTATTTCTTCGGATCGCTATGTAGGATTGATTTCAGATTTTGTTTCGTTGCAAACACCATAATCGTAGTGGCTCTTAATAGAATCGTGATCATCACACTGCCTCTGTATCCGCCTCAAATAGCAAATATATTTCTGCAGCACACTGTACTCTTTTACGCGGTACTTTGTTGCACCTATACAATCGTTTTTCCCGTCCATGGTATCGTGTGTAGTCCGTGCTGCCCACGAATTTTCTGAACTCACGGAACTCGCTCATGGAAGGCTCACGGAACTAGTACATACTCGAAAATTTGCTTTCAAATATATATTCACCTTGATTTTTTTTCGACGGCTGACCTTCTTCTTCTGATTCCTCATCAGAACAGTACAAGGTAATGTTACGGGGTGGTTCAGGATTTAGTTTAAAAAAAAAAAACTATTTTAATTGACACACGAAAATATATTATAAAAAGAACTTAGAGAAATACCTGCACCCGACGGAAGTCCAATTCAATCTCACTAAAAAACTATGTTTTTATTAAACGGAAATAATATAGGTTTCCTATTGCATTAGCTATAATGCAATGGGAAACTCAGCAATTTTACTATACATATGAACTCATGCAACTTGCGATATAACAGCCCCCCCGTTAAGATCGATCATCACATCTCAAAGTGATGAGAGATTACGCTAAGATTAACGCGAGAGATTGGACTTTCGTTTGGAGTATACAAGAAAACAGCTAAATTACAAAAATATTTTATTTACTTAAATTTATTCAAAATACTTAATTAACACAAATATTATTAGGATTTCTTAAGATATAGTTATTACATTATTGTATAAAATAAGTACCAATTATTATTATTGACAATTAATGTATAATATTATTATATCTGCATTAATATTTAAATCATTTAACATTTACATTAAAATTCATGACCTTTTATTATATTGGTTAACACAACATTTATTTTTAAAGGAGTTGGCGTGTTAATAGACGTTTCCTCCAGCACATAATCATTTTTAATACTACAATCATTTTTAATACTTATCCTTAAAGACAACAAGAGATGCTGGATGATCAGTGCGAGACCTGGAATTATGGCACTGATTAAAAATTTCAATACAGCAAGGCGATTTCTTACAAGTTATATTTTTTCGACATTTATACATCAGATATATTATAAATATAATGCTGCTTAATAAGCTTAAAGAAATGTAGTGAATGCCGTATGTCTCTAAGTGAGATGGGTTTTCTAATTTTTTTAACTCATCTTCCATTGAGCGAAGATGGATGCTGGCATGTAGTAATGAGTCAAAATTGCCAATATTTTTTAAACTAGAGTGTGGAAGTTTTGCAAATGTTTTATTAATTTTTGAATGTTTACAACAATCGTCTAGTAATATGTTGAATTTTGACACTACGTTTGTTACGTTACCGAGTGGCGTTTCGCCAACGGCGGTGAACGGTGAACTGAAAATTAAAACTAAGTTTGTGGAATATATCTATAGAACCGTGAATTATTTTAGCTACACAGGAATCAGGGAGTTTAGTAACCACTTCACTTAATAAAGTTGTTTCGCACGTAGGGTTGGCAACGACTGAAAATAAGTCGGCGAGCACACACATAACACTTTTCACTGATTAGCTTACAATTGTCGATGTCCCTTAATAGCGAATAGAACATGCGATCACCTGTTACTGCTACATATGAGCTAGTTGGCTCGATTAGAATGTAGGTGTCTGGTTTCAATATATCATATGGAACTGGTAACGGTATTATATTATAAAGATTATAGGTTTGAGGTAGGACCAAAGGGATGTTGAGGACGAATATTATTTTATTTTGATGATAATAACAAATTAATTTGGAAATATCTGTTAGTTCCTGTATATTTTGTAGCGTTAATGGTACAGGCAAATCATAATGGCTAGGAAGTTTATTTCTATGTTTATCTAATTCATTATATAATTGGTAAGGACTCAGTACAGTCGGGTGTAAAACGTTAAGTTTTGCAAATAAAATAGCATTGTTTATGTCATCGATATCGAAAGATGACGTTAGGACTATAGCTTCTAAAGAATTAGATAAGGAGTTAATTTGAGTTTTTAATGTAAGCTTATCGTTTGTGCTAGAAACCGAGTCTAATATTTTGTGTATTATTTCCATATTTTCTAAAAGATGTTTTTCATTTAAGTTAACTTTCGACATAGAATTATTAAATGATGAAATGGTAGATTGTATAACATGGATATTATCTTTCATAAGATGAGCGAGATGTTTTTCATCCGTCTGTACACTATTTATAGCTTCTGAATATTTGACGGCGTCTTCGGCGTCCAATGTACCGAAGATAGTTTTTAAGATGGATCCTCCTAAATCAATGAGACCTCTTTTAAAACGCTCTTTAGTTTTATCATTATGGAGCAAATATGATACAGAAGAAAACTTGTTAACATTAATGAGATGCTGATTTTTCAGCGCCGAAAGTGAATTAATGCAGTCCGACTGTATCTTGGATGATGTAAGAGAGTTACAAAATACATTTAGGTTTTCTAATAAAAACTCTATTTTATCTAAGTTAGGTTGGATATGACTTATATCTAAATATGCTAAGACTTTCCAGTCGTTATTAGTAAACTTAAGATCTAAGAGCTTATCAAAATAAAGGCTCGGACTACTAATGATGGGCGATACGAAATCTGATCTAGCTAGCGGCGACAGCGCGCATCTGAAATAGAATGAAAGAACTTATGTTACGATTAAGTTATACTTACTATTGTTACTACTAACTTACTGACCTAGGACACTATACTGTGTCGTCACTTGCCGGTTTTATCTCATCCAAATGATGATGAACGTGCTTACGATTAATTAATAGCGTTGCCGTATGATTACCATTTAGTTTTATTATTTTATACGGACCTTTCCACACTGGGGATAAGGCCTTATTTTGTGTGGTGGTGGTGTGGTGGTGGCAACGGACATACACCGTATCGCCAGCGTTGTATATTGGCTTTGTTCGAACATCATAATAGTTTTTAGATTTTTCTTTAGACGTCTGAATATTTTGTAGAGCCTTTTGACGGCTATAATAAAGTCGATGATTTAGTGCTCGAATATAATATGTGCTGTATATGTGTTGTTATCAAGGACGTCTATGCTAGACGGTAAATAGGGTTTAAAGCCAAATAATAGTTCTAATGGGGAGTAACCTGTCGTACTATGCACATTTGAATTGTAAGCTATCATAGCGCTTGGGATGGAAAGGTCCCAAGTGTTTTGATTTTCGCCTATATAGGACCTCAAATATTCTTAGAGGGTAGAGTGGCTCCTTTCTAGCGCGCCACAAGTTTGGGGATGATATGGTGAAGCAAAAATGTGTTTGATACTGAATAACCTTGCTAGTTGCTTAAACAGGTCAGAGCAAAAGTTTGTGCCTTGGTCGGAGATATTATTTTGGGTATTCCCATGTGTGAAATATAATTAACGAGTGTTCTAGCTGTGTCTTCAGCTGAACATGACTGCATAGGATAAGCTTGTGAAAATTTAGTGAGGTCATCTTGTACGGTAAGTAAAAATTTATATTTATATTCATATGTTTCAGGAAGTGGACCGACCAGATCTAAATAGCTTTTTTTCGTTGGGTCGCGATGCTGTGGAGGTTATTATCATCGGAGCCCGATTGGTTTGTCGTAACGGCTTATTAATTTGACACGAACGACAATTTTTTACATAATCTTCTATGTCTTGCCTCATGTTTTTCCACCAATATTGGGATTTGATTCTTTCTAGCATACGAGAGATACCTGGATGCCCAGCGAGAGGTGAGTCATGATTGTCTTTTAAGATTTGTTTGATTTCGCTCGGTGTTGGATATTTTATACAATTATGATAAATATGAATTTTTATATTAGTGGTATGAAAAAGAAACGCAATAATATTAAATATTTTTGTAAACGAAAGTTTAGAGAACAGGTCTGTAAAATCTGATAGTGCTAATTCCTTCTCTTCAGAATACCAGTATTTTATCATGTCTTGATATTCACGGAGGACATTAAATATATCCTTGTAAGTCAATTCGTCAAAATGATTTAATTTAATAAACAAATGTGTGAATACATGGTTATCATTGGAAGTTGAATAATAGGTATGGAGTTCGCGTTCAATATTTCGAATGTTAGGGTCGCTAGTAGATGCGTTTATGATATCACTACAATATGGAATAGATTCGTCTAAATTAATTGACGTTGGATACGCAATTAATTTTATTTTAGTTTTTAATAAACTTTCGTTATGTTCTTGAATAACGGTGTCGAAGGTAACACCGGGTTGTTTTGAGATTTGCAGAAATTGATCGTAAGTTTCAGATATTGACGAAAAATTATGAGAATCGATGTCACTTCCGGGTGACAGTGTAGGGTTACATATTATTGAATTATCAGTTTTATCATCTAGAATGAGTATTGGATAGCGAGGTAATGCGTCAGCGTTTGCATTTAATTTTCCATTTTTATATATAATTTCATAATCATATTCCTCTAGTTTAAGACGCCATCTAATGAGCCTGGATCCGGGATCTTTAACGCTAAATAGCCATACTAGCGGTTTGTGGTATGTTATGATTTTAAATTTACGCCCATATAGATAAGGGCGGAATGTTTTTACCCCGAATAAAATGGCTAAAAGTTATTTTTCTATGGTAGAGTAATTACCCTCGGCTTTGTTTAGAGTTCGTGACGCATATGAGATAGGCTTATCTTTGCCTATTTCTTCTTGAGATAATACGGCACCTACCGCGTAGTTAGAGGCGTCGGTAGTTAGTAAGAAAGGTTGATTAAATGTTAGCTTTGTAGCTAATGTTAGCTTTAAAATAGCCTCAAAAATCACTACCGATGATGCCGTCATACTCTAGACTTACATTATCATTAAATATATGAAATTTATAATTATAAGTGTTATTAGATAAATAAAAATTTACCTGAGATGTACCTAAAGATTCAGAACAATGTTCGATGTTATTGATCCCTTTTATCTTAACTATTTCGCGGGATAAAATATATTTTTGATTTAAGCTGGATTTTTTTATGAGGCTTATGCTTGCACCAATGTCTATTAGAAACCGTAAAGGACGCGTAGATAATTCGGTCCTTAAATTAATGTGAGGCAAGGATATTTTTGTAATGAATGAATTTATCTCATATATTGGAGTTTGAAAATTAGACTCGATTTTATTTTTATTATTAATATAATTTTTATTATATTTTTTTAATGATTGGACGCTTATTTGGGGCTGGCTACCCGTGTGGCGGTCCGACGATTTTGAATTATGGACACGTATTTGGGGCTGGTTACCCGTGTGGTGGTCCGATGACATAGATATATTGGCACTTGTTTGGGGCTGGTTACCCGTGTGGTCCAATGATTTAGAGATATTGGCACTTGTTTGGGTCTGGTTACCCGTGTGGTCCAATGATTTAGAGATATTGGCACTTGTTTGGGGCTGGTTACCCGTGTGGTCCAATGATTTAAAAATATTGGCACTTGTTTGGGGCTGGTTACCCGTGTGGTCCAATGATTTAAAAATATTGGCACTTGTTTGGGGCTGGTTACCCGTGTGGTCCAATGATTTAGAGATATGTCTCAATGATACAGAGGTTCCTGAAGGAATGTGTTGAGATGAATTATTTGATTTAAGATTAGAATTTGTAGATTTTGTCGAAATAGATTTTGTGGAAAATTTTAGGGTGTCTAAATTAGTCGGAAAACGACGGCACTTTTTCGCCGACATATTCACATGGAACTATGAAGTTCGGTGTCGGTGACGGTGGCGACGGCGGCTCGTAAGAAATATGATGCGCGTTCGCGGACTTGTTATAATTATTAGAATGATTATACGAATTACGCTTTTCATGATTATATTTCCTTCTACGACATTCTTTTATGTCGTGGCCACTCTTTTTGCAATATTTGCAGAAAAGGTGGGAATCGGATTGATTATTATTAAAATTGAAAGATGTTGGATTTTGAGGCTTCGAAAAATCACGTGGCGGATGTGAGCGCCTCTCTACACTATAACATTCCGATTCCGTATGTCCTGATTTTCCACAGGTTTTACATTTAGATTTGGTAGTTTTATATAAAAGATTTGTTATCTTTTCCTCTTCGAGGGCAATATTGATTGCATCATTAAGAGACTTAGGATTTCTACACCTAACATTATTACTTATTCGCGGATGAAGCCCTAAGGAAAATGAAAATAACGCTAAATCCTCTGTCATAGCGATTCGACCAGAAATATCTTTTTTTAAAGATTCAGAATTATAGATTTCGGACTGTAAATCAGTAAGACAGCTTTCAACACGAAGCGCAAATTGTGAGACAGATTCATTCAGTTGTTGCTTACACGACTGTAGATCTAGCAATAAGTGATTGTAATGCTTTCTTTCACCAAAATTTTGCTTCAGAAAATATTTTAACTGGTTGAAATCATCGAAAATTTTATTGGAACAAGCTATTTGGGCTTTGCCCTCTAGACGCGATAAAATATATTTATTTAACAATGTTTTTTGAGATTGTGATGCTAGATCCAAGGCGTTTTGGCAATTAGTAAGAAAAGCGGTTAGAGTTTCACGATCGCCTTTATAGGGACTAATAAAATTACATAATACATTAATGGGAAATTGTTCGCTAAGTAAAATTTCTGTCTTCTCACAGCTTTTCTTGCTTTCGGTCGACATTGTAAAATAAATTTAAAGAATACCTAGATAAGGACGGTATGTATGTATATAATTTATTCGATATTTGTGGATTACTTATATACGTGAAGGATTAGAGACTGGTGAGGAAATTGGTAAGTATATTGAAAGACACTCAATTAAAAATAGCTGAAATGTAGCAATAACAAATAATAATATGTTTTACTCACAGGGTTGACAGGATCACCAGGAACTTGAGCGGCATTACAGCAACGACGAGTTAGCAGCAGGTAGCGGCGTGGCGGTGCGTTTCCAGTAACGCAACCAATGTCAGGAACAACAGGAACAGCAGTAGAACGGCGGCAGGAACGGCAGCAGAAACGGCGGCAGAAACGGAGATGCTTTCAGCAGCGATGGTAGCAGGAATCAACGATTGCGGTTGCGAAGTTAGGTAGCGGCTGTGCGTATTTTGCACGAGCAAAATTTCGGGGAGCAGGACACAGGACTGGTCTGCAGGCTTACGAAGTAAGGCTGACTGTCGAGACTCAGTATGCACAAGAGTTTGACGAAGTGGACACAGAAATGATTTGGACACTGTTCAAGATCACACTCCGGAGATGAATTGGTTCATAGAGATTTTTTTTTTCAGCACAGTTTTATTCGCGAACCGTTATGGAATACCAGTGGAACAAAAGCGGATAAATCAATACTGGTATCCCACTTCTGACACCACTGTTACGGGGTGGTTCAGGATTTAGTTTAAAAAAAAAAACTATTTTAATTGACACACGAAAATATATTATAAAAAGAACTTAGAGAAAGACCTGCAATCCGACGGAAGTCCAATTCAATCTAACTAAAAAACTATGTTTTTATTAAACGGAAATAATATAGGTTTCCTATTGCATTAGCTATAATGCAATGGGAAACTCAGCAATTTTACTATACATATGAACTCATGCAACTTGCGATATAACAGTACTTCGTTTTCACTTTTAGACGTTATAACTAATTAAAACTTATCGAAATTTTTAATTTAATTACTGATGAAACAGTTGCAATACTAACACGCGAACGACAATAAACAAACACGGGTCGGTAACTCGTCGGTACACGAATCGAAGGGCGCAAATGGCCAGTCGCTGTCGTCTCTCGCATTCGCGGCAAATCATGCAGTGGCTATTTTCACGATAAATGAATATGAAGTATTATTTTACATGCTAAGTTATAATATATATGATGTCAATTGAATATTGTTTTTTTAAGGAGCTTGTTTGAACACTTTAGCGTGCTAATTCATTGAGCAATGTCGGGGACTTTAGTTCTCTGGCAAATGACATCGTTACGAACTTTATCCGCCAGAGATACCCTCAACATTGCTCTTTCTATCGCACGCTGAGCAACCTTGAACTTGTCAACCAGCCCTACGGTGATTGTCCACGATTCGGCTCCGTATTTTTTTTAAACGGGCAATTGGCCCACCACACTTACCCACCACTGCAACTCCTGTGTAGCCAGGATCGACAGTGGTAACCAACCGCAAAAACCCTTTGATATGATCTCAGGGGTGCCCGGGGGACATGCTAAATCTGTCTTGGAACCCGCATCGAAATTAATCAGAAGATTGTAGGAGGAGTAGGAAGTATTCCAGTTTCCCTCCCCAAGCAAAGCGGGAGACAGCAAAAATTGTGATGACAAAAAGTCAGAATTAAAGGGGAAGCACCACGGGAATAACATGTTTTTTTCTTTTTTGTTATGACTACAAGACAGAATGTAATTAAATGTTTTAATTTATAATATGACAGTTGATTACAATGCATTTATAATGACAAAAAAGTGTTGCATTGGTTCCAATAGTACTTATGACAAAAATTTGAAAGCTCGGAAGTTCTTCGCACAGCCCACGAGATCTTCATAGTACACAACCTTAGAAACACAATGGACGCTGTTCAACATTTCGATTCTTTCGTCATACCAGAGATCACACTCCCAGAGTATGTGATGAGCAGTTTGTTCATAAGGGCTACCTTCGGTCGAACAATCGCATAGCGGAGACGAGACTAATGTAAATCCAAATAGTTTCGCTTTAAAGTTTCCGTGTCTTGTCAAAAATTGAGCGACGTAGTTGTCTATTTCTATCCATTGCTTCGAGAGTCGATCGCGTACCGAAGGGAAGAAATTATATAGGTGACGTCCTTTGATAGTGTTGTCCCACCGTTCCTGCCACTCAGAAATTAGGTTCTGTAAAGAAATATCTAATGGCTCGAATAATCTAGTTATCTTATTACTCTCTTTCGCGCTTAAGAACTCAGGGTTAGTCATTTTTTTATTTTTATAATATAGTGCTGCACGACGCTGTATCTCTAAATCTACTGGTAGGACTCCGGCTAAGACTGGGAGTGCTTCAGTACTTACGGTACGGTATGCCTTACATAAAAATATTAAGGCGAGACGTTGGCTTTGCAAAAGATTACGACGGGCCGCTCCTATTGTAGCCCTATCTGCCCACGCCGGTGCGCCATAGCATATGCTGCCGAGGTACGTCGCATTATAAATTATTTTTAATGTTTTAAATGAAAGGCCCCTTGTCGACGTTGATATTTTTGTGAAACAATAGAAATTCCTTTTAGCTTTCTCACCGGTCTGTATTATATGTTCCAGGAATGTAAATTTATTTTCTAAATTAAGTCCTAGGTAACAAAGTGACTGTTTACGTTTCACATTGATGTTGTTCAGTTTAATGCAAGGAGTTGATATTAATGAACCTTTTAAAAGTACTTGAAAGGTTTTATGTGCTGCAAATTCTAATCGATTTCTGTGGCCCCAACTCGATATTACTTTGAGGCACTTGTTGGCCTTGTTTTCAATTTCAGATCGCGAATTGGCTTGAATAATAAGAAAACCATCGTCAGCATAACCTATCAGAGAGCACAGAGGAGGCAAGGGAACACATAATAAATCATCAAAACTTATATTCCACAAGTGCGGCGATAGTACTGATCCTTGAGGGCAGCCGCGCGTTAAGTTTTTGGAATGTGTGTAATGGCCGAGTTGGAGTTTTGTTACGCCGTTGCAAAAATACGAGTAGGTAAGTTAAATAATAAATATTACGATAGCAGCCTCTGTTTCTTAACTTCAGTAGTAGCATTGGCCACCAGGCATTATCGAAGGCACCCGCGATATTCAGAGATATACTCCTCCTCCTCCTCGATTGCTGCATCCACTGTTGACTTCCCGGCGGTAAATCCAAATTGCTGATTTTCGGCTGAGATTCGGCTCCGTATGTCATTACCGGTAAAACGCATTGATTGAAGGCCCTGGTCTTAAGGGATTGTGTGATCGACGATTCAAAAATGTTCGGGAGCTTCCCGAATGCAGCCCAGCCCAAAAGTATTCTACTACTAAAGTTGTGCCGCCCTAGTTGAATAGTTTGGCCAATACGTATTTATAGGTATTTTTGCACAACTCCGAGAGTACCATTCACGACAACAGGTCTCGGGAGAACGTGTTCATTATACATGACTTTGGTTTTATATTCGCTTAGGCTGTTCTGCTGAATAGCCTAAGTCAGAATATCTGCAAGACCTGAAGAGATGCTTCTCTTTCAGGTCCTGGTTTACATCTATGAAAACAATTTAAAAGACCATTAATCGATATTTCATGGTACGATTCACTTGATGTGGCCATTTGAATCGCTATCTTAAAATGCAGCGGCGTAACGTTACGGTGTGAGCCTATTTCACAATCGTTTTATAAGTATCGGATAGCTTATTTGGAAGTTTTGTCGCTGCTTACTTTATATAGAGCGACATAGACAAAACATGAAAATAAATCAATGCATTGTGTCCTGTGAAACAGCAAGTAAATTAACCTTTAATTAATGTTTGACACTTTGAAACTAAAACTAAATATGAGCAAACCGACAATCCCCCAGTGAAATTCTCTAAGCATGACATCTCCAGCCATACACGTATTTTACTGGACATATTATATATTAGCCAAAAATTGATTATACAAGAAAATACTACTGCAATCTATTGAAAGCCGATAGAACTACGGTATCTACAATCGAACTACGCGTCGTACGCGTACTATCATAGGCCGCACATGCACACATATACATTAAACACAACAAATAATATTGTTTCTTCTTTTACCTGTAATAATAAATCTCGTCCATTTTTTTTACTCGTTTGTCGTAATTTTACAGCCTTTTACAGCGCTACACTGACTTTTAAATTGTCAAATGTAAAACTCAAGTGCCCCACCCTCAAAGCAAGGTCATTTTTAGTCTTGACTTGTCCTGTCCTTAGTATACGTCTATGCCCCCAGCGGCAATTCGACCGACCAACTTGTAACTACTCGATGTTTGACATCTCAGCTGTCACCGACTGTACTCCAGCCACTCGAGCGGCAAATGAAGTAGTTAGTGACTACTAGAGTCCAGTCATTGGTCGTTTCCTAATTTACCCTCTAGTCGCCAGCTATTACTCGCTAATGAGTTTTGCTTTTGTTAGTCAGTTATGACAGCTTGTACCTCACACATTGAGTTACAGATACAGTCGTAAGTATTTTCGGTGTGCTATTTTGGAACTTAGTGCTATAATTATAAGGTCAAAATATTTAAGGTATGCCGGATTTCTTAGGGATTGTGCACATTACATGATTATATGCAGAGGGCTTACCAGGTTACCTGTTAGGTATAAATGCCGAAGTGTAAAAATAAATATAAATAACTTAGCACACGCCGTTATACTGATGGACAAACTCCAACTAAACATGATGACTATGGAGTCCTCAAAAGAGCTAAAATTAGTTACACTCGGCTTAGAATGAACAGAGGACCAACTCATCGACAAATTCAATGAAGTTTCATCAATTATACGACAAATTTCGAAATATCCAAGAGATAACATTGAAACGGGTAATTGAAGGCCGCGGCACAAAGACCACCCGCGGTCCGCTGTTGGGGGCCGGGGGCCTGGAGACCTGGGGGCCGGGGGTAGGTTTGTGGGCCAAATTATTTAGGTCATAACAAAAGCGATATAATCACAAAATACATAATATAATGATAAACTTATTTATGCGTTTATTGTATAATAGGTTCTAAAATCAAACTGCAATATTGTTGATGAGTGCAGAAAACGCTAACGGCGGATGATCTGATTTATTAAACGTTATTGAGTTAGCGGCTAGCGACGCCCGTGTCATTCAATGAATTATCTTCCCACAACGTTGCTTATGTTATTATTTAGAACACTAGATTTCCTGTAAAATTAAGAAGAAAATTTATATCACTCGTGACTTTGTGCGCGAAAGTGAAACGTGCATTTTTCAGCGATAAAAAGTATGTCCCTCCCCGTGGTCTGCTATATGTGTGCCAAATTTCATTAAAATCGGTGCAGTAGTTTCAGAGCCTATTCAATGCAAACAAACAAACAAATCTTTACTCTTTAATATAATAGTATAGATAGTATGGATTTAATTATGAACAAATAGTAAGAACAATAATATTATGTTAACTTTGTTTGCTGGTGCTATCATATATGTCGGTTTGATTAACGTAGGTTTGATATTACGTGCTGGTAACAGGCGCTTCATTATGATAATACAGTGGCGTCAGCTGAGTGCGCACTAATGAACACCTAATGAGAGTTCAAGTGTGCGTCTTGTGTACATGAGCTGAATATTCAGCGGAATATAATATTTGTATACGCGGTTTCTGTTGAGACTTGGGGTTAACTTACTTACGTTAACTTACCCCTGTGGCTCAGTGGTTCAGCGCGTTGGTGCTCAAGCCGGGGGTCGCGGGTACGAATCCCGCCGAAGGAACAAAAAGTTTTTCTGAGTTCCTGGGTCATGGATGTGTATTAAATATGTGTATAATATAATAAAAATCTTAAATGTATGTATAGTATAAAAGTATTAAATATACTTCCCGTTTTCTGGTACCTGTAACACAAGTCTACGGATACTTAGCACGGGGCCAGATTAACGTGGTGTGAAGCGTCCATAGATATTTATTTATTTATTATTATTTATTTAACTCCATAATACGGGAGTTGAGATTTTACAACATGAAAAAATTTATTTTTTTGATGAAACAATGGGGTATTACAACTCAATGAAACTAAAAAAATTGATTTTTATTATATACAAAAGTTCTGAAATTACGTCCATTTCAAAGGATGTAAAAAGTTGTAATATCTTTTTACATAATAATTAAAAAATAGTGCATAATTAGTTTACTTACGTAACAGGGGCGACACTCTCTACAAATGACAGCTCGAGAACCTGCGAATGTCAGCCATGGTGACGTAAGGTTGACACCAAAATAATATTAAACGTCGCGTCAGACTCATATCATAAATATTATTCATTTATACTGTTTATTATGTCAAAGTACGAAACGACCAGCGGCCAGCCCCGTGAACGAAAATCCTCCACATTCGCCCAGCCACGCACACCACGCACACACAGCCGCGAGCTGTCATTCGTGTAAATCGGTGGAATGACGATTCTTTACGTTAGTAATATATATTCTTTGCTTACGTCAAATACAAAATCAGCCAGTATGAACATAAAGGCACAAACTTCGGAGATATTATACATTTTTCGCATGTGACCAATGACCATACATTTAATAGCTATCGAAGCAACGATGACGTCACAATCGCAGTGACTTTTGTATGGGGCGTTTTCACGACTCACAAAAGTGTGGTTTCTTTCAAAATATTGATTTTGAAAAGTCAAAGCTAAATTTTTTTATTCAAAATTGGTATTATACACTTTCTGAACTACGGTATACGTGATGCCTACCACCGGTTCGGGAGCTAGCCCGGCGCGAGGGACCGGCGTAAGAAACTCGCGCAGAAACAAACCGCACTTTGCAGTTGCGACTGAATTAGCGCAAAATAATTCTTCGGTCCTGTAGCTACTCATTATATTCTAATCCTGCAATTTTCGATAAAAACAGTAGATAACATTGTATAGTAGCAACGCAACACTATATTCTCCGAATTTGTTAACATTTTTCACTAACTTGGCCGTTTAAGATTTGTCGTTCACGTCAAACAAGAAATGATGTACCAAGAGAATTATGCTTTAAGTAGACAATGGTATTAACAAGATCTAATGACCTTTACAGAGCTCCGTTAACTTTGATGTCTGAGGTATTTGATCTTGAATTATTGGACATGAGATGGTCTCCCTGGTCCATTGGTCCCCCAGTCCCTGGGGAGCATTAGCTGTAAGCGGCTTCTGTGCTCCATTACGTAATCTGTAATCCTATTACACAGCGCCTGTTGTCCGCAGTTTTGTTTACATCTTACCACGTCCCCTCCGTCCCACCCCCCGTATCCTCACCGTCCATGCTTGTCCCCTATCGTCCTATCGTCCCCTCTCGTCCCCCGGCCGAAATTTCCCCGCTGTAGGACCGTGTCACAACTAATCCTACGTATATGATTGCCAGTAGGTACTATTTCATGGCCTAGGACTTTGAAGGGATTTGAATGTTTGGAATACATAATTATGAAATGTCAAAAGATTGTGAACCCAAACATTCTGATTAAAATTTTACGCATTATTTTTCATTATATTATAATCTAATGTACTGAAACTGTTACCTATATAACTGTAGCCCGTCAAATTTTCAATTGTTCGAAGGCTATAGGAAGTTATATTACAATCTTAGGGCACCTATTTACAATTTTACGGTGACATATGCATCGTCTGCCATAGAATAGAAAGACATGTGCAATATGACTATTGTACTGTACATTACATCTTACTGATAGCTAACTTTATAGGATTATCTAGGTGTATATATTTCTTAATATACAAACTACACTGCTGCACCTGCAGCTCAATGTATTTAATGTAGTTTTAGACTTTCAATTAGAATTAACTGGTTTAAGTTGTACATTACCTCCTCGTTTTAACCATAGTAAAATGCAAAAAAATTATATCGAAAAATCTATACTCTGTTCAGAATTCAGATCCAATTTAATCTACATGTAAACGAAAAGAACGTGTTGCTGTTCTTTTCGTGCGTGCAATAAACAAATACAAATATACTTTAAGTGGTCGAACTTAATATTTTTTGTTTGCGTTCAGATTAAATAATATATCTGATTTAATCTGAACATAATATGGCGTAGACACGTCGAGCAAGTGCTGCGCAGTTCGTAGATACGTACGTAGCTACGCGGCTACAAAATACCGTAGAGGCCATCACCATATTATACATTGTACAGAATTATACAAATACGTTCTCAAGTTGTGTATATATGGTGGTCTTTTTACTAGAAGTGTTGGTCCGAAATTGAAATACTAAGTCTAAAGGCCGTTCAGTGTTTTATCTTAAGACACAATAATTCATTAATTGAAATTTTAGAAGCTGAGTGTTATCGCTGGAGTAATCGCCATATTTCTCGGTCCTATACTTTACGTTTGACCTCTTGATACGACACCACGTTAACCTGCTCCTTAGCTTGTACAGAATAGTTTTTCCTGGGCCTTCCTCTCCTCTGCTTTGCCTGCCATGATGTCATATCGTATCAAGTCTCCAAGGATCAATTCCTTTTCCTTCTGTTTTCTATTGTGTTAATCTTGTGATTCAATTCAATAACGTTTATTTTAGACATACAAAAACAATAAACATACTCCATAATAATAAAAAAATCAAACTAAATACATAATATCCTTTTAACTAATTATGTATGCATGTAAACATGCAATTGCGTCCATTTTGTCATGAATGGGACCTCTATATTTTTTTTTCATCCAGCTTACTAGCCATTATTCTCCAGCACCACATCTGAAATGCCTCTAGCATTTCTTTATATGTTTCAGCTAGGGTCCATGTTTCACGCCCATAAAATGATTTACTCCAGATGTAGGGCTTACGAAATTTAATTAATGTTTTTAATGCTGTCTTAGTTATGACATAACATCTTGAGTACACCTTAAGTCTTTCATTATTATACTACCGAGGTATTTGTAGGAAACGACCTGTTCTATTGCGACATTATTTACACTTATGGTGGTATTCCGATGAGATAATTCAGGCGCTACTGTTGTTTTTTGTTCTATTGTAATTAATGTGTTTAACATTCTTCAATTCAATAAAAATAATAACAAATTCTTTCAAAATTTTATCCATCTCTATTATAATAGAGATTTGATTATAATTAAAACTTTTAAGTTTTCTGACACAATACTACAAAAATAATAATTATATTACTGTTAAGAAATTGCTTCGAAAAACACCAGGAACCACCCTTTAGGAAGAAGTAATTAATAAAAGATCTAAAAATAGGCCAGTCCCTGTGACATCGAGGTGGCTGTCAATTGGAGCGGAGTTAAATCTCTGGCGATAAAATAACGAGAATGAATATTCTATTTATAGCTCTCGTTTGCTTTCGTTCCGGATTAAAATTAAATAATAAGACGAAATCCGATTTGTTATAAAATTAAGATATATTTTTTATGTTTAATATTTCAGTAAAGTTCAAGTAAAGTCTTTAGTATGGATCTCGTCGTGGGAATTTGACAGCAATTGCCGATTAGAATTCTGATTAGACTACTTAGCAACGAAGTTATACGTCGTCGTAGTTTTTTACCCGACTACGGCAAAACTTTTCATTATTTCAGTAATTATCATTATTTAAACTTTTATTTTTGCACGCACGAAGTAGCGGGCAACATCTACCAGTTAATACAGTATGTGGACCGCGTCCGCAACAGAGCGACAGTGAACTTGGCGACCGCAGCCGCGCGACCACAGAGTTAGTACTTAGCGCACAGACACCACGTAGCCGCGGTCGCCGGCCGGCCGCATGCTCATTACTTAACGATGAACTGTAGACCCGTCACCACATATAAAACTCATACATACTATATACGTACCGCATACCTACATATGATATACGTTACCACACTCATGCATATGACATACGTTATCACACACATACGTACGACACATTTACGTTACCATACACATACATACGATAAACGTTACCACACACTTATGATAATATACGTTATCACGCATAGACACACATTTTGGTATAATTTAATGATTCGTACGAGTATCAGATGTTTGCAATTATATATCAATGTGCTACGTGACCGGCAGACGACTCGAGGATATTTCTCTGTTAACCCTTCTACACAGAAAACTTTCCTTGCCGACCGAGTATCAGCGACTTGGCCAGAATTACAGGCCAACATAGAAGAGCCAAGGTGAAAACTATTGTTTATAGGGTACCGTAACCAAAATGTAAAAACGGGACCCTGTTATTGAGACTTCACTGTTTGTCCATCCGTCGGTCTGTCACCCGGCTGTTTCTCCCTAAACTGTGGTGCGTAATAGCCTTGGATGATGTATTTATCCTCTTCCCCCTCTGATAGCCACCTGGCCAGACGTAACTTGATCCGTACCAATTTTAAAAAAAATTTTTTAATTAAATTTTAACCAGTGTAAATTCAGCGCAATAAATAGGAGTGCATAAAACATTAGGAGATCTCGCCTTCAACATCGCACCGAGCCCGTCCGAAGTCAGTGTTGCCGTCCCCATACGTGAGTGCTATCTGTCTCTTGTACTCTGCAGCGCAGCGCAGCTACAGTGCGACGATACTGTGATATAACTACCTGTCCCGCTCTAACCACAGGACACACCGCTTGTGCGTACGCTGAAATTCGCATAACTCCCTGCGTGCTTTATACTATCCTAGTACAATGAGTGACGAAACTACCAACATGTCAATTTGTGACGTAGCCGAAGGAGGAGAAGACAGCGACACGATTTACATGACGGGTAACGTTACTCCACCGTATGTTTTTTCACGCCCAAAAACAATAACGATGGATGATTTTAACGTATTTAAGCCTGAAATTAAGGAGATGATACATTCTTTATTTAATGTGCAACAAAAAGAAACAAAAAATTTCGCTAAAACATTGGTAGAAATTAAAAACTCCAATGCTAACATCGAAAATGCCATTAGTCTATTATCATCACAATATAATGAGTTAAACAGTAAAATAACCGAACTTGAGACAAAATGTAAAGCGGGAAATGAGCGTATAAACATACTTGAAGAGAAAATTGAAAATTTACAAATTGGATACCGTAAAACAAACTTTGAAATAAAAAATGTACCGAGTAAACAAAGCGAAACAAAGGGGGATCTAATCGACATGGTCTTACACTTATCATCTACAATTGGGGGAAATCTACGAAATGAAGACATTAAGGACATTTATCGAGTTCGCGGTAAAAAGGGGCAACAAAACTCACCCATTGTGGTTGAAACATCATCTGCCATTATAAAATCGGATATCCTGAGATTAAGCAAGGTATTTAATGTCAAAACAAAAGGAAAACTTTGTGCTAAACACCTAGGATTGCACACATCGGAAGACACTCCAGTGTTCATCGGTGAGCAATTGACCGCAAAAGCTGCAAGACTACACTTTTTAGCCAGGGACCTATCTAAGTCCGCCCAGTACAAGTTCTGCTGGACTTCATATGGCAAGGTGTACGTACGAAAAACGGAATCCTCACCAGTTATATGTATTAGATCTGAGTCCCAAGTTCACCAGCTGCTTCTAAGTAAGTGACTAGTCTGTGTATTTCGCATTCAATATAAACCTTACGACCAGTGTTATAGATTGAAGCAACATAAATCATGTACACTTTATAATCACTATATTTCATGTAAATTTAGCATGCGTTTAGTGTACAAAAGTGAAAACAAAGTTCTGTTAAAAATACTTTTCGAGTCATGTTTCTTTGTAATGTTAATTATTATTATATTAAGATTTATTGTACCGTATAAAATACATATATATCAGCAGATCGCTACTTACACACTAATTATTATTATTATATTTACACATATACACTTACACTCTTCACCTCTTAACTGTATGGTAAAATATAGTATAAAACTCAGAATTTTAGTAAATTATATATATATATATATATATATATATATATATATATATATATATATATATATATATATATTGAAAATAAGTATTATACATATTATTATAGATACATATTATTTACAAACTCATATAAAGTAAGAGCTATGCTTTTCCAACTATGTCATGGATAGTGACCTACAAAATATTATAGATATGGACAGTATAGAATTTTCAACTGCAACTGAGTGTTATAGCGACAGTGTTGCCAAGCTTTTTAAAATAAAAAATAATGATTTTACTTTAATTACCCAAAATATAAGAAATATAAGCGTTTACCAAAACTTTGATGATTTCATGATCTCAATCTCACAATTAAATTTTAATCCCACTGTAATAGTATTAACCGAATGCTGGCTGTGCGACGAGAAACCAATCCCACCAATACCCAACTATAAAATGTTCTCGTCTTCTTATCATAAAAAGCAAAAGTGAGGGGGTTATAGTGTACATACGTGATGTTGTGGCATCCGATGTTAAGGAAATACGTCTAAAAGACGCCTCCTGCCTGCAAATTCTGTACGGGAGCCATACCATCATAGCCATATACAGATCTCCTTCTATTGTTTATGCAAATGGGTTTATTACTTCCCTAAACTCCCACTTGGAACGGATACATGCATCCGACTCCACAGTTATAGTGGGGGATATAAATATTAATTTAATTCCTAAAGAGTCTGAGCAATCTATAGAACGTAAAAATATATATGCTTACTTAGGTATGCTTGCTGGTCATAATATAATGCCTGGACACAATCTCCCAACCAGAGAAAATAACTGCTTAGACCATGTCATGTTAAAATTGGATAGAAGTAAAGTTTCTGCAAAGGTCGCTGTCCTAAATACGTCAGTAAGTGATCATATGATGATATTATTACATTTAAACAATACTGCTATAATAAAAAATTGTATCAAAACTAAACAAGTTACCAACTTCGAAGACGCGTGCGAAGACTTAAAAAATAAAAATTTACATGAACTATTACTATGCAGTGATCCAGAGATGGTGGCTCAGGGACTTATAGACAAAATTACACAATCAATTGAAGAAAACACTAAAACTATAATCATACCAAAAAATAAGCGTACTTTAAAAACATGGATTACACCAGGAATTCTTAGGTATATTAGACATAGGAACAAATTGCAATCAAGACTTCGTATAAACCCAACAGACGATATTCTTCGACTCACCTACAGACGTTACCGCAATTTTTGCAACAATCTAATAAAGAAGTTGAAACGAGATTACGACAGAAAACTATTGCGGGATTCTGGTGGTGACTCGAGGAAGCTTTGGAAAAGTATTGCCACAGTAACAAACCTAAAAAAAGATAAATCTGATAACTCTAAATTGCTACATATTAAGTCCTCGAAAATGGATTCCGTTAATTACATTAATATGTACTTCAGTAACATAGGTAGAGAGCTTGCAAATACTATACCGCTGTTGCACTCTGATCAACCCGATGTTACTCCTGCGGTTTCGCCACAAGCCTCCTCCTTCGCTCTTTTTGACACTGATGAGAGAGAGGTTTACAATGTCCTCATAAACCTAAAGTCTAATAGCGCACCTGGAAGAGACGGCATCTCAACTAGTTACCTCAAGTTAGCTAGACACCATGTTGTGCCAGTCATTTGTCATCTTGTAAATTTATGTTTCGAGAAAGGTGTTTTTCCTACTGCGTTAAAAAAATCCATTATTACGCCAGTATTCAAGGGTGGGGATGAGCTTGACATTAGCAATTACAGACCAATCTCAGTATTAACTGCAATCTCAAAAATTGTTGAAAAAATAATAAATATACGTATCGTAAATTACCAATGCAAATATAACATCATAGCAAATAATCAATATGGTTTTCAATCTGGCAAATCAACTGCAGACGCCGTTGAGGCACTGACGTCTGTAATTGTTAATGAACTAGATGCTAAAAATAAATGCCTAGCTGTTTTTCTCGACCTAAAAAAGGCATTTGACACAGTGTCAATCCCCATCCTTGTAAAAAAGTTGGAATATATTGGAATTAGAGATGTTTCACTAAAACTGCTTATAGACTACCTGAGTAACAGGACTCAGAGGGTCAGGGTCGGCGAACAGGTGAGTAATAGTGAAAAAATAGATTATGGAGTTCCTCAGGGAAGTGTACTCGGCCCTACCCTGTTTCTGGTCTACCTGAATGATCTCTGCAATCTAAAAATACCTAATGCTCATATTTTTTCATATGCTGATGACACTGCAGTTATATTCACAAACATAACTTGGGACGCGGTTAAGACTGGCACTGAGTATGGGTTACATATAATAGCGAAGTGGCTAAGAAAAAATTTACTCACGCTAAACACCCAAAAAACAAATTACGTGACCTTCGCACTTACTAATAAGACTCAGCCTGAAGTTGACCTTAACATCACAGTACATCAATGTAGTAACATACTAGGCGCCTTAAATTGCAACTGCTCTGCACTAACTAAAGTAAACGCTGTGAAGTACTTAGGTATTATGCTGGACCAAAGACTCTCGTGGCATTCTCAAATAGATCTTGTTGCCTCCAGATTACGTAAGCTTATTTGGCTCTTTAAGCTTCTTCGTCACGTTACCACAAGAAAAATAATAGACCGAATCTATTTTGCTCTGGCTCAATCGATAGCGATTTACGGCATTACAGTTTGGGGTGGCGCTGACAAAACAAGGTTTATTGATGTTGAGAGAGCACAAAGGGCACTACTTAAAGTCGCTTATTTTAAAAAGAGAAGATTTTCCACACAGACCTTACATAATATTACCAACACTCTGTCTATTAGAAGACTATTCATACTGCATGCCATCATAAAAAAACATATAAAATTAGAATATGACCCAAAAATTTTGGAAAAAAGAAGGGACTACAAAGTAGCAAATGTTGCACAGTTACGTACAAAATTCGCCCAATGTCAGTTCCATTACCTTTCCTCGTATTTATACAATAAATGTAATAAAATACTAAAAATCTACTCTTTAAATAAGCGCGACTGCAAAATCAAAGTTACAGCCTGGCTTAAGACCCTAAATTATGAAGAAACTGAATATTTTCTAGTATAAGTTTTAAGTTTTTAATTTTTAAAGCTTACTATTACATTATTTTACTATAAATTACACCATATTTAATATTTACACTATTTTTACTATTTACACCATATTTAATATATACACTATTTTACTATTTACACCGTATTTAATATTTACACTATTTTTACTATTTACACAATATTTTATATTTACACTATTTTTAAAATGTTATTTTACAACTAGCACTTTATCTACTATTCACGATTTTGTTTTATCCTAAGGCACACTACACACACACATACGCGCACACACACACTCACAAATACACACACAAACACACACACAAACACACACACACAGCACACACACACATCCTCTGCTGTTTTTTCTATAGTTTTAGTTTTAATCTAAATTGCTGTAACTATTTCATCAGTAAAATATAAGAGTGTGCTAAGGAAGAGTGGCTTTTCCTGACACAGGTGCTCCTAGCACTTAATCGGGCAGGTCAACCTCTGTTTATTATTATGTATGTGCTCATCTTGATGAAATAAATATTATTATTATATTATTATTATTATTATTTATGTCACCGCTATAACAACATAATCCTACTAATATTATAAATGTGAAAGTTTGTGAACATGGATGGATGGATGTATAGATGGATGAATATTTGTTACTCTTTCACGCAAAAACTACTAAATGGATTTTGATGAAAATTGGTATGGTAGTAGCTTGAGCTCTGGATTAAAACAGGCTTTTTGACCCGAAAAAGTACAGCGCTCCCGTTTGATTAAATATACTTAAATATTTAAATAAATATATAAATACATACAACAAACGTGATTTTTTTTGCCGTTTTGCACGGAACCCTTCGTGTGCGAGTCCGCGAGTGACACTACACCATAACTACACTTCTCAGGAGAATGTTTCTGGACATGTGACTTGTCGGTGTATGTTGTTGTTGCTATAATATTAAAGCAATATTTGATTGTCTTTCTACAATATCTACTAATAAAAAGTTCAATCCCTCCAACTATTTACTTATTGGAAACCGTTGGGGTCCGATCGGCCCGCTGGAAGCTGGAAGAAGCTGGCCGCGGGTGAACCGGCGAGTTGACTTTCTCAAAAAAATACCCCTCGTATTAAATACCTCTTGATTGTCACTACCAGTTTGCTAAAATAAATACCCCAGTACCTGGGAGACCCAGCTTATAGTTTTAGTAGAAAATTAATATAATAATATGAAAGAAAAAGAAATAAAAATAAATCACAGTATTCGTCTGACCAAGATTCGAAACCGAGACACTTATTAGCCAACAAATACAATAAGCCACCAACCGGATTTGACATTTAGAAATCGAAATAACTCATATCTTATTACGCGACGAAAGGAAAAACATATTATGTTACTTAAAAATGCGCAGTTTCCCAGAAATTTTCATAAAGACCTAGCTAGTTGAATTTTACTTCCCCGAAACTCCCTGCATACTAAATTTAATGGAAATACTTGCAGTCGTTTCCGAGATTCCGATCAAATATATACTTACAAGATTTGCTAGTTCAGAGCATAAGAAAAAATACAAATCTGAAGTGCTATTTTGTCGACATTCAATAAAATCAATTGATTTAAATCTTTGAATCCATGTAAAATGTTATTGATTGACTTTCTATAGAATAGTATAAAATTCGTATTTTAAATTCATAAGCACAAATCTGGTTAAGAGCTAATCAAATTTTTAACAGCGTTCAATATTTAAGTGACGTTTCAGTATTCACCCGTTTGTCTTATAGGTATAGAATCTCAGGAGAAGATTTTCTACTTTCCATAAATAGGAATGAGAAAGAACTCATTCACTATTCCCAGTAATGTCGTCGCTTTTGCGACGTTCTAGCACGTTCTAGTTCTAGTGTCGGGTAACAAATAGTGTGCCGACCCGCGTCGGCTGTTGTACGTCACGTAGTGATAAGTGATATGCACTATGCGGTACACAACTACACACCATCTACTAGCGACACACTGCTCGTATTGAAATTGTTCAAAATTTACATTTATTTTGCTAGCTACGCCCGAGGGTCAATTCACACCGAAAAAAAACGATACGGGTAATGGCGCTGCATTTTTAAGATAGCTATTAACTATACGTTTTATACGTTTCATTGTATTTGTTGTTTTATTGTCATTGTTTGAATGTCATGTTGCACCGCGCTGCACAGCGCATGTGTAGTGCATGACTGATGTCATATGAGACGTTTATCTTTTGCTATAGAGAATAATTCAATTTTCAATAGCTATCTAAAAAATGTAGCGCCGCGTAGCATCACATATCGTCGCTGTGAGAACTGACCCTTTTATACTAGCTTTTGAATATAATTATAATATTATAGCAATGTTTTTACTAGAAACAAAAAGATTACATTCATCTTATTGGATTGGATTTTAAGCACGTCGATCTTATTACGAGAACGATATCAGCAATTTAAATAACTTATTCGAAAATATTATTCTAAAGATAATAATAACTTGAGACAAAGGACGGAACGATGCTCACGTATGCCGTGATCCGCGAGTCGTGACAGTTGTCGTCTGTGAACATTGAGATAATAATGATCATAATTGGATGTCATTGTAACGTCAGATTTATTGTTATTTATTATAAGTTATATGAACAATATTAAATGAATAATAATGATAATAATATCTATGGACGCTTCACACCACGTCAATCTGACCCCGTGCCACGAGTCAAAATACTTCGGTACCCGCGCTAAGTATCCGAAAAACAAGTGTTACGGGGACCAGACAACGGGAAGTGTATAACTGCATAATGTATATACTACACACACCGGCATATTTAGCGGAACATAAAATAAAGGTTTGATATCAGTATCATATAAGGTTGCTGGCTGGTTTATACGTCATTTAATTTAAAAAGAAATATTTTCAAATTAAGAAAACAACTGAATATCACATTTTATGCAATTGTTTTAATTTTATTCAAATACACCTTATCTGGAGCGAACTTCGAGTATTTCTTCCTTCTGAGTTTGATTTAAAATTTCATTTAAATACTGTTTTTTATTAGATTTTTTTTAATCGCGTATCTTTTTGGAGTTGAGGACTGAATTATGCCTGACTTAGCCCCAACGGAGATTGCCAGGGCACTCGAAATGCGAAGAAATGGTCAAACCTACAGAGTGATATCCAGAGATCTTCGTCGACCAGTTTCAACGATCCATCGCAGTATCCAACGGTTCAGGGAGACCGGTACTTATGTGAGAAGAGCAGGACAAGGCAGAAAAAGACGCACTTCGAGTAGGGATGATCGTTTCATTCGGCTTCGTGTACGTAGAAACCCCCGTTTGACGGCTGTCCAAGCCCGACATGAGTTAGAAGCAGTGCGGGGTGTAACCGTAAGTGAGCGTACGGTACGAAGAAGGTTCGAAGAAGCTGGTTTGGGTTCATTTGTGCCCGCCAAGACTCCAAGGCTCGAGGTAAATCATCGTAGAAACAGGTTAACTTTTGCTCAGGAACATCGACTTTGGAACGCGGACCAATGGAGTAAGGTATTGTTTAGTGATGAGTGCAGAATTCTCTGAAATAAAATTGACGGTAGGCAAAGAATATACAGACGCAAAGGAGAACGATACATTCAGACAAATTTTGAAACTACAGTTGCATACGTTGGTGGATCAATAATGGTTTGGGCGGGCATTTGTTTGGGAGTTCGCACAGACTTGGTAGTGATTGACAGAGGGAGTCTGACTGCAGACCGCTATATTAGAGAAGTTTTAGAAGAAAATGTCGTACCGTTTGCCCCATATATCGGTGACGATTTTGTTTTTATGCAGATAATGCTCGGCCGCATACCGCTCGGGTAACTCAAGCTTATCTTAATGATATGTATATCACTGTTATGGAGTGGCCGGCGAGATTACCGGATATGAACCCAATAGAGCACGTTTGGGACTTGCTGAAAAGAAAAGTTAAGTCCAGAATTCCAGCTCCGGCCAACGTGGGTGAACTGCGAATCGCCGTAGTTGAGGAATGGCGGAGACTATTCCAGGAGACCATCGATAACATCATTCTTAGTATGCCTAGACGGGTAGAAACTTTAATAAGAGCACGTGGAGGAAATACGCGATATTAATCACCATTTTTATAATTTAATTAATTGTTATTTTAATATTAATTTTCACTTTTCCCGGTTACATGAAAAGTTCAAAAATGTACCATTTTTCACAAATAGCATTTACTCGCAAAATCTGTTCTTAATGTGATCTCATTTTAAAACAAATGAAACTTTAAATAACAAAAGAAGTGTAGTAAGTAGATTTTAAAATAAAACCATATTTTTTTAATTATGGACCTTTTTTTTGTGTTCCGCTAAATATGCAGCTGTGTTTATATAATACTTTTATACTATACACATATTTATCGTTTATATATATCGTGTCATGCATTGAGTGCTGGTGAACGGACGCGTTCCGCATTAGGGCACACGACAAAATATTAGTAAAAATAATTTAATATTTCGCGAATCACGTGGCTGTCAGCCGCTACACGTCACTATGGCGCTCGTAGTCAACGAGTTGCTGGCGTTTATCCAACACGCCATCAACGCCATGGACGGAGACAGCATCGTGCAGCTCTGCATTTCCACCTTCAGCAATGAGGAGATTCGTACGGGAAAGCTGATGCTGTACGAGGCGCTCGGTAAGAAGGAGCAGATGCCATCGCGACGCATACATGGTGGCGAAAGAAGCTTGCAGGATATCATCACCCTGTCCAGCAAACGGGTCAAACGGCCAAACAGCAAAAAAGGCAGACGGGTCCAGGGACCATACCAGCTTTCGTGGTCCGAGGAGGACACCAGCAGCTCCGAAAAATTACGCAAGGATTGCCGCTGGTCCCACCGCACCCGTGCGGACGAAGGCAATTTAGATTATTATTATATTATACACGTATTATAATATAGGTAATAATATATAAAATAGCAAACACCTCATACGTTTTACATTGAATCTACATAAATATAAAATGACGAGGACCTACTCTTCAAACTTATAGGTAAGTTATTTTAACTGAATATAAAAGGTTTATTTGTTTGAGGCTGAAACCGCCAAAGTTTTCATTACTTAATATTACATGTTTAATGATCATAGATATACAAACGTAGATCTATTCTGGTGGAGGTGTTTCAACGCCAAAGTGATCAAACTTTACCGTTAACTGTTATGTCATTATAACAATAATAATTTAACAGTGGAAAACTTTTGCAGATAACATGCAAACGAAATATAAAGATAATATGAAGGTGGATTGAGCTCGTTTACATTAATCAATAAACTAACCACGAGCATATCAGGACATTTCTAAGGAGGGTTCCGTAACTATCGACGCGTAATAGTTTCTTTAAAATTACATCAAAAGTTACTGTCCGATTTCGTTCAAAATATTTTTTCTAAAGATTATTAGCATGATCTATCAATATGGAAAATTACAAGATCCTAAGTCTCATAGTTTAGAAATGCCAGGGGAGGGACAAACTTGTTAACCACTTCTTTATCGATTCGATTACTTGAAAATGGTTTAAATTATTAAAACGTCATGCATGAAAGTTTTCCTTAATTTAAAAAGACTTAGGTATTTGACGAAACCCCACATGATGGGATAGAATGTAAAAAAATTCAACCCACCTTCAGCTACCCCTGAAATATAAAATTATGATAATTATATTATGATGCCAAAAGTAAAGTCTATATACAAAATGTTGTTTATTTAATTAGGTATTGGGTCCCGGGACGTCTCGTCTCTCGAAGTACCGGGACTTTTCGTAATTTTAGTTGTCTCGAGTCCCAGGACTTTTGGGTCGAGACTCGAGACGAGGCAAGATTGTCGAAATTGTTATATAATAATTTTTATTTTCAAATATTTGAAAGAGTAAACAAGGTGGAGTTCCATAATTGTGATGGCGGAACGCTTTCTGTAGCTCAAAAATTGAAGAAAGCGTTAATTGATTTATATCTATATGATAGACAAGTAGAAAGACATCAACTACTGTGTACAGATCTCGGTCTTGGCATCATAAAATAATAATAATTAAAAATAAAACAAAACTACTCCCTAAGCTTTCCACTTCAAAGTGAGGATAAAAAATATATTTTTCATTCTACCCCATCGTGTGGGATATCGTTGAATAGATCGTTTTAAATAAAGGCAAAGTTTCATACATGACTATTTTACAAAGTCAACCATTTTCGATTAATCGGCTTCCAAAGAGGTTTATAAGTTAACCCCTGGAATTTCCTAACTGTAAGATATATAAACTTGTAGGTTCATAATGATGCTAAAAACTCTCAAGGGAAATTATTTTTAGCGAAATCGGACAACAACTTTTGAAGTAATTCTAAGAAAACCTATTCCGTGTTGATGGTTACGGAACCCTCCCTGGACATGTCCTGAGATGCTCTTGGTTAGGTTAGATTATTTTAATGCGTTTCAACTAAAATTAACTCAATTAAAATTCTTCAAAAAAGCCTTACCCCTCTTTAAAAAACAGAAAATCTTAAAAGCCTCGAAGTCCCGGGAATTCCCGGGGCTTTTACTGTTGGCTATCTTGTGTCCCGGGACTTTGAAATTGTCGGAAATTCCCAAACCCTAATTTATATTCATAATAACCGAAGTTATCAAGGTAGACGGACGGACAGAGCGAAACCATTGTTCCATCTAGTTACTATGGACCCTAAAAATGGATTGGAACTGATAAAAAATACTACATTTCGTGACAAAAAGCAGATCATCATTAGTGTCACTTAACGAAGGCTTTACAATGAGGTGGTAGTTTGTCCACTGTCCATGGGCGGCCAACGCTTACCGTCAGCCGAAGTGTTTGCTCGTTTTCTCGTATTAAATAAAAAAGTGACAGTCAACCTTCTCGTTATTTAGCGGCAGTATTTAGAGTTCTTTGTGAAAAGTTTCGTGGAAGCCATTACGTCATATTAAGTTTGTTTTACTAGGATCGTGAGTTACGACAATTCTGCCGTTTGCCGGGGGAGGTGCGGGAATACTGGTACAGTTTACAGGGGCCGGGCTAATGATATTATACTGAGCAATTAAACTTACTACATTTTATAATCATGACTAAATTATTACTTTCTTTGTTATATACTTTATAAACCTAACCAAGAACATGCCAGGACATGTATCAGGAGGGTACCGTAAATTTAAAAGCGTAATAGGTTTTTTTAAAATTACTTAAAAACTTGAGAGGTATCAAGTTTCATCCGGATGGAACGAAGTTCCTTTCGATTAATTAGTAAAGGAATTGTAATATTTTTTTTAAGTTATAATAATATTTTTTTTATTATTAACAAATATAATGTAATATAAACTTAATCAGTAGGCTCAATTTTAGTAATAATTGAGAGAGACAGAGAGAGACAGACAGAGAAACACGCGCACGCCGCACGGCTTACAACTAAAGCAACAAGTGTCGTTACAGTCTTAATTTTTTCCGCGCGATAAGGAACTTCGTTCGAAAAGTTATTGTCCAATTTCGTTCAAAATAATTTTCCTAGAGAGTATTTAGCATGATCTATGAACATGGAAAATTGCAAATTTCTAAGTCTTATAGTTTAGAAATGCCAGGGGCGGACCAACTTATAAACCACTTTGGAGGTCCATTACTCAAAAATGATTGACTTTGTAAGAAAGTCATGTATTCTAATAGTATGACTTTATTTAAAAAGACCTATCATCGATACCCCACACGATGGGATAGAGTGAAAAAATATTTTTCTTCCCCACTTCACATGTATGGATACCCCTAAATTAAGATACCAAGAGAGACCGAGATCTTTATACATTAGGATAGGATGAAATTTGGATTTCATCAATTTATGTTCTTAGTAATTACAGAAGCTAGAAGAGCAGACAAATAGTCAGAAGGACGGACAGAGCGAAACTATATGGCTTCCTTGAGTACGGCGGAACCCTAAAATTATGATTATGAACTTTATAATTGGAAAGCTATTTACAATACCTTTAGTTCTTGAATTTCGAGAGATGTATCTTATACAGTAAAAATAATTAGTTCCACAGTACAGGAGGTACTCGGCAATGGAGACGGTGGGGGAGGGTTGAGTAATTAAGTTTGGCTGTGATTGACTTTGTAATTAATAAGCTGACAGTTGTGTTCGGTGCTTGCCACGTTGGGTAAATCGGGTACAGTCGGCTGTCGTCGGCGATGGATACGTAAACAATATTAGCAATGAACTGTATAGGTCGTTAGATAAAAGTTGGTGCCTACAACATGTACAACATGTAACATATTGTTACGTTGTGTGCTGTCAATGAATATAAGCATTACGTTACGTGTCACGTGGTACGTCATGATTATTCATAGACAGCACACACCGTAACACGTTTACGTGTTGCAGGCGCCAACTCTTATCTAACGGCATACCATACATTCCGAAAGGTATTTGAAGCATTTTCCTGTATTTTTATCCGCTTGATGGTAGATATAATATCTTCTTACACAACTCGCTGTCCATACTGTCCAGTGACCACTGCCATAAACATCAAACTGCATAGAACAATTATTGAATGAACAAGATACGGTCTATGAATAAGATATGTGGCCTCAGGGCCATATGGCTATATAGTGCCTGCACATGCAGTGCTTGAGTACTGCATATGCTTGCATTAATAAGTTACTATGCATTATATTCAGACGTTTCATTTCCGACATATAACGTTTTAATAGGTATAATAATAATGATACACTAGCAAATCACGACGAAGCTGAGGTTAGAATACCTAATTCACTGGCATGCAAAAGAAAGAACTACATTTTTAAATATATTTTTATTCAAAAGTATAAAAGTTAGTTATTTTAAGTAAAAACCCCTTTATAGCAAATTTTATTAGTTTTACTAGTTTCAGAAAACTGATAAAATTTGATATATTACGTTTTAAGATACGTAACTTTTATTATAGTTAAAAAAAAAAAAAAGTGTAGTACTTTCTTTTGCATGCGTGTCTTGGGTATACTTACCTTAGCTTCGTTGTGCTTTTGTAAAAGAACAGAACTGCACTTGTAGTGTAGTACTTTCTTTTGCATGCGTGTCTTAGGTATACTTACCTTAGCTTCGTTGTGCTTTTGTAAAAGAACAGAACTGCACTGTCTGTCTATTTACCTAAAAAGTGACATCAAAATACTATGTTTTTCATAGGAGGTCCTCTACCCTCCATAGGTTTTCATTAGTTTATAATGACTAATTTATCAAAAATCAGGTCCTGGTAATCGGTTTAATGGTTTGAGTTTAATTTGACTATTTAAATTATAATTGTGTAAGCTACGGTCGGTGTTTGCCGGAAAACTAATCTCAGTTATAACTAACTTACATATATTGTAGTTGTCCAGGATTTTATCCGAAACGAAGACGGCCGGGATCCCCAAAATGTTTTAATTAATAATGCTCTAAAACAGCCGTCACTGCGCCGTAAAATATTAAACTTTCCGCGAACCACTATGAACTAATTTCTCGGAATGTTAGGTACCAAATACACACACATATTTAGCGGAACATAAAATAAAGGTTTGATATCAGTATCATATAAGGTTGCTGGCTGGTCATTTAATTTAAAAAGAAATATTTTCAAATTAAGAAAACAACTGAACATCACATTTTATACAATTGTTTTAATTTTATTCAAATACACCTTATCTGTAGCGAACTTCGAGTATTTCTTCCTTCTGAGTTTGATTTAAAGTTTCATTGAAATACTGTTGTTTGTTAGTTTTTTTTTTAATCGCGTATCTTTTTGGAGTTCAGGACTGAATTATGCCTGACTTAGCCCCAACGGAGATTGCCAGGCATTCGAAATGCGAAGAAATGGTCAAACCTACAGGGTGATATCCAGAGATCTTCGTCGACCAGTTTCAACGATCCATCGCAGTATCCAACGGTTCAGGGAGACCGGTACTTATGTGAGAAGAGCAGGACAAGGCAGAAAAAGATGCACTTCGAGTAGGGATGATCGTTTCATTCGGCTTCGTGTACGTAGGAACCCCCGTTTGACGGCCGTCCAAGCCCGACATGAGTTAGAAGCAGTGCAGGGGTGTATCCGTAAGTGAGCGTACGGTACGAAGAAGGTTCGAAGAAGCTGGTTTGGGTTCATTTGTGCCCGCCAAGGCTCCAAGGCTCGAGGTAAATCATCGTAGAAACAGGTTAACTTTTGCTCAGGAACATCGACCTTGGAACGCGGACCAATCGAGTAAGGTATTGTTTAGTGATGAGTGCAGAATTCTCTGAAATCAAATTGACGGCAGGCAAAGAATATACAGAAGTAAAGGAGAACGATACATTTAGACAAATTTTGAAACTACAGTTGCATATGGTGGTGGATCAATAATGGTTTGGGCGGGCATTTGTTTGGGAGCTCGAACAGACTTGGTAGTGATTGACACTGAACACACAAAACAAATGAAACTTTAAATAACAAAAGAAGTGTAGTAAGTAGATTTTAAAATAAAACCATATTTTTTTAATTATGGACCTTTTTTTGTGTTCCGCTAAATATGCCGGTGTGTTTATAATATTAAAATAATGATTTGGCTTTCATAAAAATTTTATTCAAAAAATATTTGAATGTATATTTATTATTAATATTTTAAAAATAAGAATCAATTTACATAGGGCTTAGTGGAATTATAAAAAATGACGGCCTCTTGGCTTGTCACAGAGGCTTCGACGTTAGCGCGTCGGCGATCAGCCGGAGGCCGCGGGCTCGAATCCCGCTGAGGGAACAAAAAAAGCTTTCAATGTTCCTGGGTCATGGATGAATTAAATATGATTGTAATAAAATAAAAATCTTACATATAATATATATAGTATAAAAGTATTATATTTTTTTAGGTGATAATGAAATGTTAAAGCTGGGACTATATGATCCGGAATCCGGCGGGCCCGGGAAAATTCAGAGCACTGAAGACTAATACAATAGAGTTGAAAATCAAACATAATATGAGTGTCAAGTTGTCAGACTTGACATTGACAGTTGATTGACACTGCTGTGATCGATTTTTAACTCTATTGTATTAGCCCAGAGTTATATTTTCAGTGCTCTGAATTTTTTTTCTCCGGCGTTCCGGACGGATCGTATAGTCTCAGCCTAAAGCTTGTTTCAAGTTAGTCAGCCTACTCATTCACAAATCACATCCAAACCTCACCAGCGACTTCGATACCGTTATTTCCTTTAGCTATATGATCTTCACTAAGTAGATAATTAAGTAAGTAGGTAACCTATTTCTAAGCAATCTATAAAATTAACTGAAGAACTTTGAGAGGAAATAAAAAGTGAATAAATCAAAGATAGCTCGGCGGTTAGAGCTCACCGGAGTCCGGCTTTTAAAAGGTATTTACCAGCTCTATCTCCGTAACGAGGTTTCCATCCCCCCCTCCCCTCCGGACATTAAGACTCCCCGCTCCCCACTCGCGGCTCCTCGAGGAGCTCCACTCCTCCTTAATCAATAGTAATGTACTCGTTCACTTTTGTGAGCTTAATTAATAAAACCTTCGACCGAACAGCGTCCAGCTCGAACTCATTTGATTTAATTTAATTTGAACGTGAACAAAGAGAATAATAGAATACTTAACGCTACCAATTTCAATGTCACTGAATGTGCAATAAAGAAATACAATGACACATTAATTTTGTCAATCCTTTTGTTTACAACAAGATCAAATTGCATCTGAACAGTGTATAAACAAAACTGGCTCACGCTGGTGTACAAACACAAAACTGGAAATATGAAAACATCGCAAAGAATGTAACTTCAGGAATGTTTCGTTGACCTTTGTGTTGAAAAATGTGAATGTTAACGAAACGCTGTGATGAAAAGTATTTGTAACATTTTTAACGCCAGAAAGACTCCAAAGTTGTTTCAAATACGTACGTAGATATCTTGTAGTATTATTTATGTTTGGTCCACCGTATCATAAATCTTTTCTTTTACACGATCGATGGAACTTTTAATTAAAAAAATATAGTTTAAGAAAACTAAAGAAAACACGCTTTTATAGAAAATCTAACTAAAAAATAAAAAATAAAATTTAATAGGTTTGGATTAAGAATAGTGTAAATGAAAAATAAATGTTTACTATTGTAAAAAAGCGTGGGGTGCAGTGTCTTCACCTGTACGTTTGTTTGTATGTAACCGACTCCACTCGTCGTGCAGCACTATATTATAAAAATAAAAAAATTACTAACCCTGAGTTTTTAAGCGCGAAAGAGAGTAATAAGATAACTAGATTATTCGAGCCATTAGATATTTCTATACAGAACCTAATTTCTGAGTGGCAGGAACGGTGGGACAACACTATCAAAGGGCGTCACCTATATAATTTCTTCCCTTCGGTACGCGATCGACTCTCGAAGCAATGGATAGAAATAGACCACTACGTCGCTCAATTTTTGCCAGGACACGGAAACTTTAAAGCGAAACTATTTGGATTTACATTAGTCTCGTCTCCGCTATGCGAGTGTTCGACCGAAGGTAGCCCTTATGAACAAAATGCTCATCACATACTCTGGGAGTGTGATCTCTGGTATGAAGAAAGAATCGAAATGAACAGCGTCCATTGTGTTTCTAGGGTTGTGTACTATGAAGATCTCGTGGGCTGTGCGAAGAACTTCCGAGCTTTCAAACGTTTTTGTCATAAGTACTATTGGAAAAAATGCAACACTTTTTTGTCATTATAAATGCATTGTAATCAACTGTCATATTATAAATTAAAACATTTAATTACATTCTGTCTTGTAGTCATAACAAAAAAGAAAAAAACATGTTATTCCCGTGGTGCTTCCCCTTTAATTCTGACTTTTTGTCATCACAATTTTTGCTGTCTCCCGCTTTGCTTGGGGAGGGAAACTGGAATACTTCCTACTCCTCCTACAATCTTCTGATTAATTTCGTTGCGGGTTCCAAGACAGATTTAGCATGTCCCCCGGGCACCCCTGAGATCATATCAAAGGGTTTTTGCGGTTGGTTACCACTGTCGATCCTGGCTACACAGGAGTTGCAGTGGTGGGTAATTGTGGTGGGCCAATGTAACCGACTCCAGAGGATTTATTTTGATCCACTTCAAACGGTCAGATTTCGTTTAAAGTAGTTTTTAAGATATTATGAAAGTGAAGATCCTTCTCATATCTGCCAATAAAATGTTTATAACTATTGACACTATGCACCCCACGCTTTTTTACAATAATAAACATTTATTTTTCATTTACACTATTCTTAATCTAAATTTATTAAATATTATTTTTTATTTTTTAGTTAGATATTTCTATAAAAGCGTGTTTTTTAGTTTTTTTAAACTATAATTTATTTTTTGCTTTTTAGTACGATTTGCCAAATAGTAAGCCTGGAACTGCACGCATGCGTAGTTCGCGCACTACTTCTATCTCTCTTACTCTCATGCAAAGGATGCGGGAAGAAATTGATAAATCCTGGCGAATTTAATCAGGATAATCGGATATTTTAATCGAATTTGACAGGTGTGCAAAGTTTGAATTAAATCTGATCGTTCAAATTAGGACAAATTCGAGCCCAAAGGAGTCGGTTACAAACAAACAAACAAGCAAGCAAGCAAGCAAACATACAGGTGAAACTAATAAAAGCGTTATAATGATAGAAAGTCGCGACACAAATTCCATAATACTAATACCTATTCCAAAATGTTGTCTCATCTATCCATCCATCGATCCATCCATCTATCCACCCTCACAAACTTTTATATTTATTATAGTAGTAGGATACAGCAGGTATAACTTGGACTTTGCCAATGAGGCCCGACGACTTTACTTTAAGCGACTTATGCAATTTAAATGCTCATTAAGTCCTAACTTAAAGTCCTTAAGGCCTAACAAACCAGTCAAGTGTTTGTCTTTATAATAAGAATACTTAATAATAGAATTTGACTACAATTAAATGAAGCTAAATTAAATATTAATATTGGCGTATAGTATTTAGAACAAAATTTATTTAAATATGTCATATTATATTATGCACAATATACTATCAGGGAAACTAATTCATAAGCTGACAGGAGTACTTTCGTAATTTATTTGTATTATAATTATAATGATGGAATGTAGTCACAAAGTTGATAATTAAGTGTATGACAACCATCAACGTGCTTATGAATGATAGTGCAAAACAAGCTTAATATAAAGCACGTAGAGAATTAAAGCATTCAGCTAACTAAAATATAAGTTACTAATACATAATATGTAATACATTATTTAATAAAATTTTATGAGTTTGGAAATCCAGTTAAGTCTGCTTCTTTGTGTAACGATAATTGACAATTTCAAGTGAATACATTTTACGATTAGATATGTAAAGCATTTGACCTATAACACGGGATTCACACGGGTGACACGGGTGACACGGGTGACACGGGTGACACGCAACCTTTTGCTGTACTTAACCGTATAATGGCTTGAATCATCCGTATAAATCCCGCCTTAGAAAACAGTTCGAAACGATTCTACAATTATATAATAAAATAAAAAAATTGCTAATTTGCTTAATTTAATTATAATTCCTTGACATGTTATAAAAGTAGCTTTCTATAATTTTCATTACTTAATTTCAATGCCAATTCTTTTTTTTATTATTATTATATTTTTGTCTTGCTTGTGTATTATTATTGTATTCTATGTTTTTGACTAATATTCTATGTTTGTCCCAACCGGAACCATGACATAATAATAATTTGTGTATATAATAATTATTGAATTTAATAGATTTTTAATTTTGTTTTAATATTACTGTAATCTAACGTAAGTTCCTATATGTTTTTTTTTTACTTTGTAAATTTTACTAAAATATGTTGTATTGTGTTTTATAAAACAATGTTGTGCATGCCTTTAATTGATATGAACACTGTTAATGGACCAAAATGATAAGTATGTAAGCTTGTGTTTGTATTGTTGATATGCCAAATAAATAAATAAATAAAATATGTGGTAAAGTATTATATTCTGCAGTCACTTCATGTATCTGCAGCAATATATCTGTGTTCTGCACCGCGTGTAAAATGTGAGTAAGTTGAAGGCGCAGTTTGTGTGATGTGTCCGATGTCCATGTGTACTCAACCTGTTCACACCCGTAGAGTGTAGGTGTAGTCTACGAGTACATACATAGCGTGAGGGAGCTACGCAGCTGAGTAACAAGGTCATTTTAATAATATTAATGACAGCAGTAGGCAGATTTATTGATTTCTTGTGCTAACTCGAATAAAGTGACTAAAATAATGTTGGATTTATTGTAAGAAAAGTACATACAAATTACAAGCATAGAAATTAAATGCTAAAATACGTTTTTGAGTATTTGCCACAAAAATCTAAGTTCCTGCTCTTTAACTTAAGTAAAAAGTGGCAAAGATTTGGAAATAGAAAAAAAAAACTACTGTCAATCAATCACCAGGTAATGCAATAAAGGAAAAAGCTGCCCTAGAAAAAGGAACGTTCTATTCCCGAAAGCTTAAAGAAAATTAATTCAAAAATCGTTTGATCGCACGCCGCTTCTCGCAGCGCATCAAAGAGAGTTAAATGAAAATGCAAAAATGTTAACTTTGGCTGAGAGCAGCGCAGTGCAGTGGAGCACAGCATAATGCAACGCAGAGCAGAGCAACATTACGTAACAAAAGCAACAAGAATGCTTTAATGGCGATTGGCTTAAAATTGTACGTTTCAGCAACATAAAGCCCATGTAAGGAGTCAGCTACGCCTTACAGATTACAGCTATCCTATCTATAGCAATAAGATTAACGATCTGTGTTATAATTTAAATCAATTCTAAAAAGTAGATTTTATTTAACGTATGAAGTAACTCTTAAATCTCAATAGAAACTAATCTCACTTACGTAAAACCCCGCCCGGGTGGCTTGTTGGCTGATTTTTAGGGTTCCGTAGTTCACGTCTCGAAACCCTTATGATAGGGAATAATTTTATGTTCTCGCGTCTACCCCATTATGTGGGGTATCATTAGATAGGTCATAAGGGTTCCGACACGTGAACTACGGAACTCAAAAAACTACATTCCGCAACAGCTCGTCTTACAAGGTAAGGCATAATTTCGTTAAATGTGTGCGCGTGATATTGTGGAAGTACACGGCAAGGCGTAGTTTAAACCGGCCTCACTTTTGTTTGGTTTAAGTAAGACTTTGTGGTGTTGTTAAACCCTTTATAATGGCAACTTAATTTTAAAATCTACTAGACTAATGTTCTCAGAATATATTCAGTTTTCTTGAGTATAAACAATTACCTGATGTACTGATTGTGCACGAGTTCTCGATATGGGTTGCTAGTCTACAACGGGGCCTTAATCTGCGTATAATGGATTAGCAGACGGTCACAATGACCGGCTAATGGTAAGTCCGCTCACCCGCTGCCCCGTGCGCCTGTGTTCGACCGCGTCGCACTCGTGACGTCACGTTGACGTCACGCCGACTGTAAGGCGCTGAAAAGTAATATTCCAAAACCACCGTCTTGCAACTGAGATTGTTTAAATGAGATCATCATATTGCCACGTGTGTCTAGTTTGCTAAAGATGTGTCCCCAAAAATAATTGCAATAACATTCCCGCTGTTCAAAGTGATACTTGTACAATGTAAATCCCGGATTGATTATTGTAATATATAGTACTTCCTGAATCCTACGTTATGTATTATCCTACCACTCCAATACATTCAGTATGTATCACACAACAAGTAAATCCGCTTACGGCTTATCCGAGCCGATATTGTTCGATACACAATGCCGGTCGTTTGTCACCGACGACCGTCTCAGCAAAAACCGGCGGCCGTGCTTCCGTGCAGACAGTGGGTCACCGCGACCCACGTCGGCAGTAGGGCGTGTCACTGTGGCACAACACGCGCGTCAGACTCTGCGTTAGCTCCCTCGTCAGTCGCGTCAGCTCCCTCGTCAGTCGCGCTGGCCCCCCGCGTCAGCAGGGTTAAGCCCGCCTATGCGCTTCACGTTTGGCAGCCGTTTTCATTTAAATACATTTCAATAAATTGTTTCGTACATTTTTATCGCGCTGTCGATTTCTGCTTCGGATATTTTTAACTCCAAGAATGCATCTTGGAGCTGAATTTTAAAGATTTAATGACTGCGTTTAAAGCAGTTTCGATTCTGATGATTAGATAGAATTGATATTTTTATCTTTTTTTTTTAGCTGAAAAATTATACTTACAGAAATAATTTTCATTTTTAGGGTTCCGTAATACATAAGGAACTCTTATAGTTTTGCTCTGTCCGTTCGTCTTTCTGTCTATCCGCGCTTTTAGCTTCAGTAATTATGAATATAAATTGATGAAATTTGGTATAGTTATAGATTGTTTATAATATAGATCTCAGTTTTAGTATCATAAAATAATAATAATTTTACATTTTAGGGGTGTGTAAAATTTTACATGTTACATACATGTGAAGTGGTGATGGACAATATTTTTCATCCTACCCCATCGTGTGGGATATAGTTGAATAGTTATTTTAATATAAAGCCAAGGTTTCATACGTGATTCTTTTACAAAGTCAACCATTTACGAGTACTCGGCCTCCAAATTGGTTTATAAGTTGCCCCCCCCCCCCTTTTTTAGAGTTAGAAATTTGTAATTTTCTATGCTAATAGATCGTGATAAAAACTATTTAGGAAAATTATTCTAAACGAAATCGAACAGTAAGTTTTGAAGTAATTTGGAAAAAACATTTTACGCGGTTATAGTTACGGAATTGACAGACCTCCTTAGACATGTCCTGACATGCTCTTGGTTAGGTTGTTTTTTATTCAAAGTAAATTATCTCTACCGTTAGTTATGCAATAATACTAGTAAAGCACCCCTACACTCACCCCTGGGGGTTCTGTATCGACGAATATAGAGGAGAATGTTGACTAACAATAATTAGGAGGCAGACATGTTTGCATGCAGACACGTGACCTGTGACGTCAAGTCACACAGGTCGCGTCACATCCGCCTCAGCCTTACGTCACGTCACGTCACGCTTCAATATCTCTGAGCCTTTTCATATTGCAGAGACATACTTAACGAAAAATATTTTAATGCATGTCTTAGACTAACTAGCCGTGGCTAAGTAATCAATTTGCATTTGTGTTTCCACTTTGTTCCTGTTTGAGGAATACAATATTCAGAACTTAAACTTAAAAATTATATCATTTTTATACCAAATTAGTTATTATGTAAAAATATTGATTTGTCGCAAAATGCCTCAACAAAATGTGTAAATAGGTAGTCGAACTGGCGATCCATTTCTGTTCTCTGACCTCGCATTGATTTACTGTAATAATATTATATTGGGGAGAGAACTGGCGCTTTAGCCAATACGCCATCGCTAATTACGATGACGAATTTAGAAATCAAAAATGTATGGACTGTGGTATTGACGTATCGCGCACTATGTCCCTTTAGGAACGTTATGCAATTTCGAAGATCGTTATTGTAATTAGCGATGGCAGGTTGACTCTGTGCTATAGCATGTTGTAGACGACAATGTACTATCTACAAACCTTATACTATTATAAGTTATACTTATATATAAGCAAATATTGCTACGACATAAATCAATGAAACAACACAGTGTCGTCTATATTTTTATGGATTTATCCTATAACCTATATATTTACTATTTACTAAAACTCGTGTCTCTATTAATTTCTGAAAGGCTGGGCTGTTCGCGGGCGACAATTTTAGCCGTCGTTCAGATCCAAGGGAGAAGAGCTGTATATTCGTGCGTAAAACAGCAGTTATGATATATATGACGTAGTTACTATTTATTAACCCGTGGTATAACACAGAGATTGTTATTGACAGTGTTGTCGGTCCGTCAGCGACGCGGCGGAGCGCACACTGTCGCTTCCGTGTCGCTTCACGCCGCCGCGTCCCTCGCCGCCTACATTGTCTGTGTGATTGACACGAACAAGTCCATTTTATCACACTTTCTATGTGTAAGGATTTCTTTGTTCGAGGAAAATATTGTGATATATATATATATATATTAAGTATATGCCTGACCTCTGACGACCTCTGTGGCTCAGTGGTTCAGCGCGTTGGTGCTCAAGCCGGGGGTCGCGGGTTCGAATCCCGCCGAAGGAACAAAAAATTTTACTGTGTTCCTGGGTCATGGATGTGTATTAAATATGTGTATAATATAATAAAAATCTTAAATGTTATGTGTATAGTATATAAGTATTAAATATACTTCCCGTTTTCTGGTGCCTGTAACAAAAGTTCTTCGGATACTTAGCACGGGGCCAGGCTGACGTGGTGTGAAGCGTCCATAGATATTATTATTATAATGTTAATATTTTATTTACAATACAATGAATATCCATTCAAAGAACTTTCTGTGTATTGACCATGCATTGGCAAAATGATTTCACACGATATTATATTAAAGGGGATCAATGTGACCGTTCGTGGAATTCATACATATGAATAAATATTTAAGGCTTCCAATTAAACGTAACGTTACGTAAACGTAAAGTTTGAATTTCGAATTTGATAACTGTGGCTGGACTCCTTGTAGGGTCAAGGCACACAAGATTTGAATATTTGTGTTTAGAATTAAAAAAAAAACTATGTCATCCGTTCTGTGTATATAGAATATATAATAAATCGAATGGAGAAAGATACCAGGTGCGTAGCTTAGGGCGTAGGCCGTAGGATATGCTAGTTCTAACTCATATGTATATATCATGCAAATTATAACGAATACAATATAATCATCACATATCATAGGTTGATTCGGTAGAGCTAGCCGCCATCCATACAAATACGCCCCGAACGCCACAGTACAATCCGAACTGATCTATATCTCAGCCTCCAGCAAGCAGCCTTCTATACAAGATGGTCTAGAAAAAAAATTGATGCGCATGATTAACTGACTTCTAAACTAGTTGGACCTAAAACATGCCGGGTTAAATTAGCTCAAACAACTAACATTAATATTATACCACAGCGATTAAACCTCGTTTAAGTAATAATTGTTTTAGTTAACAATAATTGAAATAAAAATGAAATGAATTTAGTTTATTGCCGAATTAAAATTAACAACCTATTTTCGGTATGTCAACAGAACAACTACCTCCGATTCGACCCTTACTCGCCGAGACGAAACGTAAGAAACTCGTACGGGGCCATCTTTTATCAAAAAGATAAAAAAATATTCTTTTAAAAGAAATATGTTATAACATATTATTATTTAGCTGATTGTACGTACGTTTGATATCGCAGTGAGTAATGCCGCGGCCGGTGTCACGGGCAGCTGGCTGTTTAGTGAACTCAACAGTTTTTGTACTGATTAAACTCGATTCATCGAAAACGTTTCAGTTTTCAGTTAATATTCCACCGGACGGAGATCCGCGCGGGAGATACAGGTATGCTCTGAATTCTAAAGTTTCAGTCGAACTTGCGCCTCGTAGACAGTTTGTTCACAAATACAGTTCAGCTCGAGCAGTTACATTCGGAAATGGTACAAAATATTTCCTGCATTGCGATATTGAAAGTTAGGCTTTATCTTAATATTCGCTTCATAAATCAAATTATACCAGGATTAGCAATCAGTATAATACTACTGATGCCCGCGACGTGCAAAACGAAATCCCATGGGAACCGAACATTTCTCTGCAATAAAAAGTAGCATTTTATGTGTTATCCCTCTGGATTAACACAAGACTCTTCTTAACTACTACCTACCATAACAAATTTCATCAAAATTTGTTCTGTTAGACAACACTCCACAGTTACCTTTTTAAAAAAGATTTATTATACAAACTGAAATAGTAAATGAAATGAAATGAAATGATGAAATTTATCTTTATTTGGTGAAAATATGGTTACATATAGGTGTTACATTTTTTACATTAGTGCGCATATTTTGTCGCAGTTAACGACGTCCGACGTCCAAGTAATGAAATAGAAAAACGAAATAGTAATTATAGAAACAACTGCAGTGATCGGGAGATGGAAAACGGAGTGTTCCATGGTCCGGGACTTAGGATATAGGATGACCAGGAGAAAAGCAGTATCAGCAGATGGTACGCTACGGTGAGCATATTAGCATACAGGAGCGGGATATAACACCTATACACCGGGGTAGACTAAACTTCGGGGACGAAGTTTATGGAAAACGGAATTATTAAGGAAGTTAGACATTTACTCTAAGGTTAGGTAAAGGAACAGGCTTAGTGTTAATTTTGCCTTTAGCTAAGTCTTGAAAAGGCATAGAAAAAGGAGAAGAAGGTGTATCTTGGGATGGAGATGGATTTACAGAAAGAGTTGGGAAAATCTTGGAAGTATGCGAAGACCGAAGTTGTGTCTCTTTATTAGTATAAAACATTTATAAATGCATAATAAAACAATAGCACAAGAAATTATTATTAAAGTAGTGGAATAATGAGTTTCATACTTGATAAAACTATGTTCATTTATAATTTTATCGGCTTCTTTTGATAAAGATTTAAATTTTAATTTATGTTCATTACTAATTATGTCCAAATCGAAACCCTGCAAATCTGTATGAGACTCACTATTCATTTCACTATTTATCCCTTTAAAATTACAACAAGAGTCATTTATAATATTAATATTAGATACTATATTAGATATTATATTAGATATTAATATTAAATTCCATAATTTTGGACTTAGGAATTTATTTTGTATTAGAACTAATTTAGCTTACTGTAAGAATACAGTAAGCTAAACAATTACTTGGCACATAAAGTAATCCTGTGCCTATTACATTTGAATAAATATTTGTTTTGTTGCGACATTCCATTAATACTTTACTATATGTAGATTGTACATATATCCACCTATTGTTTGAAATAGATTTCCAAATATCAATTTTGCCATGAACACTATCTGTTTTACACTGTACTGGTAGAGCACTTATGATATTCACTAATAGTTCACTTTCTCAACCCAGATGTTCACTGGTCGAAAATACTGTTGTCACGTCGCAGATGTTAATTTGTGAATTCATCGCCCTACATTCCTGTAATGAGTCTAAGTTACAATATGACGTTTTATCATTGGTCGTTGTACTATATTTACTATATAGTACAACGTAAGTAAAATAATTAGATTTGGATACATCATGTGGTGTGGGATATTATGATATAAATTGTATTCTTTTGGAGATATAAGGGAAATTCTTAAAATAAATACTACTTTACCATTAATACTATAGCTAAATACCCTAGAAATATCTATTAGGGTAAACGTTTCGCTTAATTCTAAATTTACAGGTCATTTTACATCAGCAGGTAAGTGACGGAAGTTATCGACAAGCTCTTTGTATAGATAGCTAGGCGGTAATATAGCTGGATGTAGTATGCTTTAACTACTAAACATTATGGCATTGACTATATCCTCTCTAATTGAAAAGATAAAGTAATAACATTTGCTTCTAGACTATTTAATTTTGTTATCATATTAGTTTTAATTATTAAGTTTTTAGAAATAGTAGAAATATTATTTATTATATTAGAGAGGTTGTCGATAGCTATATTAAATTTGCCTTCATTAACTTTAATTTTATTTAATGTTACATTTATGTTTGATAAAGTTGTTGATGAAGCCCTACGTGGTGGTAAATAAGAACAATGTATGTGGCGGAACAATAAGCGCCACAAACCTGAATCGCGCTATCGAAGTTTTCAAAGATCGGCACTATATATACGATATCTGAAATTCATACAAGTGGGCTTCGGCCTGACCGAGCATAGCACCTCGCTCGGTCGGAGGTCTCCCTTTGGGGCATCCACTCTTCCCACAGACTGTATATATATTTATATATACAGTCTGTGGGAAGAGTGACCTCAAAGTTTATATTATAAAATTAAAGAATGCCCGTATTCAATCGCGTGATGGAGTCAAGACGTGAAAGGGTGAAGTGGCGAGCGGTGAGGGACTGCGTCGCCGCGAGCGCACCCAAGGACTCCCGACGATGTTCGGGTTTCTTCGGTCAGCCGGCCGTAGTCGACGTGTTCAGATATACTCCCTGGGTTAAAGAGTCCAGATCTTCAATCATCAATTGGTAGCGGACAGATAGAGTTGAAGGCACGACGGATGGTGCCCTTCTTGGTCTTCAATTCAGCCACTTTCGTGACGCCGTCAACGCCGGGATATGTCTTGATGACACGGCCCAGGGACCAGAGCAGAGGTGGCATTGCCTTGTCCTCAATAAGGACTAACGACCCTCGCTTCACTTCGCCTCTGGAACTAAACCACTTTGTTTTGGCATGTAGCAAGGAAGTGTACTCATTATGAAATCTGCTCCAGAAATGTTGCCTGATGTACTGGATCCTTTTCCAGCGGTCCAAACGTGAGATGTTAGCATCAGTCACCTGAGAGCAAGGTACACATAAGAGCGGTCGTCCAATTAGGAAGTGAGAAGGTGTTAGTACAGAAAAATCATTAGGGTCTGAGGAAAGAGGTGTAAGAGGGCGCGAGTTTAAGACTGCCTCAATATGAGTGAGACATGTAGTCATCTCTTCAAAGCTAAGATTATTAAGATTAAATAGTCGTTTGAAGTGATGTTTACAGGACTTGACTACTGTCAGTACTGTCAGCTTCAGTCAGTGAATTAAAATGTAGGCTGTATGCAGGTGTAAATATAAACTCTATGCACTCCAGCGCCATTTCAAATGCAACATTTGACGACTCAAGAAATTTATAAATCTCATTACATGCGCCTACAAAATTTGTCCCGTTGTCGGACGTGACGCTTCGGGGCTTGCCTCGACGCGCCACAAACCTGTATGAGACGAGCTCCAGGTGTACCGGCTTTTACAGCTGAGCAAACAAAAATGCACATGTAGTTCTTTGTAAGTTTGCAGCCTCTGCCCTTTCTATCAGCAACCAATACTGGACCGGCATAGTCAACGTAACTGTTTAAAAAAGGAAACTCGAAATTAATCCTAGATAAAGGAAGTTGACCCACAATAGGTTGTACATTTTGAGCCTTATGTCTGTAACATTTAAGACATTTATTAACTATAGACCGAGACTGTAGCGGGCTACGACCTCTTGATTTGTATGTCCTTCTTGTGCTTGAGTGGTGATGATAATAATACAGAAACAATTCTTATATTCTCCTTTATTGGTGCTTAACACTGATATGTATTACATATGAGGTATGCCTAACACAATAATATACGTCTACACTATTTATAGCCTTTTGGCCAACTAAAATAAACTATCTAGATAGGCTTTACTTCATGACATCTGTCAATGTCATTTTTGACATTTGACTTACTTTTGTCAATATGAAACAGAGGCAAGTTCCTACCACCTAGCGGCCAGTACGTCTGTCGAATGTGTGTCAGTAGCAGCTGTAGACCAGCATGTACAAGCTTTAAATGTTGCATGTGAAAAATCAGTTTAGTAAGAATATGCTTACTACATAAAATAATGGGATGTCTAACATTAAAATCATAAAGAGAGTTACTAAGCCTTCCGCCCACACGGATGAGGTCACCCTCATCTAAGAAGGGAGTGAGTGGAAGCAATCAACTTTTGCGTGGTAATTTTTGATTAGACTTTAAAAGTTTAAATTCCCCGGGAAACATATCAAGTTGTGAGAAATAAATTATTGTTCTTAATGAATTTTCTAATTATGTAACTGAAAGATTGCCACACAATTTATGTTTATTTCTTAGGTTATAAATAAACCTTTGTACATATTATTTAAATATTCTTTGAATTTTAGTTAGGCTAGAATATTTTAATAAGAAGTTATAAATAATTGTTGAATGACTAGATGTCTCTGAATGATGAACATTATGATATGAATGATCACTATAATGATTATCACTAATGAAATGAGTCACTATTTCCGGTGTTACTGTGTGTTTGGCATTTTGGGATATTTACTTTCATCGTGAAGGAAAAATGAGGGTCCAGACCACCAGAGAGGACTATCTTTTATAAAATTGACTTTTAGACCACGGGAAACAAGATCCGTTGTAGATCGGTTGTCCTTTGATGGTTCGTAGCTCCAGGTATGACCACATGTGCTCTCTTGTATCTCAGTGACTCTACTGTTTACATAATGTTTTAATTGGTTAGATGGAGTAGAGAGCCAACTCAAAACAATGGTAGAGTCACACCAGTATCTGTACCTATGAATGGTTATGGCGAGCGATTCTTGGATTTTAGTACACAGCAATATCCCCAATAGAGCTCCACAAAGTTCAAGCCTTGGGATAGATGTAGGTTTGATAGGTGCTACATGATTTTTAAAGATTAAGAGCTGTATGCTTGTAACTCCTTATTATTACAAGATGGAATATACACGCAAGCACCATAGGCCTTCTCAGATGCATCGGTGAACACATGTACTTCGTGTATGATAGAGTCTTCATGCAAAACCCAACGAGGATTTTTTAAGTCGTTTAAAGCTGTTATACTGTGTTTTCAAATATAGACCAAGCGTTACATACCACAAGCGATACAGGGTTGTCCCAGTCGTACTTATCTAGCCAAAGTCGCTGCATGAGAATCTTGGCTTCGACAACGCATGGATCTACTAGGTCCAGGGAATCGAAAATCTGGCCAATAACAGAAAGGATATGACGTTTCGTGATCTTTTGTGTAGATATTATATTTATCGAGTAAGTTAGAAAATCAGTACTACAAACCCAGTTAAGTCCTAGAATTTTGGACTGTCAAAAATTATTAATATTTTGATCAGAGAAAAATAAGTATCACTTGTATTCTCTGATTCGTTATTTACTTGATTTAAGATTTCTAAATTCCCAAAGATTCCCAACCTTTGTACAACGTTACATACGTTGTACAAATGTTGGGAGCAAAGTGGACATTTATTATTATTTTAATGTGTTTATTACTATAAGATTAACTATGTTTCGAATTATTATTTGACAGATGACTATTATTTATAGCTACAATTATTTTCCTTTCTTAGCCGCAAATGGTTTTTTTAATAAACTAAATCGCCAAAATCTTATGGTAGTAGTGTGAATAGCTGAATTGTAGGATAACATTGCTGTGTAAACATACCGAGGCCAATTATCTTGACTATCGTTTACGAATGATTTGAGATACTCCTTGAGTGTCGAGTGACTTCGCTCAAGTGCTCCCTGAGTCTGAGGATGGTAAGGTAGACCAGATTTGTTAATTTTTAGAAAACTGCAAGTCTTTATAAATAAATCGGCCGTAAAATCTGTGCCCTGATCCGTAAGTATTGTTTTTGGAATTCCGAATAATGAAATAAAGTGAACTAGAATTCACTTGTCTCTTCAGCTGTTGTTGTTCTAACAGGATATGCTACTGAATATTTTGTAAGGTCGCCTTGTAAGGTCATTATAAATCTAATTTTAGCGGTATGGCCTTCAAATTCAACTGGGCTTGGATTTCTATCTTTAGATGTCATTTTTTATGAAAATAAATTTGTTATTTTAGTAAAATAACAATTGTGTGAATTTATAAAAGTATTTTAAAGTTCAATTATATTTTAACAATTAAAATGTAATGACCAATATAGATACAATACAAAGAACTCACAGGAATGCAGCGATAAGAAGTGTCTGGTGCATTTCTCGGAGCGTAACTCGATCTCAGGCTCGATGATAAGGTGCTGCACGTAGACTGGATGCACGATGATGTTGATTAGTTATTATTAGATTTTATTAACCGGGTATTTTAATATGCGATTATTTATTATTCGCGGTTGATTGGATTTCGCGGACACTTGGTGGAGGTCTTTTCAGGAACACGAACTTGTGGTATTTTACTTTTATATTGGAATATAGTTCTGGAACACAGTTTATTGCTCTCGAACTTTTCACAGTTTATTTCTCACAATACTTATATACTGAGACGTACCGGGGATGCGTTTTTAAACATCCCATCGCTGCCACTAATGTTAGACAACACTCCACAGTTGCCTTTTTAAAACAGATTTATTATACAAACTGAAATAGTAATGAAATAGAAAAACGAAATAGTAATTATAGAAACAACTGCCGCGGTCGGGAGATGGAAACGGAGTTTTCCGGGATATAGGATGACAGGAGAAATGCAGTATCAGCAGATGGGAAAGCTAGAGTGAGCATATTAGCATACAGGAGCGGGACATAACAGTTCCTTAGTTTTTGCGTGAAAGAGTAATAAACATCCATTCATACATATTACATGGATCCTTCCTTACATACATAAAAACTTTTGCGCTTATAATATTAGCAATAAGGTGAGGTTTACGCCCGGAATAGACTAGCGGGCTAGGCCACAGCCTATATTCTGTTCACATCCAATTTAAAAAACAATATAAACTAAAATGCTACAAATTGAAATGTTACTTATTTGCCGCGCAATACAGTAACACATCAGTTTGGACTTTGACCTCGACCCCAACTCTCGTAATTAGCTAACACTTTCATTTTGCTTTTATCAAATTATAAATGAATCGTCTTAATAATATCATTAACTGATTTTTAGAGTTTGGATCAATCAAAACGGGTTTGACGTTGGTTTTAATGTTTATGAGAATACCATTTTGCAGTATTAACATATTATGGGGACTGGGATCGTAATTGAATTTATTTTTTTAGAAATTAAATGTATTATTGCGGGATCTAATTAGCAGAAGTAACCCTCTTTTTGTTTACGTTTACATCCAAACAGAGTTCACTGATAGAGAGAGAGCGAGAGACCCGAGCCTCAGCAGTGGGGACGTAATGATCGGTGATGATGATTAATACAATAAGCTATCTATCG